>CM067847.1:793359103-793695530 GCA_034509565.1 Triticum monococcum
ACTCCCAATTGAATCAAGTGATTATTATACCCAGACATTTTGAGTATATGCTCACTGACAGAACTGTTCTCCTCCATCTTGCAGCTATAGAACTTATTGGAGACTTCATATCTCTCAATCCGGGCATTTGCTTGAAATATTAACTTCAACTCCTGGAACATCTCATATGCTCCATGACGTTCAAAACGTCGTTGAAGTCCCGATTCTAAGCCGTAAAGCATGGCACACTGAACTGTCGAGTAGTCATCAGCTTTGCTCTGCCAGACGTTCATAACATCTGGTGTTGCTCCAGCAGCAGGCCTGGCACCCAGCGGTGCTTCCAGGACGTAATTCTTCTGTGCAGCAATGAGGATAATCCTCAAGTTACGGACCCAGTCTGTGTAATTGCTACCATCATCTTTCAACTTTGCTTTCTCAAGGAACGCATTAAAATTCAACGGAACAACAGCACGAGCCATCTATCTACAATCAACATAAACAAGCAAGATACTATCAGGTACTAAGTTCATGATAAGTTTAAGTTCAGTTAATCAAATTACTTAAGAACTCCCACTTAGATAGACATCCCTCTAATCCTCTAAGTGATCACGTGATCCAAATCAACTAAACCATAACCGATCATCACGTGAGATGGAGTAGTTTTCAATGGTGAACATCGTTATGTTGATCATATCTACTATATGATTCACGCTCGACCTTTTGGTCTCCATGTTCCGAGGCCATATCTGCATATGCTAGGCTCGTCAAGTTTAACCCGAGTATTCTGCATGTGCAAAACTGGCTTGCACCCGTTGTAGATGGACGTAGAGCTTATCACACCCGATCATCACGTGGTGTCTGGGCACGACGAACTTTGGCAACGGTGCATACTCAGGGAGAACACTTCTTGATAATTTAGTGAGAGATCATCTTATAATGCTACCGTCAATCAAAGCAAGATAAGATGCATAAAAGGATAAACATCACATGCAATCAATATAAGTGATATGATATGGCCATCATCATCTTGTGCTTGTGATCTCCATCTCCGAAGCACCGTCAGGATCACCATCGTCACCGGCGCGACACCTTGATCTCCATCGTAGAATCGTTGTCGTCTCGCCAATCTTATGCTTCCACGACTATCACTACCGCTTAGTAATAAAGAAAAGCATTACATCGCGATTGCATTGCATACAATAAAGCGACAACCATATGGCTCCTGCCAGTTGCCGATAACTCGGTTACAAAACATGATCAGCTCATACAATAAAATTTAGCATCATGCCTTGATCATATCATATCACAACATGCCCTGCAAAAACAAGTTAGACGTCCTCTACTTTGTTGTTGCAAGTTTTACGTGGCTGCTACGGGCTTAAGTAAGAACTCATCTCACCTACGCATCAAAACCACAACGATAGTTTGTCAAATAGACTCCGTTTTAACCTTCTCAAGGACCGGGCATAGCCACACTCGGTTCAACTAAAGTTGGAGAGACAGTCGCCCTCAAGCCATCTATGTGCAAAGCACGTCGAGGGAACCGGTCTCGCGTAAGCGTACGCGTAAGGTTGGTCTGGGTCGTCTCGTCCAACAATACTGCCGAACCAAAGTATGACATGCTGGTAGGCAGTATGACTTGTATCGCCCACAACTCACTTGTGTTCTACTCGTGCAAATAACATCAAACCATAAAACCTAGGCTCGGATACCACTGTTGGGGAACGTAGTAATTTCAAAAAAAATTCCTACGCACACGCAAGATCATGGTGATGCATAGCAACGAGAGGAGAGTATGATCTACGTACCCTTGTAGATCGCAACGGAAGCGTTGACACAACGTAGAGGAAGTAGTCGTACGTCTTCTTCCCGATCCGGCCGATCCAAGCACCGTTACTCCGGCACCTCTGAGTTCTTAGCACACGTTCAGCTCGATGACGATCCTCGGGCTCCGATCCAGCAAAGCGTCGAGGAAGAGTTTCGTCAGCACGACGGCGTGATGACGATCTTGATATTCTACCAACGCAGGGCTTCGCCTAAGCACTACAACGATATGACCGAGGTGGAATATAGTGGCAGGGGGCACCGCACACGGCTAAGGAACAATCACCAAGGATCAACTTGTGTGTCTAGAGGTGCCCCCTGCCCCTGTATATAAAGGAGCCAAGGGGGAGGGGTGCGCCGGCCAGGGAGAGGGCGCAGGAGGAGTCCTACTCCCACTGGGAGTAGGACTCCCCCCCACCAATCCTAGTTGGACTAGGTTTCCCAAAGGGGGAAAGAGAGAGAGGGGGGCCGGCCCCTTCTCCTAGTCCTAATAGGACTAAGGGAAGGGGGGGGGCGCGGCCACCTATGGGCTGCCCCTTTTCTCCTTTCCACTAAGGCCCATGAAGGCCCATATGGCTCCCGGGGGGTTCCGGTAACCTCCCGGTAATCCGGTAAAATCCCGATTTCACCCGGAACACTTCCGATATCCAAATATAGGCTTCCAATATATCAATCTTTATGTCTCGACCATTTCGAGACTCCTCGTCATGTCCGTGATCACATCCGGGACTCCGAACAACATTCGGTACATCAAAATGCATAAACTCATAATAACTCTCATCGTAATGTTAAGCGTGCGGACCCTACGGTTCGAGAACAATGTAGACATGACCGAGACACGTCTCTGGTCAATAACCAATAGCGGGACCTGGATGCCCATATTGGCTCCTACATATTCTACGAAGATCTTTATCGGTCAGACCGCATAACAACATACGTTGTTCCCTTTGTCATCGGTATGTTACTTGCCCGAGATTCGATCGTCGGTATCCAATACCTAGTTCAATCTCGTTACCGGCAAGTCTCTTTACTCGTTCCGTAATACATCATCCCGCAACTAACTTATTAGTTGCAATGCTTGCAAGGCTTAAGTGATGTGCATTACCGAGAGGGCCCAGAGATACCTCTCCGACAATCGGAGTGACAAATCCTATTCTCGAAATACGCCAACCCAACATCTACCATTGGAGACACCTGTAGTACTCCTTTATAATCACCCAGTTATGTTGTGACGTTTGGTAGCACCCAAAGTGTTCCTCCGGTGAACGGGAGTTGCATAATCTCATAGTCATAGGAACATGTATAAGTCATGAAGAAAGCAATAGCAACATACTAAACGATCGGGTGCTAAGCTAATAGAATGGGTCATGTCAATCAGATCATTCAACTAATGATGTTACCTCGTTAATCAAATAACAACTCTTTGTTCATGGTTAGGAAACATAACCATCTTTGATTAACGAGCTAGTCTAGTAGAGGCATACTAGTGACACTCTGTTTGTCTATGTATTCACACATGTATTATGTTTCCGGTTAATACAATTCTAGCATGAATAATAAACATTTATCATAATATAAGGAAATAAATAATAACTTTATTATTGCCTCTAGGGCATATTTCCTTCAATAACATCAAACCATAAAACCTGGCTCGGATGCCACTGTTGGGGAACGTAGTAATTTCAAAAAATTGCCTACGCACACGCAAGATCATGGTGATGCACAGCAACGAGAGGGGAGAGTGTTGTCTACGTACCCACGCAGACCGACTGCGGAAGCGATCACACAACGTAGAGGAAGTAGTCGTACGTCTTCCCGATCCGACCGATCCAAGCACCGTTACTCCGACACCTCCGAGTTCTTAGCACACGTACAGCTCAATGACGATCCCCGGGCTCCGATCCAGCAAAGCATCGGGGAAGAGTTCCGTCAGCACGACGGCGTGGTGACGATCTTGATCTTCTACCGATGCAGGGCTTCGCCTAAGCACTACAACGATATGATCGAGGTGGAATATGGTGGCATGGGGCACCGCACACGGCTAAGGAACGATCTCAAGGATCAACTTGTGTGTCTATGGGGTGCCCCCTGCCCTTGTATATAAAGGATGGAGGAGGAGGAGGCCGGCCAAGGCTAGGCGCGGCCAGGATGTGGAGTCCTACTAGGACTCCAAGTCCTAGTAGGATTCCACCAAGAGGGGAGGAAGGGAGAAGGAAGTGGAGGAGTAGGAAAGGTGGCCGGCCCCCTTTTTCCTAGTCCAATTCGGACTAGAGGGGAGGGGGGCGCAGCAGGCCCTTTCTCCTCTTCCCACTAAAGCCCATCAAGGCCCAATACTTCTCCCAGCGAATTCCCATAACTCTCCGGTACTCCGAAATATACCCGAATCACTCGGAACCTTTCCGAAGTCCGAATATAGTCATCCAATATATCGATCTTTACGTCTCGACCATTTCGAGACTCCTCGTCATGTCCCCGATCTCATCCGGGACTCCGAACTCCTTCGGTACATCAAAACTCATAATATAATTGTCATCGAAACCTTAAGCGTGCGGACCCTACGGTTCGAGAACAATGTAGACATGACCGAGACACGTCTCCGGTCAATAACCAATAGTGGGACCTGGATGCCCATATTGGCTCTTACATATTCTACGAAGATCTTTATCGGTCAGACCGCATAACAACATACGTTGTTCCCTTTGTCATCGGTATGTTACTTACCCGAGATTCGATCGTCGGTATCCAATACCTAGTTCAATCTCGTTACCGGCAAGTCTCTTTACTCGTTCTGTAATACATCATCCCGCAACTAACTCATTAGTTGCAATGCTTGCAAGGCTTGAGTGATGTGCATTACCGAAAGGGCCCAGAGATACCTCTCCGACATTCGGAGTGACAAATCCTAATCTCGAAATACGCCAACCCAACATGTACCTTTCGAGACACCTGTAGAGCTCCTTTATAATCACCCTTTTACATTGTGACGTTTGGTAGCACACAAAGTGTTCCTCCGGCAAAAGGAAGTTGCATAATCTCATAGTCATAGGAACATGTATAAGTCATGAAGAAAGCAATAGCAACATACTAAACGATCGGGTGCTAAGCTAATGGAATGGGTCATGTCAATCAGATCATTCAACTAATGATGTGATCCCGTTAATCAAATAACAACTCTTTGTCCATGGTTAGGAAACATAACCATCTTTGATTAATGAGCTAGTCAAGTAGAGGCATACTAGTGACACATTGTTTGTCTATGTATTCACACATGTATTATGTTTCCGGTTAATAAAATTCTAGCATGAATAATAAACATTTATCATGATATAAGGAAATAAATAATAACTTTATTATTGCCTCTAGGGCATATTTCCTTCATATGGGGCCGCTCAACCCGAGCTTAAACCAGAGTTTCTGGCGGATCTTGTTCGGATCTGTGGGTCCGAACAGCTTCCGATTTTGGTCGGGGTGATTTCAATATCATTAGAAGGAGTGAGGAGAAAAATAATGATAACTTTGACGGCAGTTGGTCGTTTATGTTCAATACTATTATTGAAATCTTAGATCTAAGGGAGATAGAGCTTTCTGGTAGAAATTTTACCTGGGCTAATGCTATGCCAAACCCGACGTATGAAAAGCTTGATCAGGTTCTCGCCAGCGTGGAGTGGGAACAGAAGTTCCCTCTTGTTACGGTGCAAGCTCTCACGCGGGGAATCTCCAATCACACACCATTGTTCGCTGACTCAGGGGAGCCGAACCATATGGGAAACAAAAACACCTTCTCTTTTGAGATGGCCTGGTTCGAACGCGAGGGGTTCTTAGACATCATAGCCAGGGAGTGGGCCAAGGGTGTTGGAGGAAGGACGGCGGTCGAGCGCTGGCGGAACAAAATTAGGCATTTGAGAAGTTTCTTACGGGGTTGGGCTAAGCACCTCAGTGGGGTGTATAAGATTGAGAAGGATAGGCTCCTCTCTCTTGTACAGACCTTGGACGTAAAAGCCGAATCCGCGATGTTGCTGCCCGCCGAGCTCCAAGTTAAAAATGAGGCGGAGAAGAGGCTGAAAGAACTTCTCCGCGAAGAAGAATTGAAGTGGGCTTTGCGTGCTAAGGTCCGCAAAGTAGTCCAAGGGGACGCGAATACTCATTTTTTTCACCTCATTGCTAATGGTAAGCACAGAAAGAAGTGGATCTTTCAGCTAGAGCAGGATGAGGGTACTATTTTAGGTCAGGATAATCTCAGAACCTATATTACCGAATACTACAGACAGTTATTTGGACCGCCGGAGGACAATTGTGTGTCCCTCGATGAGTCCAGGGTTGAGGACGTGCCTCAATTGTCTGCTGCTGATAATGATATCCTGGTTGCCCCGTTCTCAGAACGGGAGGTGTTCGATGCTATTGCACAAATGAAAAATAATAAGGCTCCCGGTCCGGATGGGTTCCCGACTGAGTTCTATAAAAAGTGCTGGCACATTATTAAGGGGGATTTACTACCTATGTTTCATGATTTATTCTCTGGACAGCTTCAATTATTTCACTTGAATTTTGGAACTATCACATTGCTCCCGAAGAAAACGGATGATGTGAGGATTGAGCAGTTCAGGCCGATTTGCCTCCTCAATGTTAGTTTCAAAATCTTCACCAAGGTCGGGACTAATAGGCTCACACAGATTGCGCAGTCTGTGGTGCAGCAATCCCAAACTGCTTTCATGCCGGACAGGAACATCCTTGAAGGGGTGGTTGTTCTTCATGAAACGCTCCATGAAATCCATTCCAAAAAATTAGATGGAGTAATTTTTAAGGTGGATTTCGAAAAAGCGTACGATAAGGTTAAGTGGCCATTCCTCCAACAGGCATTGCGTATGAAAGGTTTTGATGAAGCCTGGCGCCGACAGGTCGAATCATTTACGAAAAAAGGGAGTGTGGGAATTAAAGTGAATGACGACATAGGTCATTATTTCCAGACACATAAAGGCCTAAGACAAGGATCCGATGTCCCCTATCCTGTTTAACATTGTGGTGGATATGTTAGCAATTTTGATAGGAAGGGCTAAGGAGAATGGTCAAGTGGGTGGGTTGGTACCTCATCTTGTTGAGGGAGGTGTTTCCATCCTTCAGTACGCCGATGAAGCTAGTGTTATGCCTGTTTGAACAATTGACCGGGTTAAAGATTAACTTCCATAAGAGCGAATTGTTCTGCTTTGGTAGAGCCAAAGACGACCAGGAGTCTTATAGGCAATTGTTTGGGTGCGAGTTGGGGAGTTTACCCTTCTCTTACCTTGGTATTCCGATTCACCATTGTAGGCTAACAAATAGAGAATGGAAGTGCATCGAGGATCGATTTGAGAAAAAACTGAGCTGTTGGAAGGGTAAGCTCATGTCATACGGAGGCCGTTTGATATTGATTAATTCGGTGCTCACGAGTATGCCTATGTTTCTCTTATCTTTCTTTGAGGTCCCAGTTGGTGTTAGGAAACGACTGGACTTCTATCAGTCGCGTTTCTTTTGGCAGGGTGATGAATTTAAAAGAAAATACTGGCTTGCTAAATGGGACATCATCTATAAACCGAAAGACCAAGGGGGTCTTGGTATTGAAAATCTTGAAGTTAAGAACAGATGTCTTCTTAGTAAGTGGTTGTGGAAGCTGTCTTCCGGGACTGAGGCCATGTGGGCGCAGATCCTCCGCAACAAGTACCTCCAAACTAAAACATTGTCCCAGGTCGCAGTCAGGCCAACTGATTCGCCTTTCTGGAAAGGACTAATGAAAGTCAAACAATCTATGTTCAATAGGACGAGATTTGTTATTGGAAACGGTACAAGTACACGTTTCTGGGAGGATACTTGGCTTGGTGAATCACGTTTATCCATTCAATCCCGTCTTTATAACGGATTGCTCAACGACGTGAGGTGTTCGTGGCAATGGTATTCCAATCTGTCCCCCTTAATATTCAGTTTCGACGGTCGCTAGCGGGCAATCGTTGGGAAGAATGGCTCCATCTAGTTAGGAGACTGATGGAGGTTCAACTTTCTCACCAACCCGATATATTGCGTTGGAAGTTGACTAGTTCTGGAGTATTTACAGTTAAATCAATGTATATTGATGTTATTAATTCGAATGCTATTCCAACTTCCAAGTATGTTTGCGCTGTCAAAGTTCCTTTAAAAATTAAAGTGTTTATGTGGTTTGTCCATAAACAAGTTATTTTAACAAAGGACAACTTGATTAAATGCAATTGGACAGGACCTACTAGGTGTAGTTTCTGTGATCGGGATGAGACGATTAAGCATTTATTCTTTGATTGCCCGTTGGCCAAAGTTCTTTGGCGGACGGTCCATATTGCTTTTAATATTACTCCACCGACTTCGGTCAATGCTTTATTTGGGACATGGCTTAATGGGGTTGAGCCTGAATTAGCAAGACATATTCGGGTTGGAGTTTGCGCTTTGTTATGGACTATCTGGAATTGCAGAAATGATTTGGTTTTTAACAGAACATCACGGATTCATTTTTTGCAGGTTATTTTCCGAGCTACGGTACTGATCCGTTCATGGTCGCTACTCACTCCGATGGAGGCCAGGGAGCATTTGGTTACTGGATCTATCCGTTGGGAGATGGTAGCTCGGGATATCTTCAACCGGTTTGGATGGCGGTCATGTGATAGGATAGGCAATTAGTTTCCCTATCTATTGTTAGCCAGCCGGTTGTGGCATCTTTTTCGGGCTAGTTTGTGTATCTAGCCGTCCGTCGCTCTGTGTGAGCTGCATTTATCTTTTTCTTTTTGTTTGGCTGGAGACTGTGGAACCTTGTTGGCACTTTTTGTTATCTGGTTAATAAGATGGCCGTATGCATCATTCTGATGCAGAGGCCGGGGAGACCCCCCTTTTCGAAAAAAATAGTGGAAAATCAAATATCAAATAGTTAACTCAATTGTACTTTTAATGATACTATTAGGAAACCATTTAAACCCTTGGTGAATGTGTTAGGTTACTTGGAAAAAGAAACAAAGCTGATTGATATACCGATCGATTCACGATGTGCTGATATTACCTATATATTGAGTATTGACTGATTGTGCAATGATTGCTTTGGTTGTTCATTAATTCATCTGATGCCATGCGTGATTTGGACAATAGAACTTAGCTGTTTACACTGGTATATAGTTGACGACGATTGTAAACTTGATACGGGGCTTAACCCAGTACGGACTATTTTATGATTTATACTTGCGGGTTGTAATCTAAATGAAGAATTTTGCAAACGTAACGAGGCATATATAGACAGGTGTGGGCATTATTCATTCAGTCGTAGGCTCGTAGCTAGCAGCCGTTGATGTTAAGCACGTACGTTCTACCTGGTAAGACTCTGCTTGGAGAAGAGAAGAGGAAGTAACTGATTCGGCATTCACCTCACCTGCAACTAACTCTGCGGCTGTTTTGTAGACAAGTAGAGAGATGACAGTACGTGTACCATGGCAAGTGGTTGCAGAGGAGGAAGCCGCCGTGGAAAGCGATAGCCTCCTGCCAACATCTATCAGCTACAATGATTGAAAAACGGTCTAATATGGAGACTTAATGACTAATATTGTGCTTCAAATCCATTTAATCCCTGCCCGCAACCACGAGGAAGAATCTGCCATGTTAATTGCAGAGGAAGGATCTTGCAGTATGTATGTTTATACATGACTACAGGTGTTTGGGTATGGTTGATTCAGTCGTTGTAGGACTTGTCCTTGATCAACTTTACTGATTGAGCATTCACCTGGATCTGGATGCAAGGAAGCAAACCCAGAGTTTATATGCGTGTTTCTGACTATAACTTGGCATTGTCAGGTTAGATTAGCCTCCTGCATGCTGCCAAGATCAGCTGATACAGGCAGTACATATAATTCAGACTTGTAGTAATTAATCCAACTTGCACGAGAACACCCTTGTTGTCTGTATTATTAGGTTTTTTTTTATGAACAATAGTCCCGTTTCGGTACACCCCCCTCACAAAACGTATAAAGGGTATGGACTTTTCACAAATTGTACGCGCTTTTCTAGGTAGTTGAACTTATACGTTGTAGGGTTCGTACAATTTCCCTCATGGGCTCAGCCCGTTTAGCTTTTTTAGTTTTAAACTTCAAAAAAAGTAGCCGTCGAGCACCTGTGTAAGTGCCCAAATCATTATTTAATTTTTTGTTTTTTTTGCACGGTTTTCGCTCAGGTTTTTAATTTTTCTTTTTTCTTCATAAAATACAAATGCTCGTATTTTAAAGAATTGTGCACAATTTTCTTGAAATGTACATGTCATTCAAACTTGCCCAGAATGTCAAAACACAGACATTTTTAAAAAATAGCGAACAAAATTTTGACCATGGTCATTTTTTGAAAAACAGTAAGAAATTTGGAATTCCAAAAAACAGAAAATATGAACAAAATTTAAATTCTAGAAATTTTGATTTTATGAGAAATGGAAACAATAAACAGAAAAAAATGTCAAAGAAAACGAAAATGGAAAAGAAGAAACAGAAAAAATATGGTTCACAACCTCCGAGCAGGTTTCCAAAACCAGAAACGATGGTTGGGAAGCCGAGGTTCCCAAAACCGAGAATGTTCTTTTTTGAAACTTTTCTTAGTGAACATTGCTTTTGAAAATTTGTGAAAATTTTCAAATCCATGAATATTATGTAAAAAAATGATAAACTTTTTTCAAATCCGCAAGCTCTTTGGCCGGCCCAAAACGCGCCCGACGGGAGCGATATCATCCCCTAGATTTAATTTATTTCTACTTTTTTCTTTTTTTGTCAATTCATTTCTCACCTTTTTTAATACCAAAACACAAGTTTTAAGTAACTGTTTCAAATAACGATTTTACTTATTTTTCTGCAAAATACTTACTAAATGCTTTTAAGAAAAATCACTTACTATTTTCAATTTTATACCTTTTTATTTATTATTTATGTTAAAAATTCAAAATAATAATTTTAAGTACCGTTCTTGCCTACCCAAACACCCTGTGTTGAACATGATCTATTTTTGGGCATGCATGAAATGACCCTAATTTTTTTCAGTATGTGGGCATGCCTATGATAGACATCCATGCCAGGTTTGAACAAATTTCCCACACCGTATGCAACTTGTGTCACATCCAGCCATTTATCGGCCAATTTTCACCGAGAAACTCCAGAAATGCAAGAATTATTGTAAACTCAAACAACTTGGCACGGTGCCTTGATTTGAACATATAATGAGGTGGAATTTTTTTTTAGGCCATTTGAAGGAGTTCGATAAACGACGTACCCTCAGGTGGAGCTTTCTGGCCAACCCGAACACCCTTCACTAAACATGGTATAGTTTTGGACATTCTTGAAATGACCCTACCTTTTTCAAGCAAGTGGGCATGACCATGGTAGTCATCCATGCCAAGTTTGAACGATTTTTATACCGTATGCAAGTGGCGACACATCCGCCCATTTATCAGCTGTTTTTTGACCGAGAAAACTCCAAAAAAAATGCAAAACTTGTCGAAACCAACACAACTTGGTATGGTGCCTTGAATTGGTCGTTCAAGGCATGAAAAAATTGGGGCCAGTTCGAGCATGTCTGGAAACGGCGTGCTATCAGACGGAGCCTTCTCGCCTACTGGAACACCCTCTGTTGATCATGGTCTAAGTTTTTCTTTCTGCATCTTTTTAGTGCATCAAATATAACGCTAAAAAGAAATAGTCTGGTCTTCCTATTCAATCGGGTTGTTTTTTCTTCGGTTTTTACACGGGTCTTTATGTTATTTTCTTTTTCTGTTATTTTATTGATTTTGAAAAAAATTCATAAAAAATTCAAAATTTTGAAGAAAAGTTCATTCATTTGGAAAAACTTTTCACTAATTTCAAAGAGGTTCATTGACTTAGAAACAAAGTTCATCAATTTTATATTAAGTTCAACAATTTTTTTAAAAATCGCCAGCTTGCGAAATAGTTCATGAATTTGTGAGAAAAACTGATCAATTTTGGGGAAAAAAAGTTCACCAATTCGGAAGAAAATTCAAGAACTTGAAATTTTGTGGAGAGATGATGGCAAAACTGGTAAACATGATATATTGGGGCATCCAGTAATGTAGAGTGTTTTCAGACATGCAAAGCACTCCAGATTTCGTGGCAAGGAACTCATTTCACAATCACTAAATACCAGGTAACCGACAGATGAGAAATCTGCTGATTCTTCAAATGAAAATGATCCCTCCTTGCATCCTTCAAGACAGATGCTACCTCGAACAGGGAGCATGTGGTTGAGCATTTCGAGACTGCTAACAGTGATGGACGTATCTACTTGCAACTGTGACATGCACTTCATACTGAGG
The DNA here is from genome assembly GCA_034509565.1 of Triticum monococcum. Lineage (NCBI taxonomy): Eukaryota > Viridiplantae > Streptophyta > Magnoliopsida > Poales > Poaceae > Triticum > Triticum monococcum. The sequence continues at coordinate 793,371,246 of CM067847.1, forward strand.
TTCGGGAGATGTGCAAAATGTGCGCCAAGAAGTTGCAGTAAAGGCAACCCTTCAAGAAAGCACAAGTCCTTTAAATTCCGTAGTGATAATGCTTCAAGGGAGGTTAAGTGACCAATCGACAACAAAGAAGAGCTTCCGCACCAATTCATGTTAATTTGTGTCAGGTGTGGCAAGTCACTACTGATGAAATCAGCTGGAACCATACAGTGTTTTATCGTGAGCTTCTCAAGGGATAATGGCAAAAAACCAGATCCATGTGTCAAGTCTAAAGAAGGGCAGCTCCATAATTCAATATCTGAAAGGACGGTAGCAGCTCGTAACCCCGCTAGTGATGTAAGGCACCAGCACGAGTGGATGCGCAGCTGATGAAGCTTTGTCAACAGTTGGAAGACATCCTGTGACGGAAGCGTAGTTAAAGTCATAATCTCTTTTAATGACAAAAGTCTCAGTGAAGTGAGACCACCAAGGCAAACGGCTAATGCTCCATCCGTAACGATGCATGAAGAAAGGTCAAGGCAATGAAGCCCTGATGGTGGAACCAGTGGCACACCGATGTTCCTTGTACAAATGAGTCTTGTCCTCTCCTCGCGGCACCATACCCATGCCTTGATGGTATCCTCTTTTCCCAATCCTCTTTCTAGAGCACATAGCTGAGACATATCAGCATCCATTGAAATCATCAACCGCTTCAGAGATGAATGTTCAGCAGATAGCATCTTCCTGATTTCTGATCCTGAATCCACCTCCCACATGGAAGCAAGCTGCAATACCAAGCAGTCTCCCCTCAAAGTGTTATCGCTCTGGTCTTTCTGCTCGAGCTCATCGTTGGAGATAAACACAAGTAGTGGGCATTGCTCAATATGTAAATATTTCAGACCTGCTGGAAGAGATGGTAAGGTCGCCAGGTTTGGGATATTCCTGAGGACAAGTGAGGAGCAATTCCCAAATAATTTAGATGGAATGCCTTCTAATGCACTGCAATTAACAAGCGCAAAAGATTCTAAATTCTGAAAGTAAGAACCATCAAGGAACCAGCCTGGATATTTTGTAGATCTGTAACCTTTGATAGTAAGTCTCACAAGTTGAGTGGGTGGCATTAGGCCTTCCAGTGTCTTCAAATGTAAACTATCATCAATATTACTTTTGCGATTCCATTCAAGGTGCAAGCATTCAAGATTACTTTTCACATGAAGCTTTGACTCCAAGGCTTCATCCTTTGCAGTGACATTTTCAAGATTTGTCACATGCAAATTGCCACCAAGCTCGTTCATGTCCCTTAGCTGCCACAACTCAAATCCCTTCCGCTTTTGCACAGAAAAATTATGAAGTCCTTGGAGCGATGTTAACTTGCCTATGTATGGGATTTGAGGCAAAGCATGCACATGCTTGCCTGTGTGATTGATTCCTTCAAGATAACGCAACTTACCTAAATTGCATAATTTGTCAGGCAAACTCTTAACTTTGTCACTGAATTGAAGGAATTGTAAATGGTAAAGAGTACACAATGATCTTGGTAATTCAGAGATCCATGTGTTGATTTTTTTTTTCGAAAAGGGGGTTTACCCCAGCCTCTACATCAAAAAGATGCATACGGCTTATATTATTAAAAATAAATCCAGTAACAAAGTTATCAAGTAACGTGGTGCAAAGAAAAAAACAAAAGGCTCGAAAGAGCTCAAACCCAAAGCCACAACCGGCTGGCAAACACGATAGGAGCACTACATGCCTATCCTATTACATGACCGCCATCCAAACCGGTTGAAAATATCCCGCGCTACCATCTCCCATCGGGTAGACGCAGTAACCAAACACTCCCGGGCCTCCGTCGGAGTGAGTAGCGACCACATACGGATGAAAGCCGTGGCCTTGAAGATAACCTGCAAAAAGTGAATGTTTGTTGATCTGTTAAAAACCAAGTCATTTTTGCAGTTCCATACTGCCCAGAGTAAAGCACAAATGCCAACACGAATGTGTCTTGCAGTATCAGAATCAACCCCATCAAGCCATGTTCCAAATAACATATTGATAGAGGTGGGCGGATTGATATTAAACGCAATATTAATTGACCGCCACAGAATCTTAGCCAACGGACAATCGAGAAAGAGGTGTTTGATGTTTTCGTTATGATCGTAAAAGCTACACCTAGATGAGCCCATCCAGTTGCGTTTTGCCAGGTTATCCTTAGTCAAAATGACTTGTTTATGCACAAACCACATAAACACTTTGATACGTAAGGGAACCTTAACTCTCCAAACGTGAATCGAGGAAGGGATAACGCTAGAGTTAATGACATCCAGATACATAGACTTAACTGAGAACACACCGTTCCTAGTAAGTTTCCAAGACAGCTGATCTGGTTGCTGGGTCAGCTGCACCTGCATTAAATGTCTAACAAGGTGGAGCCAGGCCTCCCAACGATGTCCAACTAGCGTTCTCCGAAAACTAATATTGAGAGGAGTGGATTGTAAAACAGTTGCAACGTAGGCTTCTCTACGCCGCACAATGTTGTACAAAGTAGGATATTGAAGTGCAAGGGGAGTCTCCCCAAGCCACGTATCCTCCCAAAACCTCGTAGTGGCACCATTCCCGACAAAAAAATTTGACTTGTTGAAATTTTTTTGTTTAACTCTCATCAAACCCTTCCAAAAAGGTGAGTCGGAGGGCCTCACATTTACCTGAGCCAAGGTTTTAGCATACAAATACTTATTGCGCAAAATCTGTGCCCAAGTAGCTTCCGTATCAGATGACAGTTTAAATAGCCACTTGCTAAGGAGACATATGTTTTTGACTTCCAAATTTTCAATACCTAGAACCCCTTGGTCCTTCGGCCTACAGATTATATCCCACTTAGCAAGCCTATATTTTCGTTTGAGCTCGTCATTCTGCCAAAAGAATCGAGATCGGTAGAAATCTAACCTTTTCCTGACTCCCACCGGAACCTGGAAAAAGGATAATAGAAACATAGGCATACTAGTAAGGACCGAATTGATCAGAATCAATCGTCCTCCGTATGACATGAGCTTCCCTTTCCAACAGCTCAGTTTCCACTCCAAGTTAGTAAGCTTACGATGATGAATGGGTATACCTAAGTACGTAAATGGTAAGGAGCCCAATTCACATCCGAACAATTGTTTATACGGGTCTTGGTCATCCTTTGCTGGTCCAAAGCAAAACAATTCGCTCTTGTGGAAGTTAATTTTGAGGCCAGACAATTGTTCAAATAAGCATAACAACAGCTTCATGTTTCTTGCTTTCACCAAGTCGTGCTCCATAAAGATGATAGTATCATCAGCATACTGAAGAATAGAAATCCCTCCGTCAACTAGATGTGGGACCAGGCCACCTACCTGCCCTGCATCCTTTGCCCTGCCTATTAAGATAGTGAGCATATCAGCCACTATGTTAAACAGGATCGGTGATATCGGATCTCCTTGCCTTAGCCCCTTGTGTGTTTGGAAATAGTGACCTATGTCATCATTCACTTTAATCCCTACACTCCCTTTTTGCGTAAAGGAATCAATCTGGTTTCTCCATGCCGGATCAAAACCTTTCATACGCAACGCTTGTTGAAGGAAAGGCCACTTAACTTTATCATATGCTTTTTCAAAATCCACTTTAAAAACTACGCCATCAAGTTTTTTGAGTGAATTTCATGGAGCGTTTCATGAAAGACAACAACCCCTTCAAGGATGTTTCTATCAGGCACGAAAGCAGTCTGGGACGGATGAACCACAGAGTGCGCCATCTGTGTTAGTCTATTCGTCCCGACCTTGGTGAAAATTTTGAAACTCACATTAAGCAGACATATCGGTCTGAACTGCTCAATACGCTGGCCATTTCTTTTTCTTTTTCTTTTCTTAAGTGGAATTTCGAGGGTATTGTTTAGAGGGTCCTTTCGCTGGCCATTGAGCCAGCGCGCACCCACTCCTTCCCCCGCACCCCCTTTTAGGTTGGCCCATGCGCGGGGCAGGCTGCACCCTGTTTTTTTCATTTCTCTTTTTGCTTTTTCTAGTCTGTAAAATAATTCGGGATTTCAAAAAAAATTTCAAAAAAGGGAATTTTGAAAAATCTTGAGGGTTTTGCTCCTCATCAAACGGTCGTCGTTTTGAGTCTTCCTCTCTGTATCTGCCTTGCATCCACTTCGACAACTTGGATGTGTTGTGTGCATCTTCTTTGCCTTGGTCGAATTTTTTCTTGGCCTATGTGGACCGAATGGAGCGGATCGCAGAAGAGTTCGAGAAGGAGGGAGAAGATCATAGAGGATCGCCCCTGGCTAGGGTGCATATGTCGAAAAGCACCAGTTTGGCTCCCTTCTCAACGGGTGCTCGATAGCGAGAACGAGGGGCTGGAGCTCGCTTTCCTTCCGGAGGAGATAGATAGAGCACTCCAGGGTATGAAATCCGACACGGCCCCAGGGCCGGACGGGTGGCCGGTGTCAATGTTCAAACATTTCTGGCTGCTGCCGCGTGAACCCATTTTTGAGGTGTGTAACGGCTTCATGCGAGGTTTCGTCGATATAGCACGGCTCAATTTCGGTGTGCTGTCGCTCATCCCGAAGGTACCTGGTGCAGATCACATTCGACAGTACAGACCTATAGCGCTCATTAACGTTCCCTTCAAGATATGCGCCAAAGGCTGCGCTACTAGACTCACGCCGATCGCTCATAGAACCATTAGTCGTGCGCAATCGGCATTCATCCGCGGGAGGAATATTTTGGAGGGACCGTTAGCCCTCCAGGAGACCCTCCACGAGCTCAAACGCACGCACGAACCTGCAACCCTTCTCAAGTTAGACTTCGAGAAGGCCTACGACCGCGTCAATTGCGATTTTCTCCGACAAATCCTTAATAGTCAAGGCTTCTCGCCGGCGTGGGTGCATCGAGTCATGCAACTGGTCTCAGGGGACAAACTGCGGTCTCGGTAAACGGAGAAGTAGGGAATTTCTTCCGGAAAAAACGTGGCTTACGCCAAGGCGACCCCATGTCACCAATCTTGTTCAACTTTGTCGCAGATGCGCTGGCAGCAATGCTGCAGAAAGCGGTTGAAGCCGGACACATCAAAGGGGTGTTGGGACACCTCATCCCAGGGGGGATATCACATATGCAATATGCGGACGATACGCTATTGCTTTTTCAGCCGGACCTCCACAGCGTGGCCACTGTAAAAGCCTTGCTCATTAGCTTCGAACTCATGTCGGGCCTTAAAATTAATTTTCACAAGTGTGAAGTGATGCCCATGTGCATGGACGAGCAGGACGGGAGCCGCATCGTGGATCTCCTGAACTGTAAACTTGGAAAACTCCCGTTTACTTCTTTGGGCCCCCCGTTAGATGCTAAGCGTGAAGGAAATATGCCCTAGAGGCAATAATAAAGTTATTATTTATTTCCTTATATCATGATAAATGTTTATTATTCATGCTAGAATTGTATTAACCGGAAACATAATACATGTGTGAATACATAGACAAACAGAGTGTCACTAGTATGCCTCTACTTGACTAGCTCGTTAATCAAAGATGGTTATGTTTCCTAACCATGGACAAAAGAGTTGTTATTTGATTAACGAGGTCACATCATTAGTTGAATGATCTGATTGACATGACCCATTCCATTAGCTTAGCACACGATCGTTTAGTATGTTGCTATTGCTTTCTTCATGACTTATACATGTTCCTATGACTATGAGATTATGCAACTCCCGTTTGCCGGAGGAACACTTTGGGTGCTACCAAACGTCACAACGTAACTGGGTGATTATAAAGGAGCATTACAGGTGTCTCCAAAGGTAGATGTTGGGTTGGCGTATTTCGAGATTAGGGTTTGTCACTCCGATTGTCGGAGAGGTATCTTTGGGCCCTCTCGGTAATGCACATCACTTAAGCCTTGCAAGCATTGCAACTAATGAGTTAGTTGTGGGATGATGTATTACAGAACGAGTAAAGAGACTTGCCGGTAACGAGATTGAACTAGGTATTGGATACCGACGATCGAATCTCGGGCAAGTAACATACCGATGACAAAGGGAACAACGTATGTTGTTATGCGGTCTGACCGATAAAGATCTTCGTAGAATATGTAGGAGCCAATATGGGCATCCAGGTCCCGCTATTGGTTATTGACCGGAGACGTGTCTTGATCATGTCTACATTGTTCTCGAACCGTAGGGTCCGCACGCTTAACGTTACGATGACAGTTATTATGAGTTTACGCATTTTGATGTACCGAAGGTTGTTCGGAGTCCCGTATGTGATCACGAACATGACGAGGAGTCTCGAAATGGTCGAGACGTAAAGATTGATATATTGGAAGCCTATGTTTGGACACCAGAAGTGTTCCGGGTGAAATCGGGATTTTACCGGATTACCGGGAGGGTTACCGGAACCCCCCGGGAGCCAAATGGGCCAACATGGGCCTTAGTGGAAAGGTGAGAAGGCAGCCCACATAGGGCTGCGCCTCCCCCCCTCTCCCTAGTCCTATTAGGACTAGGAGAGGGGCCGGCCACCTCTCTCTTTCACTTCCCTCTTGAGGAAACCTAGTTGGACTAGGATTGGAGGGGGGAGTCCTACTCCCGGTAGGAGTGGGAGTAGGACTCCTCCTGCGCCTCCCACCTTGGCTGGCCAGCTCCTCCTCCTCCATCCTTTATATACGGGGGCAGGGGACACCCCAAGACACACAAGTTGATCCTTGAGATCGTTCCTTAGCCGTGTGCGGTGCCCCCTGCCACCAAATTCCACCTCGATCATACCGTTGTAGTGCTTAGGCGAAGCCCTGCGTCGGTAGTACATCAAGATCGTCACCACGCCGTCGTGCTGACGGAACTCCTACCCGAAGCTTTGCTGGATCGGAGCCCGGGGATCGTCATCGAGCTGAACGTGTGCTAAGAACTCGGAGGTGCCGGAGTAACGGTGCTTGGATCGGTCGGATCGGGAAGACGTACGACTACTTCCTCTACGTTGTGTGATCGCTTCCGCAGTCGGTCTGCGTTGGTACGTAGACAACACTCTCCCCTCTCGTTGCTATGCATCACCATGATCTTGCGTGTGCGTAGGAAAATTTTCGAAATTACTACGTTCCCCAACAGTGGCATCCGAGCCTAGGTTTTATGGTTTGATGTTATTTGCACGAGTAGAACACAAGTGAGTTGTGGGCGATACAAGTCATACTGCCTACCAGCATGTCATACTTTGGTTCGGCGGTATTGTTGGACGAGACGATCCGGACCAACCTTACGCGTACTCTTACGCGAGACCGGTTCCCTCGACGTGCTTTGCACATAGATGGCTTGCGGAAGACTGTCTCTCCAACTTTAGTTGAACCAAGTGTGACTACGCCCGGTCCTTGAGAAGGTTAAAACGGAGTCTATTTGACGAACTATCGTTGTGGTTTTGATGCGTAGGTGAGATGAGTTCTTACTTAAGCCCGTAGCAGCCACGTAAAACTTGCAACAACAAAGTAGAGGACGTCTAACTTGTTTTTGCAGGGCATGTTGTGATGTGATATGGTCAAGGCATGATGCTGATTTTATTGTATGAGATGATCATGTTTTGTAACCGAGTTATCGGCAACTGGCAGGAGCCATATGGTTGTCGCTTTATTGTATGCAATGCAATCGCTATGTAATGCTTTACTTTATTACTAAGCGGTAGTGATAGTCGTGGAAGCATAAGATTGGTGAGAGGACAACGATGCTACGATGGAGATCAAGGTGTCGCGCCGGTGACGATGGTGATCATGACGGTGCTTCGGAGATGGAGATCACAAGCACAAGATGATGATGGCCATATCATATCACTTATATTGATTGCATGTGATGTTTATCCTTTTATGCATCTTATCTTACTTTGATTGACGGTAGCATTATAAGATGATCTCTCACTAAATTATCAAGAAGTGTTCTCCCTGAGTATGCACCGTTGCCAAAGTTCGTCGTGCCCAGACACCACGTGATGATCGGGTGTGATAAGCTCTACGTCCATCTACAACGGGTGCAAGCCAGTTTTGCACACGCAGAATACTCAGGTTAAACTTGACGAGCCTAGCATATGCAGATATGGCCTCGGAACACGGAGACCGAAAGGTCGAGCGTGAATCATATAGTAGATATGATCAACATAATGATGTTCACCATTGAAAACTACTCCATCTCACGTGATGATCGGTTATGGTTTAGTTGATTTGGATGACGTGATCACTTAGAGGATTAGAGGGATGTCTATCTAAGTGGGAGTTCCTAAGTAATTTGATTAACTGAACTTAAACTTATCACGAACTTAGTCCTGGTAGTATTTTGCAAATCATGTTGTAGATCAATAGCTCGCGTTGTTGCTTCCCTGTGTTTATTTTGATATGTTCCTAGAGAAAATTGTGTTGAAAGATGCTAGTAGCAATGATGCGGATTGGATCCGTGATCTGAGGTTTATCCTCATTGCTGCACAGGAAAATTATGTCCTTGATGCACCGCTAGGTGACAGACCTATTGCAGGAGCAGATGCAGACGTTATGAACGTTTGGCTAGCTCAATATGATGACTACTTGATAGTTTAGTGCACCATACTTAATGGCTTAGAATCGGGACTTCAAAGAAGTTTTGAACATCATGGACCATATGAGATGTTCCAGGAGTTGAAGTTAATATTTCAAGAAAATACCCGAGTTGAGAGATATGAAGTCTCCAACAAGTTCTATAGCTAAAAGATGGAGGAGAATCGCTCAACTAGTGAGCATATGCTTAGATTGTCTGGGTACTACAATCGCTTGAATCAAGTGGGAGTTAATCTTCCAGATAAGATAGTGATTGACAGAATTCTCTAGTCACCATCACCAAGTTAGTAAAACTTCGTAATGAACTATGATATGCAAGGGATAACGGAAACGATTCCCAAGCTCTTCGTGATGCTGAAATCGACGAAGGTAGAAATCAAGAAAAACATCAAGTGTTGATGGTTGACAAGACCACTAGTTTGAAGAAAAGGGCAAAAAGGGAAGAAGGGGAACTTCAAGAAGAACAGCAAGCAAGTTGCTGCTCAAGTGAAGAAGCCCAAGTCTGGTCCTAAGCCTGAGACTAAGTGCTTCTACTGCAAAGGGACTGGTCACTGGAAGCGGAACTACCCCAAGTGATTGGCGGATAAGAAGGATGGCAAAGTGAACATAAGTATATTTGATATACATGTTATTGATGTGTACTTTACTAGTGTTTATAGCAACCCCTCGGTATTTGATACTGGATCAGTTGCTAAGAGTAGTAACTCGAAAGGGAGTCGCAGAATAAACAGAGACTAGTTAAGGGTGAAGTGACGATGTGTGTTGGAAGTGGTTCCAAGATTGATATGATCATCATCGCACACTCCCTATACTTTCGGGGTTAGTGTTAAACCTAAATAAGTGTTATTTGGTGTTTGCGTTGAGCATGAATATGACCTGGTCATGTTTATTGTAAAACGGTTATTCATTTAAGTAAAAGAATAAATTGTTGTTCTGTTTACATGAATAAAACCTTATATGGTTACACACGCAATGAAAATAGTTCATTGGATCTCGATCTTAGTGATACACATATTCATAATATTGAAACCAAAAGATGCGAAGTTAATAATGATAGTGCAACTTATTTGTGGCACTGCCGTTTAGGTCATATTGGTGTAAAGCGCATGAAGAAACTCCATGCTGATGGGATTTTGGAATCACTTGATTATGAATCACTTGATGCTTGCGAACCATGCCTTATGGGCAAGATGACTAAAACGCCGTTCTCCGGAACAATGAAGCAAGCAACAGATTTGTTGGAAATCATACATACTGATGTATGTGGTCCGATGAATATTAAAGGCTTACAGCAGGTATCATTATTTTCTGACCTTCACAAGATGATTTGAGCAGATATGGGGATATCTACTTGATGAAACATAAGTCTGAAACATTTGAAAAGTTCATATAATTTTAGAGTGAAGTGGAAAATCATCGTAACAAGAAAATAAAGTTTCTACGATCTGATCGTGGAAAAGAGTATTTTAGTTACGAGTTTGGTCTTCACTTAAAACAATGTGAAATAGTTTCACTACTCACGCCACCTGGAACACCACAGCATAATGGTGTGTCCGAACGTCATAACCGTACTTTATTGGATATAGTGCAATCTATGATGTCTCTTACCGATTTACCACTATTGTTTTTGGGGTCATGCATTAGAGACAGCTGCATTCACGTTAAAAAAAAGGGGCACCATCTATATCCGTTGAGACGACGCCTTATGAACTATGGTTTGCCAAGAGACCAAAGTTGTCATTTCTTAAAGTTTGGGGTTGCGATGCTTATATGAAAAAGTTTCATCCTGATAAGCTCAAAACCCAAATCGGAGAAATATGTCTTCATAGGATACCCAAAGGAGACTGTTGGGTACACCTTCTATCACAGATCCTAAGACAAGACATTCGTTGCTTATAATGGATCCTTTCTAGAGAAGGAGTTTCTCTTGAAAGAAGTGAGTGGGAGGAAAGTAGAAAACTTGATAAGGTAATTGTACCTTCTACCTTATTGGAAAGTAGTTCATCACAAAATCTGTTCTTGTGACTACTACACCAATTAGTGAGGAAGCTAATGATGATGATCATGTAACTTCGGATCAAGTTACTACCGAATCTCGTAGGTAAACCAGAGTGAGATCCGCACCAGAGTGGTACGGTAATCCAGTTCTGGAAATCATGCTACTAGATCATGATGAACCTACGAACTATGAAGAAGCGATGGTGAGCCCAGATTCCGCAAAGTGGCTTGAGGCCATGAAGTCTGAGATGAGATCCATGTATGAGAACAAAGTATGGACTTTGGTTGACTTGCCCGATGATCGGTAAGCAATTGAGAATAAATGGATCTTCATGAGGAAGACGGACGCTGATAGTAGTGTTACTATCTACAAAAGCTAGAATTGTCGCAAAAGGTTTTCGACAAGTTCAAGGTGTTGACTACGATGAGAGCTTCTCACTCGTATCTATGCTTGAGTCTGTCCGAATCATGTTAGTAATTGCCGCATTTTATGAAATCTGGCAAATGGATAAACAAAACTGCATTCCTTAATGGATTTATTAAAGAAGAGTTGTATATGATGCAACAGAAGGTTTTGTCAATCTGAAAGGTGCTAACAAAATGTGCAAGCTCCAGCGATCCATCTGTGGGCTGGTGCAAGCATCTCGGAGTTGGAATATACGCTTTGATGAGTTGATCAAAGCATATAGTTTTATACAGACTTGCGGTGAAGCCTGTATTTATAAGAAAGTGAGTGGGAGCACTACAACATTTCTGATAAGTATATGTGAATGACATATTGTTGATCAGAAATAATGTAGAATTATTCTGTAAAGCATAAAGGAGTGTTTGAAAGGAGTTTTTCAAAGAAAGACTTCGGTGAAGCTGCTTACATATTGAGCTTCAATATCTATAGAGATAGATCAAGACGCTTGATAAGTTTTTTCAATAAGTACATACCTTGACAAGATTTTGAAGTAGTTCAAAATGGAACAGTCAAAGAAAAAGTTTCTAGCCTGTGTTACAAGGTGTGAAGTTGAGTAAAGACTCAAAGCCCGACCACGGCAGAAGATAGAAAGAGAATGAAAGTCATTCCCTATGCCTCATTCATAGGTTCTATAAAGTATGCCATGCTGTGTAACAGATCTATTGTATACCCTGCACTGATTTGGCAAGGGAGTACAATAGTGATCTAGGAGTAGATCACTGGACAGCGGTCAGAATTATCCTTAGTGAAATAAGGATATGTTTCTCGATTATGGACGTGACAAAAAGGTTCGTCGTAAAGGGTTACGTCAATGCAATTTTCTGACACTGATCCAGATGAATCTAAAGTCTCAATCTGGATACATATTGAAAGTGGGAGCAATTAGCTAGAGTAGCTCCATGCAGAGCATTATAGACATAGAATTTTGCAAAATACTTACGGATCTGAATGTGACAGACCCGTTGACTAAAATTATCTCACAAGCAAAACATGATCACACCTTAGTAATCTTTGGGTGTTAATCACATAGAGATCTGAACTAGATTACTGACTCTAGTAAACCCTTTGAGTGTTGGTCACATGACGATGTGAACTATGGGTGTTAATCACATGGTGATGTGAACTATTGCTACTAAATCACATGGCGATGTGAACTAGATTATTGACTCTAGTGCAAGTGGGAGACTGAAGGAAATATGCCCTAGAGGCAATAATAAAGTTATTATTTATTTCCTTATATCATGATAAATGTTTATTATTCATGCTAGAATTGTATTAACCGGAAACATAATACATGTGTGAATACATAGACAAACAGAGTGTCACTAGTATGCCTCTACTTGACTAGCTCGTTAATCAAAGATGGTTATGTTTCCTAACCATGGACAAAAGAGTTGTTATTTGATTAACAAGGTCACATCATTAGTTGAATGATCTGATTGACATGACCCATTCCATTAGCTTAGCACACGATCGTTTAGTATGTTGCTATTGCTTTCTTCATGACTTATACATGTTCCTATGACTATGAGATTATGCAACTCCCGTTTGCCGGAGGAACACTTTGGGTGCTACCAAACGTCACAACGTAACTGGGTGATTATAAAGGAGCATTACAGGTGTCTCCAAAGGTAGATGTTGGGTTGGCGTATTTCGAGATTAGGGTTTGTCACTCCGATTGTCGGAGAGGTATCTCTGGGCCCTCTCGGTAATGCACATCACTTAAGCCTTGCAAGCATTGCAACTAATGAGTTAGTTGTGGGATGATGTATTACAGAACGAGTAAAGAGACTTGCTGGTAACGAGATTGAACTAGGTATTGGATACCGACGATCGAATCTCGGGCAAGTAACATACCGATGACAAAGGGAACAACGTATGTTGTTATGCGGTCTGACCGATAAAGATCTTCGTAGAATATGTAGGAGCCAATATGGGCATCCAGGTCCCGCTATTGGTTATTGACCGGAGACGTGTCTCGGTCATGTCTACATTGTTCTCGAACCGTAGGGTCCGCACGCTTAACGTTACGATGACAGTTATTATGAGTTTACGCATTTTGATGTACCGAAGGTTGTTCGGAGTCCCGGATGTGATCACGAACATGACGAGGAGTCTCGAAATGGTCGAGACGTAAAGATTGATATATTGGAAGCCTATGTTTGGACACCGGAAGTGTTCCGGGTGAAATCGGAATTTTACCGGATTACCGGGAGGGTTACCGGAACCCCCCGGGAGCCAAATGGGCCAACATGGGCCTTAGTGGAAAGGTGAGAAGGCAGCCCACATAGGGCTGCGCCTCCCCCCCCCCCCCTCTCCCTAGTCCTATTAGGACTAGGAGAGGGGCCGGCCACCTCTCTCTTTCACTTCCCTCTTGAGGAAACCTAGTTGGACTAGGATTGGAGGGGGGAGTCCTACTCCCGGTAGGAGTGGGAGTAGGACTCCTCCTGCGCCTCCCACCTTGGCCGGCCAGCTCCTCCTCCTCCATCCTTTATATACGGGGGCAGGGGACACCCCAAGACACACAAGTTGATCCTTGAGATCGTTCCTTAGCCGTGTGCAGTGCCCCCTGCCACCAAATTCCACCTCGATCATACCGTTGTAGTGCTTAGGCGAAGCCCTGCGTCGGTAGTACATCAAGATCGTCACCACGCCGTCGTGCTGACGGAACTCCTACCCGAAGCTTTGCTGGATCGGAGCCCGGGGATCGTCATCGAGCTGAACGTGTGCTAAGAACTCGGAGGTGCCGGAGTAACGGTGCTTGGATCGGTCGGATCGGGAAGACGTACGACTACTTCCTCTACGTTGTGTGATCGCTTCCGCAGTCGGTCTGCGTTGGTACGTAGACAACACTCTCCCCTCTCGTTGCTATGCATCACCATGATCTTGCGTGTGCGTAGGAAAATTTTCGAAATTACTACGTTCCCCAACAAAGCGCATCTCGATAGAGGGGTGGGCTCCGCTTTGGACTAAGGTAGGCGGGCGGGTTTGTCCGTGGAGGGGTAAGTATATGTCCTCTGCCGCGAGGCTGGTGCTCACGAACGCGAGCCTCTCCTCGCTACCGCAATTCGCCATGGGACTGTTCCTGCTGGCCGAAGGGGTGCATGCCAAGATAGATTCACCTAGGTCCCGTTTCTTTTGGGAAGGATCGGGACCCAAACGCAAGTACCACATGGTGAGGTGGGACGCGGTTTGTCGGCCCAAAGCCCAGGGAGGGCTAGCGATCACAAATACCAGAATCCTTAACATCGCACTGATGTGTAAGTGGATTTGGAAACTCTCACAGGGGGCGACGGGTCTGTGGGTAGACCTGTTGCGTGCAAAGTATTTCCCTTCCGGAAATTTTTTCGAAGGAGTGGCGAGGGGCTCTCCTTTCTGGAACGACCTGCAAGCGGTCCGGCCGGCTTTCGCCATGGGGGCCAAGTTCGGCATTGGCAATGGGCGTTCGGCCCGGTTTTGGTTAGATCATTGGGTAGGAACTAGGTCTTTATGGCAAGACTTCCAGGACCTGTACAGCCCAGCGGTCAACCCGGAGCAGCATGTTGCCACGGCACTTGCCTCCTCCCCTCCCGCGATCTTCTTCAAACGGGAACTAATGGGAACAGAGCGAGCTCACCTCACGGTTTTGCTTGATCTAATAGCGCCGGTCGCGCTTTCCCCACACGAGGACACAGTAACGTGGTCTCTCACCTCATCCGGCAAATTTTCCGTCAAGTCGTTGTACCGGAAACTTTGCCAGGGCCAGTCCTCCCTAGTGCCGAAAGGCTTATGGAATGCGCGTATGCCACTTAAAATTAAGGTGTTTTGTTGGCAACTGTTTCGCAACAGATTGCCTACCTCGGCTAATGTTGCCAAACGCAATGGCCCGTCGTCCGGCCTTTGTGCAATTTGCAACGTCTAGGAAGACGCGAACCATGTGTTCTTTCGCTGTCCGTTAGCGTGCTTTGCTTGGGCTGCGGTTCGCACCGCAGCCAACACCACATGGAACCCGAGTTCGAGCGCCTACCTCATGGCCATTATGGACTCGGTCCAGGGGGCAACAAACGCGTTCGTTGGAGCAGTGTGGGCGCGCTGGCCTGGGCCCTCTGGCTCACGAGGAACAAACTAGCAATCGAGGGAATCTTCCCATCACACCCTGCTAATATCATCTACAAATGCAACCTTTTCCTGCAGCAGTGGAGTCCGTTGGTGAGGCGCAAGGATGCTGATAAACTCCAACATGCTCAAGAACGTCTTCGCCAAGTCTACCTGATGGCTAGGGAGCCACCCGCCTCTTTTTTGACTTGAAGTGGCCCTTTTGGACGACGCACGAGCGAGCCTGCGTGCTCTAAGCTCTGGCTGCAAGCCATGTAATCGTCTATGCTTGCTCAGTGCTGCTTTTGGCCTGCCCGATAACTCTTCAAACTTTGCATTACCATTTGGCCGGAGCCTCCGTGCTCGTGTTTGTAATATCAGACCCTGTCAGTTACGCTGCCTAGTTGTGGGCTTTATTAATTTAAAGCCGGACGCGCCCAGCGTCTTCGTTCTAAAAAAAATCTGCATGGGACCCTCCTCTCGTGATAAAGTGGAGAAGAATCAGTGGTAAACCATACCCCTCCACATTTTCCTGTGTCCATCCGCCACAGCCGCCACTTTCCACTCCCCATCTGAAGAACCTAACATCAAATATCGCCATTGCATACACACGACGAGAAACCCTAACCTCGCCGCCCCAAGGAGCTTGCAGGAGTCTATGCCGGAGTTCCGCCTAATCCGTCCCAATGGACGAACTTGAGATGGATCGAAGCCCGGAGGACTAACTCGAAGAAGAAGTGTCGCCATCCGTCCAAATGCCTTGCTTGTGAGGACTAAAACCCTACCTATCTACTAGCCGGAGTGGATGCACCACGAATCCCCTCCCCGCCACCGGCCACTGGAGCAGCAGGCAGAGGGGAGGCGAATCCACGAGCTCACCGGTGGAGATCAAGGGGAGAAAGACTTTTTCTAGTTGCCTTGCGAGAGGGGAAAAAATTACACGGTGCCTACCAAGTTGATATAGAAATGTTTTTTTAATACAAGAAAGATGTGTTTTTGAGAAATAAAAGATGTGTTTTCTTAAAGTCATACAGATCAACATGTCTAATTTGGTTTAGTCTCACTAGCTCTCGCTCGTTTGTGCAAAACGACGACATGCCTTCGCCACCAGGGAGCACCCAGCTACTCTACCTCTTGCCGAAACAGGGTTTCCCCTTGCTTTATATTATAAAGCAACTTCCACCAATCACAATACATTTGCTGGGGCGAACAACATATCAAGCCCAAAGGAGAAAGAAAAAAGAAATAAATGCCAACAATGGTAGCTCGACAAAGCACGGCTGACCTGCCACCGCTGCGCCCTCCGGATACGTCCCACCACACTCCAAGGCTCTGAACCACCGCGTGGCAAGCAGCACCTTCAAGAAGGTATGTGACGTCGACGACGCTGCTGCCCAGACATGTCCTAAGGTTTCCCCCGGCACGCGGAGGGGAGTGGGGGATGGGTAACACTGATGCCCTTCAGGAAGGAAAGGAGGCACCCGTAGGCGCCACCGCGTTGGAGCCGGATGAACCGGCAAGGATTTCTCCGGCATCCCAACCATCACTACCCGCCCATTCCGGAGCCAACCGGCCAGCTCGCCACCAGCCAGTATGCGCCGCCACGGTCTTGAAGTCTTCCATGCCGCCTCACTAAGATCGCCAACATGAGGCCTAGAGGACGGCGGGAGGAGCGCTAGGGATCGGGAGCGGCAACATAGAGGCCGCACGGGAGGGAACCACCTCCATCGCCGTCGTGCGAGAGGCCCGTGCCTCCAGCGCCGTCGCGTTAGCCGATCGGACGCGGTAGCAGCGGTACACCGGGCCCGGGCCCAGATCAGGCCCGCAAAGCCGCTGCCACCACGCTGCAGCAAGCCGGCGATGGTACCGTCGCCTCCTAGCCTCGCTACGCCCTGCCACCAACTTCAAGGGGCTACAATGCCGATGAGGAAGCCACCGGCCCGCCCTGGCCCAGATGGGGCCCAAAGGGGCCCAGATCTGGGCCGAGCAGGCGCCGCCGCCCCGCACCGCCGTGTAACTCCGCCGCCAACGGCCGCGCCGCCGCGCCGCAGACCACCCGCGCCTGCGCAAGGTCGCCCCGTTCCGCGCCAGACCGCCGCCGCCTGAAGACACCACCCAGCGCTGCTCCGCCCCGCGCAGGAGCCGCATCGGCAGGGGAATCACGTAGGGCCGCCGCCGCCAGGGCTGCCCCGAGCCGAGCCCGACGATGCCCGTCGGCGATGGCGGGGGGAGAGGAAGAGAGAACGGGGGCTGGTGGACAGCCGACGGCGCGGCCGGTCGCCTGCGGGGGACGAGCCGGTCGCGAGAGCAGGGGGGGCTCTGTACTGTTGCTGCTACTCTGCCTCTTGCGACCGCTCCATGTGGTTGAATAGTTTTTTTTTTCAGAACAAACAAGAGAAAAAAGGTTGCTTACAACATGGTGCCTACCTGGTCGATACTGGAATTGTTTTTTATATCAGAAAGATGTGTTTTCTTAAAGTCGTACATATCAACATGGCTAATTTGGTTTAGTCTCGATCGGCTACGCCACATGTTCTTTTGGTGAGAAAGAATCTTCTTCAGTGGCAATAGTTCAAACGATGGATGTGCTGCATTTCATAGATTCATCCATAGTGATTGACTAGTACCTTCTTGGCAGCGCGAATATATTTCCAAATTTGCAAACATTTTCTGAAAAATTATAATGTATTTGTGTTTTTTAAAATTGTAAAAAAAGAGAAATAAAAGTAAAACCAAAATAAACCAACAAAAAAGGTCAAAACCCTTCTAGAAAGTTTCCAATACCCATCAGGACGGTTGCCCAAACTAGATCTACTTCTATGAAAATAGGGTATATCGTTTAAACTAGCGCAGGAATTTATTTTTGCATCAAAATTAGTGACCTTTATTTATCAACTAGAATCAAATTACAATATGCGAGTAGAGTTTTTCATTACAGAACAAAGGGGAAGTGCTAAAAAATTTCAAAAATTTAATTTTTAAACGTGAACATTTCAAATTTGCAAAAAGAATTTTGAAAACACAAAAAAAATTATATCTGTAAATATTTTCAAAAACACTGAACATTTTTGCAGTTCTGATTATTTTTTCAGTTTTTTCATTTTTTCACTTTAAATATAAAAATAACGAAAAATAAAATAGAAAACCCGAAATAAACCTTAGAAAAATTCAAGAACTTTCTAGACACTTCATAAAACCGGTTAGGATGGTTCCCAAAATAAGATGTTGTAGTAGGTTCGCCATCTAAGGCCCCGTTGGGTATACGGGTGAAGAAACCAGAGGAACAGGAAACTGTGCAAGAATAGAGTCCTTTGTACAGTGTAATCGTGCAAGAATAGAGTCCTTTGTACAGTGTAATCCTGCAATTCGCAAAACAGAGGAATAAGAGAAGGAGATGTGTTCAGTTCAACGAAAATCATTGGAGATGAGTCGTACTAAAAACTTGTGATGTAAAATTGTACTAGGAAGCTGCGATGTAAAATTGTCCCTACCAGTCTCGAGCAAGGCAATAAAGTCTGGTTTTTGTTCTAGTGATGTTTCCGCCAAGAAACCTTCTTTTAGCCAAGTCTGCCAGACCTCTGCTATCCAAAAAAATTCTTTCTTTTTTATCATGAAATTTTCATTTGAATCTTATTCTCCCGCTTCTTCAAACTGCAAATGCCGGATAACCTTCCTCTTCCGGGAACGTTTTGGTTTATCCTACACAACCACAAGTCCTCATGACCGTGGTTAGTTTGTAGTTCATTCTCTGGTTGCAAAGGAGCCGTATACCCCTCTGCAACCATCTCATCATCCTCATCCTCTATCACACTATTAGGCGCTAGGTCCTCACACAGGCCCTCTAGCGTCCTAACCCCAAGTGCATTCGCCCATAGGTTTTACTGCCGCAATATTATGAAGCATCTCCATGGCGCTCTCAACTTCTAAGTCTAACTAATCATTCATTGATAGTTACTTCTTTTCCATTATTACGAAGTGAAACTCCCAACTTATTAGCATTATTAACAATTTCAATGTCTGAGAATTGTAAAATAGAACAACTCGTGTTGACTGACATACCTGTAGTGGCTTTGATGTCTCAAAGCTTGGCCCGTGGCAATGCATGGACATTCAACTAGTGTACTACAACATTCCATTTTTGGGAACCTTCGAGGATGAATCCGTCTGTTTTTTGTTCTATATTGGTTACTTTTAGAATATTTCACAAAAGTTCATGGTTAAAAAATAACTCTCAATTCCACAAAATTCCTGCATTTTAAAGAGTATTAAAAATTATTATCAAAATAAAAAACATTTTATTCAATAAATACTTGCATTTTGGAAAAAAATCAAATTTAAAAATGTTCTCAATTGAAAAAGTGTTTTCTCAAACCAGAAGAAAAAACAAGACCGATTGAACAGGTAGCACACACTAGCATCACTAGGAAAGAGGAAAAATAGTTGTAGCCAGTGGGGACCGATCCTTGGGTACTAGGAAACATGTTGGCGTCACCAATTTGGCCCAACAACCAACTCATCCATTCAACTTAGCTGTTAAAGAATAGAAACTTAGTATATTTGACCTATTTTTACATATTTCTATGTTATTATAAACCAGCTAATGTACCAGGGAACCGGTGCTCCGATCGTTAAAAACCTTAACCGGCGGCATCACCAGTTCAATCAGCGGTCCAATTTTTTAAACTATGCTTCTCGGATGATTCCATCCGGTTTTTTTCTATATTGTTTTTTATTTCTAAAGACAATGTTCATGATTAAAAATTAAATATCAAAATGTCTGCATTCCAAAAGGTATTCAAAATTAAGCTCAAGTTAAAAAAACATCTCATTCAATAAATGTTGATGTTTTGAAAATTATTTTAAAAAAATGTTCTTAATTGAAAAAGTGTGTGCATTTTAATATAAAAACTGGCCAAAAATGCTGAAACAACAATCTGTCGCTACAGTAGTAGATCGTCTTGCCGATGAGCCAACACAGTCGTGGATAACCCCGTGCTAACGGCCAACAATTTGACGCTGCTTGCGTCGGATAGGCATTTCCATTGATGGTAGATTGAGTATGTTCTCCGTTCTACCCCGTTCCGAGACAAAATTTCGGCAGCACCTCCCTGCTGTTCTCCAGATACACGTCTTGGCAAATAGCCGAGACAATGTGCTCCGGAGAACAATGGGGAGGCGCCGCCAAAATCATGTCTCAGAACAGGGTAGAACATGGAGAACATACCCAATCTACACATCCTCGGGCTGTCCATGGAAAACGCTGGCAAATCCGAAAGAGCTGCGGTGATAAATATGCAATTGAATGCATATTTATCGATGCAATCCTTTTGGACGGGAGACGCCTAGGTTACGCCACTTGACTTGAGAATGAAATCTAGTGATATTAAAAATTGGAGGAGATGGACTTATAGCTCACCCTCGGCTGTAGAGGAAGTAGTCGAACAGCAGAGGGATGCTCAGGGGGACCAACGCACCGGACAACGGTCACTCCAATGAAATGCTAAACCACAAAGCCTGCAAATTCCATCGCGACAAAAAATTAGAACATCACAACTCATAGAGCATATTTAAAACATTTAAACATGCATTCATTTATTTTTGCATCATGTAGGCAAAAAAACTAACAACATTAACAATATATTCATCATCGTCATCACATATTCATCATCATCATTATCACCTATTCGTCTAACCAAAAAATTTTACTACCTATATTCATCATCGTCATCACATATTCATCATCGTCATCACATATTCATCATCGCCATCACATATTCATCATCCTCACCAATTTTTTTTCAAGGTATGCAACATATAGCATCTCATCTAACCAAATTTTTTTACTACCTATCTCACTATCTATCTAACTATCTACCTATCTAACTATCTATCTAACTATGTATCTAACTATCTAAATACCTATCTAACTATCTATATCTAACTAGCTACAAAATTACTAAAAAAACACTAAAAACTTCAAAAAAAAATCACCTTCGAGAGGCCCGGCCGGAGTTGGGGCAGGGAGGCGCGGGGTAGGGGCGGGGCGGCCGGCGCAGGGTCGGGGCGGGGCGGCCGGCGCGAGGTCGGGGCAGGGAGCCGCGGGGTCGGGGCGGGGCGGCGCGGGGTCGGTGCCGCCGACTGGTGCGGGGTCGGGGAGGGGCGCCGCGGACTCGGGGCGAGGCGGCGCGGGCGGCGGCGGGCTCGGGGCGGGGCGGCGCGGGGTAGGGGCGGGGAGGCGCGGGCGGCGGCAGGCTCGGGGCGGGCGGCGGAGGTGGTGGGCGGCGGCGCGGGTGGGCGGCGGTGCGGGTGTGGGTCGGGGAGGAAGAGGGAGATGGAATGGGTGGTGCGGTGGCGAACCGCAAGGGGATAAGGCCGGCCCTATGCCGACGGCCTGGCCGTCGGCATAGGCCCGCCACTTTGCCACGTCATCGATCCGTGGACATGTGCGTTTCTATGCCGACGGCAAGGCCGTCGGCATAGACAGGAGGCCTATGCCAACGGCTATGCCGTAGGCATAGATGGCAACTGCTTCTAAAAAAATAGTCCCACCTCACCGAGGGAAAAGCAATTTGACCTATTTAAATAGTTCACTAATCCATACGTTATAAGCTCCGGTATTCATTAGACTTACATGAAGAAAATGGACAGTTGCTGTGAACTTTTCACTACTCGGTATTAGACGTTCTGCGGTAACGATGCCATCACCGTCCGTGAGGGGGGGGGGGCACGCCCCGGAGACGCGTCCCGCCTCTTCGGACATGCCACCACACCACCCCGCATGTATGAGGGCCTGGTGCGACGCTCCAGTGGCATTGCTACCCCCCCCCCCCCAAGTGCCCCCGTCCCGCCTAACCCTGTAGCGTTTGACCGCGGGATCTACCCCTTTGACTTTGCACGGACGGGCTTTGACCAGTGGACCTCCCGACCCGGTTGTGTTAGGTCAGCCCATAGGAACACTTTGGAGCAACATCCGGGGCAGACCCACAGCAAGATCCCCTCCGTGTAGACCCCACGCATCCGTTTCCCCCCTCCGGGTGCCGGCGCTAGCGCCGTCCGTGAGGGAGGCACACCCCGGACACGCGTGCCGGGCGTTTGCAATCGCGACAACACTTCCAGACTTGTGAGAGGCCGTCGGCGCAAGATTTGGCGGCATGCTAGCCCCCGGAGGCCGCCGGCCACAGCCGTAGACGCGCGAAGGGCAATCCGCGTAGAGGGAATTTTTCGGATACTTCTCCATCACCAAAAATTATGAAAAAATACCATCGTTCCTATAGCACATGTGCCCACGTCGTGCAAAAAAATCATGATTTTATCACGCTCCGAGTATTTAGTAATATTGACGCTGCATCGTTACCGCAGAACGTCTACTACCGTGTCATTGCCGTCCGTGAGGGGGGCCACGCCCCGGAGACACGTCCCGCCTCTTCGTGAAGGAAATATGCCCTAGAGGCAATAATAAAGTTATTATTTATTTCCTTACATCATGATAAATGTTTATTATTCATGCTAGAATTGTATTAACCGGAAACATAATACATGTGTGAATACATAGACCAACAGAGTGTCACTAATATGCCTCTACTTGACTAGCTCGTTAATCAAAGATGGTTATGTTTCCTAACCATGAACAAGGGGTTGTTATTTGATTAACGAGGTCACATCATTAGTAGAATGATCTGATTGACATGACCCATTCCATTAGCTTAGCACCCGATCGTTTAGTATGTTGCTATTGCTTTCTTCATGACTTATACATGTTCCTATAACTATGAGATTATGCAACTCCCGTTTACCGGAGGAACACTTTGGGTACTACCAAACGTCACAACGTAACTGGGTGATTATAAAGGAGTACTACAGGTGTCTCCAATGGTAGATGTTGGGTTGGCGTATTTCGAGATTAGGGTTTGTCACTCCGATTGTCGGAGAGGTATCTCTGGGCCCTCTCGGTAATGCACATCACATAAGCCTTGCAAGCACTGCAACTAAAAAGTTAGTTGTGAGATGATGTATTATGGAACGAGTAAAGAGACTTGCCGGTAACGAGATTGAACTAGGTATTGGATACCGACGATCGAATCTCGGGCAAGTAACATACCGATGACAAAGGGAACAACGTATGATGTTATGCGGTCTGACCGATAAAGATCTTCGTAGAATATGTAGGAGCCAATATGGGCATCCAGGTCCCGCTATTGGTTATTGACCGGAGACGTGTCTCGGTCATGTCTACATTGTTCTCGAACCGTAGGGTCCGCACGCTTAACGTTACGATGACAGTTATTATGAGTTTATGCATTTTGATGTACCGAAGGTTGTTCGGAGTCCCGGATGAGATCACGGACATGACGAGGAGTCTCGAAATGGTCGAGACGTAAAGATTGATATATTAGAAGCCTATGTTTGGGCACCGGAAGCGTTCCGGGTGAAATCGGGATTTTACCGGAATACCGGGAGGGTTACCGGAACCCCCCGGGAGGTAAATGGGCCTATTGGGCCTTAGTGGAAAAGAGAGAAGAGGCAGCCCACACCTGGCCGGCGCCCCCCCCCCCCCTTTCCCAAGTCCTATTAGGACTAGGAAAGGTGGGCCGGCCCCCTCTTTCTCCTTCTTCCCCTAGAATCCTAGTTGGAATAGGATTGGGGGGAAGGAGTCCTACTCCCGGTGGGAGTAGGACTCCCCCCTGCGCCTCCCTCCTGGCCGGCCGAACCCCCTGCCCCTGGCCTTTATATACGGGGGCAGGGGGCACCACAACACACACAAGTTAATCGTTCCTTAGCCGTGTGCGGTGCCCCCTGCCACCAAATTCCACCTCGATCATACCGTTACAGTGCTTAGGCGAAGCCCTGCGTCGGTAATACATCAAGATCGTCACCACGCCGTCGTGCTGACGGAACTCTTCCTCGACGCTTTGCTGGATCGGAGCCCGAGGAACGTCATCGAGCTGAACGTGTGCTAAGAACTCGGAGGTGCTGGAGTAACGGTGCTTGGATCGGTTGGATCGGGAAGAAGACGTACGACTACTTCCTCTACGTTGTGTGATCGCTTCCGCAGTCGGTCTGCGTTGGTACGTAGACAACACTCTCCCCTCTCGTTGCTGTGCATCACCATGATCTTGCGTGTGCGTAGGAAAATTTTTGAAATTACTGCGTTCCCCAACAGTGGCATCAGAGCCTAGGTTTTATGGTTTGATGTTATATGCACGAGTAGAACACAAGTGAGTTGTGGGCGATACAAGTCATACTGGCTACCAGCATGTCATACTTTGGTTCGGCGGTATTGTTGGTTGAGACGATCCGGACCAACCTTACGCGTACTCTTACGCGAGACCGGTTCCCTCGACGTGCTTTGCACATAGATGGCTTGCGGAAGACTGTCTCTCCAACTTTAGTTGAACCAAGTGTGACTACGCCCGGTCCTTGAGAAGGTTAAAACGGAGTCTATTTGACGAACTATCGTTGTGGTTTTGATGCGTAGGTGAGATGAGTTCTTACTTAAGCCCGTAGCAGCCACGTAAAACTTGCAACAACAAAGTAGAGGACGTCTAACTTGTTTTTGCAGGGTATGTTGTGATGTGATATGGTCAAAGCATGATACTGATTTTATTGTATGAGATGATCATGTTTTGTAACTAAGTTATCGGCAACTGGCAGGAGCCATATGGTTGTCGCTTTATTGTATGCAATGCAATCGCGATGTAATGCTTTACTAGATTACTAAACGGTAGTAATAGTCGTGGAAGCATAAGATTGGCGAGACGACAACGATGCAACGATGAAGATCAAGGTGTCGCGCCGGTGACGATGGTGATCATGACGGTGCTTCGGAGATGGAGATCACAAGCACAAGATGATGATGGCCATATCATATCACTTATATTGATTGCATGTGATGTTTATCCTTTTATGCATCTTATCTTGCTTTGATTGACGGTAGCTTTATAAGATGATCTCTCACTAAATTATCAAGAAGTGTTCTCCCTGAGTATGCACCGTTGCCAAAGTTCGTCGCGCCCAGACACCACGTGATGATCGGGTGTGATAAGCGCTACGTCCATCTACAACGGGTGCAAGCCAGTTTTGCACACGCAGAATACTCAGGTTATACTCGACGAGCCTAGCATATGCAGATATGGCCTCGGAACACAGAGACCGAAAGGTCGAGCGTGAATCATATAGTAGATATGATCAACATGACGATGTTCACCATTGAAAACTACTCCATCTCACGTGATGATCGGTTATGGTTTAGTTGATTTGGATCACGTGATCACTTAGAGGATTAGAGGGATGTCTATCTAAGTGGGAGTTCCTAAGTAATTTGATTAACTGAACTTAAACTTATCATGAACTTAGTACCTGATAGTATCTTGCTTGTTTATGTTGCTTGTAGATAGATGGCTCGTGCTATTGTTCCGTTGAATTTTAATGCGTTCCTTGAGAAAGCAAAGTTGAAAGATGATGGTAGCAATTACACGGACTGGGTCCGTAACCTGAGGATTATCCTCATTGCTGCACAGAAGAATTACGTCCTGGAAGCACCGCTGGGTGACAGGCCTGCTGCTGGAGCAACGCCAGATGTTATGAACGTCTGGCAGAGCAAAGCTGATGACTACTCGATAGTTCAGTGTGCCATGCTTTACGGCTTAGAATCGGGACTTCAACGACGTTTTGAACGTCATGGAGCATATGAGATGTTCCAGGAGTTAAAGTTAATATTTCAAGCAAATGCCCGAATTGAGAGATATGAAGTCTCCAATAAGTTCTATAGCTGTAAGATGGAGGAGAACAGTTCTGTCAGTGAGCATATACTCAAGATGTCTGGGTATAATAATCACTTGATTCAGATGGGAGTTAATCTTCCAGATGACTGCGTCATTGACAGAATTCTCCAATCACTGCCACCAAGCTACAAGAGCTTCGTGATGAACTATAATATGCAAGGGATGAACAAGACTATTCCCGAGCTCTTCGCAATGCTGAAAGCTGCGGAGGTAGAAATCAAGAAGGAGCATCAAGTGTTGATGGTTAACAAAACCACTAGTTTCAAGAAAAAGGGCAAAGGGAAGAAGAAGGGAAACTTCAAGAAGAACAGCAAACAAGTTGCTGCTCAGGAGAAGAAACCCAAGTCTGGACCTAAGCCTGAAACTGAGTGCTTCTACTGCAAGCAGACTGGTCACTGGAAGCGGAACTGCCCCAAGTATTTGGCGGATAAGAAGGATGGCAAAGTGAGCAAAGGTATATGTGATATACATGTTATTGATGTGTACCTTACTAGAGCTCGCAGTAGCACCTGGGTATTTGATACTGGTTCTGTTGCTAATATTTGCAACTCGAAACAGGGACTACGGAATAAGCGGACACTAGCAAAGGACGAGGTGACGATGCGCGTGGGAAACGGTTCCAAAGTCGATGTGATCGCGGTCGGCACGCTACCTCTACATCTGCCTTCGGGATTAATATTAGACCTAAATAATTGTTATTTGGTGCCAGCGTTGAGCATGAACATTATATCTGGATCTTGTTTAATGCGAGACGGTTATTCATTTAAATCAGAGAATAATGGTTGTTCTATTTATATGAATAATATCTTTTATGGTCATGCACTTTTGAAGAGTGGTCTATTTTTGTTGAATCTCGAAGATAGTGATACACATATTCATAATGTAGAAGCCAAAAGATGCAAAGTTAATAATGATAGTGCAACTTATTTGTGGCACTGCCGTTTAGGTCATATCGGTGTAAAGCGCATGAAGAAACTCCATACTGATGGGCTTTTAGAATCACTTGATTATGAATCACTTGGTACTTGCGAACCGTGCCTCATAGGCAAGATGACTAAAACACCGTTCTCCGGTACTATGGAGAGAGCAACAGATTTGTTGGAAATCATACATACCGATGTATGTGGTCCGATGAATATTGAGGCTCGCGGCGGATATCATTATTTTCTCACCTTCACAGATGATTTAAGCAGATATGGGTATATCTACTTGATGAAACATAAGTCTGAAACATTTGAAAAGTTCAAGGAATTTCAGAGTGAAGTTGAAAATCATCGTAACAAGAAAATAAAATTTCTACAATCTGATCGTGGAGGAGAATATTTGAGTTACGATTTTGGTGTACATTTGAAAAATTGTGGAATAGTTTCGCAACTCACGCCACCCGGAACACCACAACGTAATGGTGTGTCCGAACGTCGTAATCGTACTTTACTAGATATGGTGCGATCTATGATGTCTCTTACTGATTTACCGCTATCATTTTGGGGATATGCTTTAGAGACGGCCGCATTCACGTTAAATAGGGCACCATCTAAATCCGTTGAGACGACGCCTTATGAACAATGGTTTGGCAAGAAACCAAAGTTGTCGTTTCTTAAAGTTTGGGGCTGCGATGCTTATGTGAAAAAGCTTCAACCTGATAAGCTCGAACCCAAAGCGGAGAAATGTGTCTTCATAGGATACCCAAAGGAAACTGTTGGGTATACCTTCTATCACAGATCCGAAGGCAAGACATTCGTTGCTAAGAATGGATCATTTCTAGAGAAGGAGTTTCTCTCGAAAGAAGTGAGTGGGAGGAAAGTAGAACTTGACGAGGTAACTGTACCTGCTCCCTTATTGGAAAATAGTACATCACAGAAAACTGTTTCTGCGACACCTATGCCAATCAGTGAGGAAGCTAATGATGATGATCACGAAGCTTCAGATCAAGATACTACTGAACCACGTAGATCAACCAGAGTGAGATCCGCACCAGAGTGCTACGGTAATCCAGTTCTGGAAGTCATGATGCTAGATCATGATGAACCTACAAACTATGAAGAAGCAATGGTGAGCCCAGATTCCGCAAAGTGGCTTGAGGCCATGAAATCCGAGATGGGATCCATGTATGAGAACAAAGTATGGACTTTGGTTGACTTGCCTGATGATCGGCAAGCAATTGAGAATAAATGGATCTTCAAGAAAAAGACTGACGCTGACGGTAATATTACTGTCTATAAAGCTCGACTTGTCGCGAAAGGTTTTCGGCAAGTTCAAGGGGTTGACTACGATGAGACCTTCTCACCCGTAGCGATGCTTAAGTCCGTCAGAATTATGTTAGCAATTGCCGCATTTTATGATTATGAAATATGGCAAATGGATGTCAAAACTGCATTCCTGAATGGATTTCTGGAAGAAGAGTTGTATATGGTACAACCAGAAGGTTTTGTCGATCCAAAAGGAGCTAACAAAGTATGCAAACTCCAGCGATCCATTTATGGACTGGTGCAAGCATCTCGGAGTTGGAATAAACGCTTTGATAGTGTGATCAAAGCATTTGGCTTTATACAGACTTTTGGAGAAGCCTGTATTTACAAGAAAGTGAGTGGGAGCTCTATAGCATTTCTGATATTATATGTGGATGACATATTGCTAATTGGAAATGATATAGAATTTCTGGATAGCATAAAGGGATACTTGAATAAAAGTTTTTCGATGAAAGACCTCGGGGAAGCTGCATACATATTAGGCATAAAGATCTATAGAGATAGATCAAAACGCTTAATTGGACTTTCACAATGCACATACCTTGACAAAATTTTGAAGAAGTTCAAGATGGAACAAGCAAAGAAAGGGTTCTTGCCTGTGCTACAAGGTATGAAGTTGAGTAAGACTCAATGCCCGACCACTGCAGAAGATAGAGAGAAAATGAAAGATGTTCCCTATGCTTCAGCCATAGGCTCTATCATGTATGCAATGCTGTGTACCAGACCTGATGTGTGCCTTGCTATAAGTTTAGCAGGGAGGTACCAAAGTAATCCTGGAATGGATCACTGGACAGCGGTCAAGAACATCCTGAAATACCTGAAAAGGACTAAGGATATGTTTCTCATATATGGAGGTGACAAAGAGCTCACTGTAAGAGGTTACGTTGATGCAAGCTTTGACACTGATCCGGACGATTCTAAATCGCAAACCGGATACGTGTTTACTTTAAACGGAGGAGCTGTCAGTTGGTGCAGTTCTAAACAAAGCGTCGTAGCGGGATCTACATGTGAAGCGGAGTACATAGCTGCTTCGGAAGCAGCAAACGAAGGAGTCTGGATGAAGGAGTTCATATCCGATCTAGGTGTCATACCTAGTGCATCGGGTCCAATGAAAATCTTCTGTGACAATACTGGTGCAATTGCCTTGGCAAAGGAATCCAGATTTCACAAAAGAACCAAACACATCAAGAGACGCTTCAACTCCATCCGGGATTTAGTCCAGGTGGGAGACATAGAGATTTGCAAGATACATACGGATCTGAATGTTGCAGACCCGTTGACTAAGCCTCTTCCACGAGCAAAACATGATCAGCACCAAGGCTCCATGGGTGTTAGAATCATTACAGTGTAATCTAGATTATTGACTCTAGTGCAAGTGGGAGACTGAAGGAAATATGCCCTAGAGGCAATAATAAAGTTATTATTTATTTCCTTACATCATGATAAATGTTTATTATTCATGCTAGAATTGTATTAACCGGAAACATAATACATGTGTGAATACATAGACCAACAGAGTGTCACTAGTATGCCTCTACTTGACTAGCTCGTTAATCAAATATGGTTATGTTTCCTAACCATGAACAAGGGGTTGTTATTTGATTAACGAGGTCACATCATTAGTAGAATGATCTGATTGACATGACCCATTCCATTAGCTTAGCACCCGATCGTTTAGTATGTTGCTATTGCTTTCTTCATGACTTATACATGTTCCTATAACTATGAGATTATGCAACTCCCGTTTACTGGAGGAACACTTTGGGTACTACCAAACGTCACAACGTAACTGGGTGATTATAAAGGAGTACTACAGGTGTCTCCAATGGTAGATGTTGGGTTGGCGTATTTCGAGATTAGGGTTTGTCACTCCGATTGTCGGAGAGGTATCTCTGGGCCCTCTCGGTAATGCACATCACATAAGCCTTGCAAGCACTGCAACTAAAAAGTTAGTTGTGAGATGATGTATTACGGAACGAGTAAAGAGACTTGCCGGTAACGAGATTGAACTAGGTATTGGATACCGACGATCGAATCTCGGGCAAGTAACATACCGATGACAAAGGGAACAACGTATGATGTTATGCGGTCTGACCGATAAAGATCTTCGTAGAATATGTAGGAGCCAATATGGGCATCCAGGTCCCGCTATTGGTTATTGACCGGAGACGTGTCTCGGTCATGTCTACATTGTTCTCGAACCGTAGGGTCCGCACGCTTAATGTTACGATGACAGTTATTATGAGTTTATGCATTTTGATGTACCGAAGGTTGTTCGGAGTCCCGGATGAGATCACGGACATGACGAGGAGTCTCGAAATGGTCGAGACGTAAAGATTGATATATTGGAAGCCTATGTTTGGGCACCGGAAGCGTTCCGGGTGAAATCGGGATTTTACCGGAATACCGGGAGGGTTACCGGAACCCCCCGGGAGGTAAATGGGCCTATTGGGCCTTAGTGGAAAAGAGAGAAGAGGCAGCCCAGACCTGGCCGGCGCCCCCCCCCCCCTTCCCAAGTCCTATTAGGACTAGGAAAGGTGGGCCGGCCCCCTCTTTCTCCTTCTTCCCCTAGAATCCTAGTTGGAATAGGATTGGGGGGAAGGAGTCCTACTCCCGGTGGGAGTAGGACTCCCCCCTGCGCCTCCCTCCTGGCCGGCCGAACCCCCTGCCCCTGGCCTTTATATACGGGGGCAGGGGGCACCACAACACACACAAGTTAATCGTTCCTTAGCCGTGTGCGGTGCCCCCTGCCACCAAATTCCACCTCGATCATACCGTTACAGTGCTTAGGCGAAGCCCTGCGTCGGTAATACATCAAGATCGTCACCACGCCGTCGTGCTGACGGAACTCTTCCTCGACGCTTTGCTGGATCGGAGCCCGAGGAACGTCATCGAGCTGAACGTGTGCTAAGAACTCGGAGGTGCCGGAGTAACGGTGCTTGGATCGGTTGGATCGGGAAGAAGACGTACGACTACTTCCTCTACGTTGTGTGATCGCTTCCGCAGTCGGTCTGCGTTGGTACGTAGACAACACTCTCCCCTCTCGTTGCTGTGCATCACCATGATCTTGCGTGTGCGTAGGAAAAATTTTGAAATTACTGCGTTCCCCAACACTTCGGACATGCCACCACACCACCCCGCATGTATGAGGGCCCGGTGCGACGCTTCGGACATGGCACAAATAGGTAGTTGTGTAACTAAAATAGGTAGGAGGAGAGATAGCTCTTATGTCAGAAAAAAAAGTTGTATCAAACCTTTTATGTCGGATCTAGAACAAACCAATCGGTATCGCCATCATACAGCCCAACCATGGCTCATGATGCATATATATGCATATCAAATGCACGGTTGGACGTATGATGGCGAATCCGAATGATTTGTATTCAGTCGATGAACTGGTAGATGTATGCAGTCGATGAACGGGTAGATGTATGTAGTCAATGAACTGAAAGACTTATGCAGGGAAGGCGAGAGGTGGGCTATATATAGGGTCGTCTGGCTCACAAAGTGATTTTGGTAGTTTCGATCCAATGACTCGCATGAGCTAGGAAGAAACACACCCTTGATCCAACGACTCGCAAGAGCTAGAAAGAAACACACGATTCGTGTGATTCTTCCTGATTGGTGGGATGCACATTAGTACCCACTCCAGACTCCGAAACCCTGATACTCGGAAAGAGTTTGTCCAGTTTGTACACGAAGTACGTCCAGTTTTTGCCGTGACCCTCTCTACTCTTTCGCGCGTCCCCCCCTCTATGTGACGGCTGCTCTACCTTCCGTGGAGGGGGGCCACACCATGGAGCCCCAATACGGGCGTCTACGCATGCCAGAACACTTTCACACATGCATCGGGACCCGTGCGATGTTTCGGTGGCATAGCAACACTCCGAAGGCCACCCCGATTCCCCGTTGACCAGTAGATCTAGCCCTTTGACTTTCGCTGGACGGGCTTTGACCGGTGGACTCTTCCACCTGGTTGCGATAGGTCAGCCCATAGCAACATCCCCGAACACGGTCTGGACCCAACCCAACACTAGATTCCCTCCGGTTCCACCACACCCGCACCATCCCCCCCTCTAATTGACGGCTGCTCTGCCTTCCGTGGAGGGGGCCACACCACGGAGCCCCAAGACGGGCGTCTACGCATGCCAGAACACTTTCACACATGCATCGGGACCCGTGCCATGTTTCGGTGGCATAGCTACACCCCGAAGGCCATCCCGAATCCGAGTTGACCAGTAGATCTAGCCCTTTGACTTTCGCCGGACGGGCTTTGACCGGTGGACTCTTCCACCTGGTTGCGATAAGTCAGCCCGTAGGAACATCCCCGAACATGGTCTGGACCCAACCCAACACTAGATTCCCTCCGGTTCCACCACACCCGCACCATCCCCCCTCTAAGTGACGGCTGCTCTGCCTTCCGTGGAGGGGGGCCACACCACGGAGCCCCAAGACGGGCGTCTACACATGCCAGAACACTTTCACACATGCACCGGGACCCGTGCGATGTTTCGGTGGCATAGCTAGACCCCGAAGGCCACCCCGAATCCCAGTTGACTAGTAGATCTAGCCCTTTGACTTTCGTCGGACGGGCTTTGACCGGTGGACTCTTCCACCTGGTTGCGATAGGTCAGCCCATAGCAACATCCCCGAACACGGTCTGGACCCAACCCAACACTAGATTCCCTCCGGTTCCACCGCACCCGCACCATCCCCCCCTCTAATTGACGGCTGCTCTGCCTTCCGTGGAGGGGGGCCACACCACGGAGCCCCAAGACGGGTGTCTACGCATGCCAGAACACTTTCACCTATGCATCGCGACCCATGCGATGTTTCGGTGGCATAGCTACACCCCGAAGGCCATCCCGAATCCTAGTTGACCAGTAGATCTAGCCCTTTGACTTTCGCCGGACGGGCTTATATAACCGTAGGAGGGCCACCGCAACACCTGGCGGCATTGCTACCCCCCAGGTACCCCGTCCCGTCTAACCCTGACACAGACGACCGCCAGGTCTATCCCTTTGACTTTCGATGGACGTAGTTTGACCGGTGGACCTTTTCACCTTGTTGTCATAGCCCAACCATAGGTACACCCCCCAACACAGTCCCGACACAACCCACCCCAAGATTCCCTCTGCGTCGGCCCGACGTGGCCGTTTCACCCCCCCCCCCCCGGGGCACGGCGGCATCGACGCCCGTGAGGGGGGAGGGGGCACACCCCGGAGCCGCGTGCCTGCACCTGCCACCACGTTTCCACAACCGTAGGAGGGCCCACTGCAACACCTGGCGGCATTGCTACCCCCCATAGGTACCCGGCCCGTCCCGTCTAACCTCTCCGTGACACGACGGAAGAAGGCCCGTGTGGGGGGCAATCGATATATGTTTTCTGTACTTTAAGTTAATGAAATTAGTATTGGAAAAAAATAAAAAATAATAAGAGAAAATACAAAAAATATAAAAAATATTATTAGAAATCTATGCCTACGGCCTAGCCGTCGGCATAGCTACAACCACGGAACGGTAGAGCCTTGGATCAATGACGTGGCGTAGGGCGGGGATCAATGACGTGGCAAAAACCATGGGCCAGGCCTATGCCGACGGCCTAGCCGTCGGCATAGAAATGCCACCCCACGGGACCGGCGAACGACGCGGATCGATGACGTCGGCGTAGCTATGCCGACGGCCACCGTTAGCCCGTCGGCGTAGCCTGACGCCGTCAAACTGTCGTCGCCGCCCGGGTAGACGGGCCCACGTGATATGCCGACGGCCTGCTCTATCCCGACGGCCCCCATCGGTATATTCGGAGAAACGCCGACGGCTTATCTATGTCGACGGCCCCCGTCGGCATAGATGGTTATACGCCGACGGCCTTTCTACGCCGACGGCTTTAGTTGGGCCGTCGGGGTATGCCCATATATGCCGACGGGGGCCGTCGGCATAGATATGGCCGTCGGCATAGATATGGCCGTCGGCAACTGCCTAAATTCTGGTAGTGACTCCCATTGATCGAAACCAAAAATTAAACTACAAGGCCCATATGCTTAGTTCTTCATTGTTATAGTGTAAAATCACTTCTTAAGTCCATGAGGTCAAGTTTGTTCTGACATATGAAAAGTAATTATTTTCCAGGCTGAGCTTTCTCTTGAAGTGACTCTTTAGCTCAAAGAAATGCCGTTCTCGGTATAAGTGACTCTTTAGGTCTCGGTATAAATGTTTAGGGAACAATTTAGTGCACTACCCTGTAACATGTTTACCTCTTGCAGCCATTCTTTGCACGTGCTGGTGCTAGTGTAGTGGCTATGAAAAGAGCTGAAACATCAAATACTCAGCATTCCATGGGTGATAGGTAGGGACATCAGTATGCTTCATGGTTGGTATCATCATCTCACCAGGTTTGGCCGGCAGCGATGCCCAGCCTCCCCGCCCCTGCAATCTTATTCCAGCACATACAGCCTCCTCCTCCCCTCCCCTTCGCCCATCCTTCACAGCAAAGTAGCGCGCGTGGCATGGCGGCGAACTAGGCACGGTCAGTCGTCATTTCCCCTTCCACCGGTGATTGTTGAATTCTTTAACCTTCTTACCCTGCCTTCCTTCCTGCACCCACCATTGACCAGATTCGTGCCGACAGATGCTCCTGTGCAGATACAGTATAATCTAAGCTCCTGCCTGCCCCAAGGTTGAGTAATAAACTGGACCTAGCTACCAGATCTCAAGGAAAAGTACACTTGCATTTGTCGCTAGTACTCTAGTAGCTGCCCGCCTAATTACTAATTAATTTGGATCTAAACGGCCTGCTGTGTTAGAGTGTGATTTATGTTCATGCGACGCCTGATAATATTCAGTGTACATCAGCTGAAGACCTTGGTTATAATCTGTTGAATTTAGCCTGACCTGGTCATGTTCCTCTGATGTTTGATTGCAAAATATTCAGTGTACCCAGATTGCAAATGGTAATACCTGATTATCTTGGTGGATAATTGAGTATGCGCCTAGGTTGTAGTTTACCTTTTACTGGATTGATTATCCGCAATGCTTCCACTAGTATGATTCCCTGTTGCTATGCCTTCATGTGTGCGTTTACACGCCCATACATGGTTTCTTTTATGGGTCTTGTCCTTCACTGTTTGTTGTGTACAATCACTTCACAAGTCCATGATGAGGTGACAAGTACTTTTTTTCCAGGTTGATCTTTTCCTTGAAGACGCAAGTTTAGTTCTCAAAGAAATGTCACCCTGGGAATATGATTCTTCAGCAGGCAAGTTTGGGACAACTTTTATTGCACAGGTTCACTAGACATTGGTAAATATTTTGTGGTCTAGGTGTCCTTATTAGACCATGTTTCCTTTCCTTTGATTGACATGTTTTGCAGCCATTCTTTGCACCAGTGGTTTATTTTGCGTGTGCTGCTGTTGGTGGCTATGAAAAAAAAGCGGAAACGCTACAAGCCTTTGATAAAGGCAGTTATCTCAGCTGCTGTAGCATAAGGAGGTAGAGCGGGCCTAATACTCAACTTTCTTCTCATGTAACTATCCTAAGATAGAGCTGGTCATCAATCTTGCATGCTGATGGTATCTAGGCTCACAAGTACTCCCTGTTGGCGCCGCCTCCTCGCAGCGCCGCTTCTTCTTCTCCTACCTCGGTGGCTGCCTCTCATAGCTCACATATACACCATTGGAAACGCAAGATATTTGGTGGCTGGCTGCCTCACACAGCCCAACCTTTTCCTCTCATCTTTTATTCCTCTTGGCTCAACTCAAACAACAAGCTTTACATCTCTTATATAGAGACTCACGCGCGCGCACACACACAGCCAAGGCCACACCGGCCACTAACCCACGCACGCACCACTAACTAATCCCTAGCTACATGCAGGCCCACGTCCAGACTACATGGCCAAGCCATTCAACTAACTGACTGCATGCAACCACTAACAACCGACCAATTCTCTTGGCTCCAACTTGATCTCAACTTGATCTATCCAGCCAGCCGGTTTGGCTTCATCCTGCACGCGTCTCGCCGCTTCCCACGGCTGTGCCACATCACGCAGCACCCCGGCATCAAGCCTTGCGCCATATCACCCGGCACCGCACCTTGTTGCCGTTATAGGCATCTCGCCGTGCTCACCGTATCACACGGCGGCCTGGCATCCCGTTTTCTCCACGTGTCTCAACTGAAGCTTGGACGACTAGCTACTTCCTAGACCAACTAAGCTATATGGATACTCAAAACCAAACATGCAGATACATCACGACATGATTAGCGCTAACACTCCCTCCGTTCCAAAATAGATGACTCAACTTTGTACTAACTTTAGTACAAAGTTGGGTCATCTATTTTGGAACGGAGGGAGTAGAAGCCAATAGGTAACTAAAATGGTTCCTGATTACTGGTACATACGTATGGTAATATAGGAGCTCGATTAATTTCTTACAAGTCAAATCTGTGAAACCTCCATATTCATTCATCTCCGTCGGGTCACAGAGTCCCGTAGGGCCGTAGTAGTATTTGCATACGTAGCTAGTTTTCCTTGCTTTGTACTGCCAGATCCAGCTCCCACGCCTTACTGTGCGTTGCTTTATTTCTGACAAGTGCATATATTTAGCTCTCGCGCGTCGTTTGTGCAACTGCATGTGGATGGATCAACTACCGATGTGCATACAAACTAAGCAAAATAATCCAACCTGACAGCCCACGTTATGTACTCTTGTTAATTAACTCCGTCCAACGTTGCTATCTGCTAACGTTCAAGTGTACTTGATTATGTATGAAGAGATGTGAGTTTTTTTTTTCCGGCACGCTGTCTCGATCTGGTCCTTTGCAGCTACGAGGACTAAGAGAAAGATGCTCCTTGAGAAAGATACATGAAATAAGAGCACACAGAGTAAACTGTTTGGCTAGCTAGCATACAATTTTGCGCAGATCTAGAGAAAGTTTGCATGTGCTATCTGAAAATAGGTTCGTAAACATGACCTAGGGGGTCATGATACAACTACCAGTTGTCAAGATTCCCAAAGACCATAGGTTATAGCGGATGAAAACGTGAGCAAGCCTTTATGATGTGCCATAACCCATAACCATGACCAGAGAAGGGCTATATGACCCACATAATAAACAACCAAAAATGAAAGCGTTTATCAAGTTTGCCATGAACTAGTACATGCTTTTGCCTTGAAATTGTTCCCATTGTTTGCTTGGACCCTGAATCAGCCCAAATGCCGAAAAAGAAACCGCAAAACTGAAATTTTTACATGCATATTGTTGTTCACAAATTGCAGTATCTTGTTCAGTTTATTGCTCTGTAGAATCTTTTCTCTTTATGATAGGAAGAAAGGAAAGGCTAGGGTCTCCTTAAATTTGCTCTGGCTTGAAACATAAACCACGTGCACACTGTTCTTGGCTAAGTTTGAGATACAGTAGCTAAATGTCGCTTTTCCATCTCCAGGATGCTGCCAATAATCTATGCAGAATATTTTGTCAAGACCTCCCACGGTTCAATATTTGACTTCGAACTCCGTCTGTGTAGCATGCTCAAGCATTTGGTGCCTCATGAATTTCTAATGTAAGTTGTTGATTCTGAACTCTTGTTTATGTGAATTTTGGTTCTCATGGATGACTCTGTAAAACATGAGTTGGGGTACGTTTATACTGAATCGGTTTTTATAAAGTTTGTGTTCAAAGTTTCAGTTCAGTCCGTTTGCTCGTTCAGTTATATAATCCATAAAATAAAGTACTTCACCCTCCACTGTGCTAGCTCTCCTTTTGTTGCAAACTGCATGTGGTGGATGGATCAATTATTGATGTGGCTAAACAGATCAAACAAGATGGATCAGTAACCTGACAGTAACCCACGTTATCTAATTAGTTAATTAGCTCTGTCCAAGGCGGTTGTCTGCCACTGTCATTACTCCGTTAAGTGTAGATTAAGAGTTACACAAACAAAAAGAATAGAGTGTAAATTTTTTTGGGGGGCAAAAAAAATGGCATCCTTCTTGGTCTTTTTTGGAGGACCGTGTGATGCAAAATCTGGCAAGTCTGCCCTTATTTTCATGCATCGACGAGCCTCCTATATTAGCAACGGATGACGAGCCTCCTCAAAAGATAGTTGGATGACACGGTGTAAACAATTTAGCTAGCTAGTGTACAATTTTGTGGTAGCGAAAAATAGGTCTGTAAACATTACCACAGACCAATTAAATAGTATAGGTCTGTAAACCCACGTTATGAAAATTGTTAATTACCTCCGTTCAATGCAGCTGTCTGCCACTCTGTTGAATGGATCTCACAGTCTCGCTCCTCACTTGCTCCCGTCCACTTTCACCCAGCTGTGTTGTGGCCTTTTACCTTAGCCTGCCGCTACACCCAAGCTACTCTGCATCCAACTGCTAGTTTAGCTGCTGCGTCATGCAGGCGACTCGCCAGTGGAGGATCTGAGCTGCTGCTCGCGGAGGCAACTCGCCGGAGGAGGAGTTCAACTGCTGCTCCCGGCGGCAGCGCGCCGGAGGAGGAGCTAAGCTGCAACTCCTGGAGGCAACATCTCGGAGGAGGAGTTCAACTGCTGCTTCTGGCTGCAGCGCGTCAGAGGAGGAGCTGAGTTGCCAGCTTCCCACGTCTTCGTCGGCGCTGCCCCCCACGCCTTCTCTGCCGTCTGCGTTGTCCATCCATCTCAGAGGTTGGTTTGGTAGTTCAAGTGTGATTTGTCTCTCTTTACACCGACCTAGCTAAGCTTCCTGCTTGAATTTGACATTACCTTGTTATTGCAGAAAAATTAACCAGCAACAATGGCGATGGTGCTGGATGCATTTGCATCCTACCTGGTGGACATGCTCACGCAGGCAGCAACAGATGAGGTGAAGACGATGTTGGGCGTCTCCGGCGAGATCGACAAGATGGGAGACAAGCTTCGGGACCTCAAAAACTTCCTGGCCGATGCCGATAGGAGGAACATCACCGACGGGACAGTTCGAGAGTGGGTGGGGCAGCTCAAGCGTGCCATGTACGAAGCTACCGACATCCTTGACCTCTGCCAGCTCAAGGCCATGGAGCGTGGATCATCCTCGGTAAACGCAAGGTGTTTCAATCCCTTGCTCTTCTGCATGAGGAACCCCTTCCATGCTCGTGAGATCGGCACCCGCATCAAGGCGCTCAACCAGAGGCTTGATGACATCAAGCAACGCAGCGCTGCGTTCAACTTCATCAATCTCGGGTCCTATGGGGATGATCGCAGCAAGACCCATGCCTCTCACCATGGTAATCCAAGCCAGGAGACGGTAGGGGACTTTGACCGGTTGGCTATTGTTGGAGACAAGATTGAAGAAGACACAAGAGCACTCGTGGCCCAGATCATGCAGACGGGAGATGATGTCAACAATGGCATCAAGGTGGTTGCTATCGTAGGTGTTGGCGGGATTGGCAAGACCACCCTCGCCCAGAAGGTCTTCAATGAAGAGGCAATCCAAGGTGAATTCAGCAAAAAGATATGGTTGAGCGTCAACCAAAACTTCAGTGATGTTGATCTGCTGAGAAGGGCCGTCATCGAAGCCGGAGGAGATGCCCAACCACCTGAAAGTGCAAAGACCAGC
The DNA here is from genome assembly GCA_034509565.1 of Triticum monococcum. Lineage (NCBI taxonomy): Eukaryota > Viridiplantae > Streptophyta > Magnoliopsida > Poales > Poaceae > Triticum > Triticum monococcum. The sequence goes on from CM067847.1 coordinate 793,410,933, forward strand.
CTTCACGAAACCCTCAAGAACACATTGACTGACCACAAGACCTTTCTGGTAATGGATGATGTGTGGAACCATAGAGCATGGGATGACGTGCTGAAAATACCCTTAGTCAATGCTGCTGCTTCAGGCAGCCGAGTCCTCGTCACTACCAGAGATGAAAGTGTTGCCAGAGGGGTGAAAGCTATCTGGCCGTACCACCATGTTGACAAATTAGCGCCTCAAGATGCTTGGTCATTGCTCAAGAAGCAGGTATGTACTTAATTAAATACTAATCTTTCGGTGAAGTGAATAATCTATCTCCATCTACGTATTAACAACACTATGTAGTTAATCAAGAGAAATGTTAGGATGCTCCCGAATTAATGAGCCATTAATTACATGTAATTTAGTGACTTATATGTACTATTACCTCTTGGAGGTAAGAGGTTGTCAGTAATTTTGTAAGGCTAAACAAGGAAATATGCCACAACACTAATTGAGACACATTCAAAGACACCTAGATTTTGTTTAATCAAGCTTGAGAAATAACTAGATATTTGGATAATTATATATGTATCATTTCTACAAGTGAAGAGATATGGGTCGTATATTTCTTATCTATGACATAAGAAATACTTTCAATTATAAGTTATTTTAAGACAGGAAAATAACAATTTTAGGTGAACCCCTGCCAATACAACAAAAGAATATGACACGAAAATAACCAGACTAGAAGTTGGCAATAATTTTGCTAGAGAATTTGCACACCAATTTAGTACTTAATGTTTGCCGTAGTATTATGCATTATAGACGCTTGAGAGATTAGATAATTTCATGTTACCATAAAAAATATGAAAATGAATAACATAATATCCGATTCCTGCTAAATTTGGAGTTACTTCCTATAACGGTGATGAGAGAGTAGTGCTAAAGTATATTCTGCTTGCAGTATGTTCCATCTTGTAAAAGAAATGGAAAGAAAATTTGTTTTCTAGGCATAAAGTATATATGTTATACATAGTTAATTAACTGTATCGGTCCCTTGTACTGTATGTTCGCAGGTATGCTCAACTGAGATAGATGAAGACCACATCAATACGCTAAAGGATATCGGACTGAAAATTATACATAAATGTGGTTGTTTACCAATTGCTGTTAAAGTGATGGGAGGACTCTTGCGTGAAAGAGGGGGGCTACGTCGTGACTGGCAGCAGGTTTTGGATGATTCTAAATGGTCAACAACTAAAATGCCCGATGAGCTCAACCATACAACATACTTAAGCTATGAATATATGCCTTCTTATTTGAAGCAGTGCTTTCTATTCTACTCTCTTCTTCCTAAAAGTAGAAGGTTTCATATGGAGCAAGTCGTGGCAATGTGGATAAGCGAAGGATTTATTCATGGAAACTCTGGTGATTTAGAAGAACTGGGAAGAAATTACTACAAGGAGTTAGTATCTAGGAACCTTATAGAGCCAGATAAATCGTATGCTGAAATATGGATTTGCGGCATGCATGATGTTGTTCGTTCATTTGCTCAGTATATGACTAAAGATGAAGCATTCGTACCTCAAGACGGAGACAATGATATTCTTGCTAAACTTGGTTCACAAAAGTTTCTTCGGTTGTCCATAGAAAGTAACCAATCACAGTCAGGTGAACTTGATTGGAAATCTCTACAGCCGCAACAATCAGTGAGAACACTGATCTCAACCATCCAGATTAAGATCGTGCCTGGTGATTCATTGGTTACTTTTTCTAGTTTGCGGACTCTGCATATAGAATCTGCAGATATGGCTGTATTGCTTGAATCATTGCATCAACTCAAGCACCTGAGGTATCTAACACTAGTAAATGTTGATATACTTCCATGGAACATTGGCAAGATGAAACTATTGCAATTCCTTGACCTTGGTGGATGTACGAAACTGGTATCTAACACTAGTAAATTAGTGAATATTCCTGATAGCATTGTGAAGCTTGGCCAGTTGAGGTTCCTTTCACTTCCCGAAGCATGTATGGTACCTAGAGGGTTTAGATGTCTGACAAATATGAGGAGACTACTTATGTTTCGAGCCCACACGGATGTTGATTGGTGCAGTTTGGATGAGTTAGGGCCTCTTTCCCAACTCAGGTTTCTTGAATTAGTTCAATTGGAGAATGTATCTGCTGCCTCGTTTGTTGCTAATGCTAGGATCAGCGAGAAGATGCATCTTATCAAGCTACGTCTGGGCTGCAGCAGTATACTGGGAAATGATGGGTTGGTTAAAGAGCAGGAAGGTGTCTCTGAGGAAGAGCAGCAACGAATTGAGAAGGTTCTCGGTAAGCTTTGCCCTCCACCTGGTGTAGAATATCTTGAGATCAAGGGGTATTTTGGCCGGCAACTCCCGAGCTGGATGATGCCCACATCAATGGTGCCCCTCAACAACTTGAAGACTATATATTTTGATGATCTGGCTTGTTGCTCACAACTTCCCAATGGGTTGTGCCAGCTCCCCAGTCTGCAGTTTCTACAGGTCTCTCGCGCTCCATGCATCAAACATGTGGGGACTGGATTCTTGCAGGCAGCAGCAACTTCATTTCCAAGGTTAAACGAATTGAACTTGCACGACATGGTGGAATGGGAGAAGTGGGAGTGGGAGGAGCAAGTACAAGCCATGCACCGTTTGGACAGGCTTGTGCTCAGTAATTGCAGACTGAGGCATGTTCCTCCAGGCCTTGCCTCCAATGCAAGCTCTTTGAAAATATTAGAGCTACGCCATGTCAAGCACCTCAGCTACATTGAGGGCATTCCTTCTGTTGTTGAACTTACCATGTCCACATGCCCCGACTTGGAGAGGATCATCAATCTCCCCAATCTACAGAAGCTTACCATCCGGAATTGCCCAAAGTTGAAGCTGTTGGAGCGTATCACTTCACTTGAGAGTCTGTTCCTGCAAGATTACACCATGGAAAAACTCCCAGAATACATGCGAGACATAAAGCCAAGGCATTTGCAGCTATTCTGCAGGCTATGGTTGCTCTCTGCGGTAGCCGCGGGGCAATCTGGCACTGAGTGGGACAAGTTCAGCCAAGTGGAGCATGTCAAGGCATATGCAGATGATGGAGACAACCAAAAAAAATGGTACGTTTTGTACACGAGAGGGGACAACTGCAAGTTGGATTCAAATATTAATACCTCTACCATATTTGAAGGTGCATTTTTCTATACCAACTTTGTCTTAATTTGTTTGAGCACTCTGATTCTGTCAGTTTATATGGTCGTTTGGTTTTATCTCCTGCTTTTCGTCCATATATCCTAGTGCATGTTGCTAAGTCTTTGTCTTCTCACTTGTTCTTCTAGGTTTTCTCGAGTCTAACATATCTAGAGTATCATGTAACCATTTTGTATTTTTTCTTGCCATGCAGAAACCTTGTCATCTTGTATGGTGGATGCACAAGGATTTGACTCTCTGTACAAAATGACAAGAAGTACCTTCAGTTACATCTGCAGCTTGGTGAGGATCCCATTTTTGGAAGATATGATGGCAAGGGATCACACCTTTGTTGATCGGAGATCGTTGTCTTTGCAAGACAGAGTAGCTGTCGCTCTGAGGGTACTGAACTCTGGTGACTCTCCGGTTACCGTAGGATCTGCACTTGGCGTGAGTGAGTCAACTGTCTTGCTGGTAACTCAGGCGTTTGTTGAGGCTATGTGGGACCGAGCATTGCAGCACTGCAGCTGGCCTGGCTCCACTAAAATGGAGAAGATCAAGCACAAGTTTGACAATATGCACGGCCTCCCAAACTGTTGTGGTGTTGTACATACAGATCACATCACGTTTGGATCACAAAACCCTGACCATGAGGAGAATGACGTTGTGCTAGTGCAAGCCGTTGTTGATCCAGATATGAGGATCACGGAGTTTTGGTTGGACGGTGATCTCTTGGAGGGCATTGAGGAATATGCTTTGCTGAATGGTGGTAAGGTGAAGTTATCAGATGGCTCGGAGGTTGGGGAATACATCATTGGTGATGCAGGATTCCCTCTTCGTCCATGGCTCCTCACACCTTACCAGTTAGAAAACGGTCTCCCACTTTCAGAGTCCAAAGTTGAGTTTAACAGGAGACACTCTGCAGCTACAGCCGTTGCGCCGAGGGCGTTGGCAAGGTTGAAAGAGACATGGAAGTGTCTACAGGGAGAAGGGTGGCATCCAGATAATCAACATGAGATGCACTGGACAGCCGCCGCGTGCTGCATGTTGCATAACATAGTGATAGACTTGGAAGAGGACGAGGGTGCAAGCATGCCGAGCAGCCATGAGGGGATTTACATCGAGAAAGCATGGAAGTTAGCAGATGAGGATGCTGTCAGGGTGAGGGATGCACTGTCCCAGCACTTGATCGGATCTGGAGGTAAAATAACACAACTCTTGGTGTGCTATTTATATTTGGTTCATTTGTTTCCTCCTATTGATTCCATCTTCATTTGATCTGTTTGGACGTTAGTCCACACAATGGCTGCAGAGGAGGAACAAGCAGAAGTAGCAGCAGTTGCATCTGCTTCAGGAGATGGAAACAAGGAACAAAAAGGAGAAAGTGCATGATAGCTAGCTAGAAAGGTTTGGTACTGTCCACTGAATCAGTTTGGTACTGTTCTTTTTTCTCTCGACGCATGTACTGTATTGGCTAAATATTGCTTCGACTACTCATTCAATTGATAGCATGATTTGGCCACTAGCTAGTAGTATGTCTGTACTTGATGACAATGGGAAACCTTGATGCAAGGCTTAAAGGAAGGGAGACTGGCTGGCCTCGCTGGTAGATAGATCTTCCTCCCGCTCCTCAGCTGCTAGATAGATCGTCAGACTGCTGAAGAGCAGGCCCTGGCGGTGGAGCCCAAGGCTAAAATTGTGTTGCCTCGCTGGTATGTCGCTGATGTTGTCACTCAGAAGGAAGCTAAGCTGATTGACTGGTGCCTATTAGCAATACGCAAAGCCAAACAAAAACAAAAACCTACACAGTTGCATGAATTAGCAGATAGCTCTACACTACTACTGTTTTGTTCTCCTATCGCCCCCATGTAAATCTCTCACGGTTGTAGATCAACCGAACCTTGTACTCCAAGCCACAATCAATATATAAACATGCGGGCTCCTATGTATGGGAGTTGAGACGGTTCACATAACTTTCAGCCAAGTGGAGCATGTCAAGGCATATGCACGTGATGGGGACAACCAAAGAAAATGGTACGTTTTGTACACGGGAGGAGACAACTACAAGCTGGATTCAAATATTAGCAGCTCTACCATATTTGAAGGTACAAAAAATCAAACATCAAGCTTTGTCTTAATTTGTTTGAGCACTCTGATTCTGCCAGTTTGCAACTTCATTTGATTTTATCTCCTGCTTGTCGTCCATATATATTGCATGATGACCGAATATATTCTGTACCTTCCTAGTGCATGTTGCCAAGTATTTGTCTTCTTACTTGTTGTTCCAGATTTTCTCGTGATTAACTTATCTAGAGTATCATGTAACCACTTCTGTATTTTTCTTTCTATGCAGAAACCTTATCATCTTCTATGGTGGATGCACAAGGATTTGACTCTCTGTACAAAATGAGAAGAAGCACCTTCATTTATGTCTGCAGCTTGGTGAGGATCCCATTTTTCGAAGATATGATGGCAAGGGATCACACCTTTGTTGATGGGAGATTGTTGTCTTTGCAAGACAGAGTAGCTGTCACTCTGAGGGTACTGAACTCTGGCGACTCTCCGGTTACCGTAGGATCCTCTCTTGGTGTGAAAGAGTCAACTGTCTTGCAGGTAGCTGAGGTGTTTGTCAAGTCTATGTGGGACCGGGCAATGCACCACTGCAGCTGGCCTGGCTCCACTAAAATGGAGAAGATCAAGCACAAGTTTGACAAGGTCCACGGCCTGCCAAACTGTTGTGGTGTTTTACGTACAGATCAAATCATGTTTGGATCACAAAACCATGACCATGAGGAGAATGACGTTGTGCTAATCCAAGCCGCTGTTGGTCCAGATATGAGGTTTATAGAGATTTGGATGGACTATGATCTCTTGGAGGACTACGAGAAGGGTGGTTGGCTAAATGCCAGTAGCATGAAGTTATCAGATGGCTTGGAGGTTGGGGAATACATAATTGGTGATGCAGGATACCCTCTTCGTCCCTGGCTCCTCACACCTTACGAGTTGGAGAATGGCCTCTCACTCTCAGACGCCAAAGTTGAGTTCAACAGAAGACACTCTGCTGCTACAGCTGCCACGCTGAGGGCACTAGTAAGGTTGAAAGACACGTGGAAGTGCCTGGAGGGAGAAGGGTGGCATCCAAATAATAAACGTGAGATGAACCAGACAATCCACACGTGTTGTGTGTTGCATAACTTAGTGATAGACATGGAGGAAGGTGGAGGCATGCCGAGCAATCGGGAGGAGAAATACATGGAGCAAGTACGGCAGTTGGCAGAAGAGGACGCCGTCAGGGTGAGGGATGCACTGTCCCAGTACTTGATTGATTCTGGAGGTAAAATAACACAGCTCTTAATAATATATTTGTATGAATTTCTGCTTTACCTATTCATTTTATTGTTTCCATCTTTCCTCTGTTGTTGGTCAGTACATGCAAACGCAGCAGAGGAGGAAGGAGAAGGGGTAGCAGCTGCATCCGGTTCGGGAGAGGAAAACAAGGAACCACCAACAGCAGACCAGGGAAAGGAGAAGGTGCATGAGAGCTAGCAGATCAATTTGGTATTAATCCAACTGTCTCTGCTCTATATATGGCGCTACTTAATTAATATCAGTTGGAGCCATCAAATCCCTCCATGATATGTACAAATATATGGCGCTACTTAATTAATTTTAGTTGTAATTCACATGTATTTATTACATCTTTCTTATGCTTGTTTAGTCCACACAGCGGCTGCGGAGGAGGAAAAAGAAGCCGCAGTAGTAGTTGCATGTGCATCAGGTCTAGGAGATGAAAACAAGGAACAAACATCAGACGGAGGAAATGAGAAGACACATGATAATGGATCCAAAGGCTGAAGTGATGCTGCAGCAAAACTGCACCAAATTATGTGTCATTGTCATATGTATTTGAGAAAGGCAAGTTCTCTGTTCTTCGTATTACTGGCAGCAAAGCTTTTATCCGGTTGAGAAAACAACTAGTAATAATAATGTAGCTGCATGTGGTGCATGTAAAAGCTATTTGTGATTTATGTATCTTTCAGTTGATTTGTGCAACCTGAAGAATCTGCAAACAGAATTGCAGGGACCTTTGATACATGACACGGTTGATTTGGTTGTAGCAGCTGTTGGGATAAGTCATGATAGCTATTATGTTGGTTGCTCTGCTCGGCTCTGCTTGGAGAAAGGAAGAGAAGAGCGTAACAGAGTGGGGGAGATGATAGTGCGTCTAGAGTGTTTGTAGCACCTGGAATTCAGAATTGTGTACCTTGGCAATTGGGTATAGTACAGGAATTCAGAATTGTGTACGACGGCTAAAGTGAAGCGATGCTGCAAAAACATGAATTGAAAGTTGGACTGACAAGTATGAACCATAGACTTTGTTTGCGTGCATACCTCTACAAACAGTCTCGATCTATATAGTACTGTACAAGAAGTAGCCATAAGAAGTCTTGACATCAATCGACGTCCTACATAAGAAAGCGCATTTATTTTCTTAGCCAAACGATGGAGCTCTGTTCATACTAACCAAATGTGGACCAATTCTGGAATTAGCTAAATCGTAGACCTACAACTGAAAGTTTGCGAAGTAACTTACCGGATGGAACAACTGAGCACCCATACCCGCAGCTCATACCAGACCTAATGTTAATTTCGAACCGATTCATTAGTTCATTTTTCCAGCGAGTCTAGCACCAATATTTTGAAATTTGCCACGATTCACTAGGTGTTGACTTTGAACTCTGTTTATGTAGACAAGAGTATGCACTTGATGGCTCATGAATTTGTAATTTAAGTTGTTGGTTTTGAACTATTGTTTATGTGGATTTTTGGTTCCCATGGATGCCTGCGAAACATGAGTTGGGTTACGTTTATACTACATCAGTTTATATGAAGTTTGTATGCTCAAAGTTTCAGTTCAGTTTGCTTGTTGAGTTGTACATCTTGCCAGCTCTCCTTTTGTTCCAAAGTGCATGTGGATGGATCAATTAGCGATGTGGATGGAAAGTTAAACTAATCGCTAAAAAGATTAAACAAGATCAGCAACATGGCATCAGCACATGTTATGTAGTAATTAGTTAATTAATCAGCCCCGCCCAGTGCAGCTGTCAGCCGCTGTTATTACTCCATTCAGTGGCCCTCGCAGTCTCACGCCTTGCTCGTTCCTCCTGTCCATTTCTACCCAGCTGCTCCGTCGCCTTTTGCCTTCGCCGGAGAGAACCTGCTGCTACACCTATGTGGCTGTGTAGCTCCACATGGAGGCGACACATCGAAGGAGGAGCTAAACTGCTGCTCCCCGTGCTGGCACGCTGGAGGGGTTGCTAAGCTGCTGCTCCCGGAGGTGACGCGTCTGACGAGGAGCTGAGCTTCCGCTCCCATAAGCGACACATCGGATCGACAAACGCATATTCTCCGCTGACCCCGGCATCTTCTCCATCGTTGGCAATTGTACATTGGTCTCGGAGGTTGGTGAGGCGGTTCAACTGTTATTTGTCTCTCTTTACAACTATCTAGCTAAGTTTCCTGCTTAGATATAACATTACCTTTTTTATTACAGCAACAATGGCGATGGCGTTGGATGCATTTGCGTCCTACCTGGTGGACATGCTCACGCGGGTGGCAGCTGATGAGGTAGGGGCGATGCTCGGTGTCTCGGGTGAGATCAACAAGATGGGCGACAAGCTCCAAGACCTCAAAAACTTCTTGGCCGACGCCGATAGGAGGAACATCACCGACAAGACCGTCCAAGAGTGGGTGGGGCAGCTCAAGCGTGCCATGTATGAAGCTAATGATATCCTCGACCTCTGCCAGCTCAAGGCCATGGAGCGTGGATCATCCTCTATAGATGCAGGGTGTTGCAATCCCTTGCTCTTCTGCATGCGAAACCCCTTCCATGCTCATGAGATCAGCATCCGCATCAAGGCACTCAACCAGAGGCTTGACACCATCAAGCAGCGAAGCGTCACTTTCGGCTTCATCAATCTCGGGTCTTATGAGGATCATAGCGGCAATTCCCTTGCCTCTCACTATGGTAATCCAAGTCGGGAGACGGTAGCAGACTTTGACCGGTCGGCTGTTGTTGGGGACAAGATTGAAGATGACAAAAGAGCATTGGTGACCCATATCATGCAGACAAGAAAGGAGGTCGACGATGACATCATGGTGGTCGCCATTGTAGGTGTCGGCGGGATTGGCAAGACCACACTCGCGCAGAAGATCTTCAATGACGAGGCAATCCAAGGTGAGTTCAGCAAAAAGATATGGTTGAGCGTCAACCAATACTTCAGTGAGGTTGAGCTACTAAGAAGAGCCATCATCAAAGCCGGAGGAGACGCCCAACTAGCTGGAAATGCAAAGGCCACGCTTCACCGAAGCCTCAAGGATGCCTTGATTGGCCACAAGACCTTGCTTGTAATGGATGACGTGTGGGACCATGAAGCATGGGAGGGTGTGCTCAAAATACCCTTAGCCAGTGTTGTTGCTTCAGGCAGCCGAGTCCTTGTCACCACTAGGGATGAAGGTGTTGCTCGAGGAATGCTAGCCAGGTGGCCCTACCACCAAGTCGACGCATTATTGCCTGAAGATGCTTGGTCATTGCTCAAGAAGCAGGTACGTACTTAATTAAATACTAATCTCTACCTCGAGTCAATAACCACTGAAGTCAGTTAAATATTACTATATGTAGTTAATTAGAGCAAGTACAATAGTGGGTTTATAGCCCGCTTAGATGGCACTTGCTTACATGGCACTTTTGCCTATGTGGAGGAGAGAGATGTGAAAAATTAAGGGAAGTGGGCTCTCATGCAAGAGCCTAGCTATATACGCATTTGTAGATAAATGCAATAAATGTGAAGAAAGAGATACAAAGGAGATGAAAAAAAGTATTAATGTAATAGCCAATCGTATAGCCCACACTATTTTATGAATGCATATAGATGATGGCTATAAATGATACAGCAGTTCCTTATAGCCATCAGTTGGCTATATTATTAACAATGCTCTTAAGAGAAACATTAGTAGATTTGCATCCTCTGCTCCATAATAGGTAGAATACCTACCCGCGGCTCCCGTGTCGTCCCCCGCGGGCGATCCGGGGGTGACTAGGGTTTCCCCCCGGCGCCGCCACCCCCTCCAGCATCTCCTCCCCTTGCCGCCACCTGAGGGACGCCAGGCAAGCCGCGGCGGCCGCCGATGAAGGTGGCGGCAAGGTTTCTCGTCGCTTCGTTCCCCTCGCGAAGGACCACGGACTCCGGGGCGGCGGCCCCGGCCGGCGAGGCGGCGCAGCCTCTGCGACAGGCGGCGTGCGCGGGATGTGGCGGCCGGCCTCCTCGGCTGCTCGGGCGGAGCCGGCGGGGGGTGGTCGTGGCGCGGATTTCTTCCGAGCCAGATATGAAGGTCGGGTTGTTTTCTCCTCCTCTGCTCACTCCTCTCCTCCGGCTGTCCGATCTGAAGCTTTGGCTGCCAATTCCGGTGCCGGCGGTGAGCTGGTGGCATAGTACGAGTCCGGGGGAAACCCTTGGTTGGATCTCCGACCACGGCGGTGATGGTGCGTGCGCGCATCGGCTTTCTCCTTCGAGGCACCGCTGAGGACTCCCCGATCCATCCCCGTCCTAGATCCCGGGTGAATCCTGGCTAACGACGCTGGCATGGTCAAGAGGGGCTCATGTGATGCTGCCGGATGCATGAATCACGACACCAATAGATGGCCATGATAATGAGTACCGTGGAACTCGAGCTAGTATCGAACTTTCCATTTTAATAGTAATTTATTAGTAGAATGGATATATATGGATAAATTAAAAGTAAGGATTTTCATGCATAATATAAACTAGCACATATGTCTGTGTGTTGCAACAAGAAAACACAACACGCAGACGCGAGAATTAGGTTATACAGATGCGGACAAGATCTTGAGGGCAAACATCAGCTGGCATGTCTTCAAACACGATGTACCCTCACACCATCAAATTGCCTCGTTCATCCAGGCGATGCAGTTTTTGATTTGTTCCAACTTCCAAACCTACGTGGAAATTGCTGATGAGGTCGTGCTACTGTTGTTCAGTACCCTCAGAGCGACAGCTACTCTATCTTGCAAAGACAACAATCTCCCATCAACAAAGGTGTGGTCCCTTGCCATCATATCTTCCAAAAATGGGATCCTCACCAAGTTGCAGACGTAACTGAAGGTACTTCTCATTTTGTACAGAGAGTCAAATCCTTGTGCATCCACCATAGAAGATGATAAGGTTTCTGGATGGAAAGAAAAACACAACACTAGTTAAATGATACTATCTAGATATATTAAACTCAAGAAAACCTAGAAGAACAAGTAAGAAGACAAACACTAGGCAACATGCAATAGGAGGGTACAGAATATATCCGAGCATCATGCAGTATAAACTAGGAATTTATGCAATAGGAGGGTACAAAAAGCATAAATAAAATCAAAAGAATTTATAAACTGGCAAAAAGAGTGCTCAAACAATTTAAGACAAAGCTTCTACATATGTTTGATTTTCCATACCTTCAAATATGGTAGAGCTGCTAATATTTGAATCCAACTTGCAGTTGTCTCCTCTCGTGTACAAAACGTACCATTTTCTTGAGTTGTCTCCATCACGTGCATATGCCTTGACATACTCCACTTGGCTGAACTTGTCCCACTCAGTGCCAGATTGTCCCGCGGCTATCGAAGAGAGCAACCATAGCCTGCAGAATAACTAGAAATGCCTTGGCTTTATGTCTCGCATGTATTCTGGGAGTTTTAACATGGTGTAATCCTCCAGGATCAGCCTCTCGAGTGAAGCAATCTGCTCCAGCACCTTCAACTTTGGGCAGTTCACGATGGTAAGCATCTGTAGATTGGGGAAATTGGTGATCCTCTCCAGGTCAGGGCATCCATTCACTGTAAGCTCAACAACAGAAGGAAAGCTCTCAATGTAGCTGAGGTACTTGACATGTTGTAGACATAATATTTTCAATGAGCTTGCATTGGATGCAAGGCCTGGAGGAACATGCCTCAGTCTGCATTTTTTGAGCACAAGCTTCTTCAAACGGCGCATGGCTTTTACTTTCTCCTCCCACTCCCACTCCTCCCATTCCACCATTCCATACAAGATCATTTCATTTAACCTTGGAAATGAAGCTGTTGCCGCATGCAAGAATCCAGTCCCCACATGTTTGATGCATGGAGCACGAGAGACCTGTAGAATCTCCAGACCAGGGATCTGGCACAACCCATTGGGAAGTTGTGCGCAACAAGCCAGATCATGAAACAATATAGTCTTCAAGTTGTTGAGGGGCACCATTGATGTGGACATCATCCAGCTCGGGAGTTGCCGGCCAAAATACCCCTTGATTTGAAGAACTTGTACACCAGGTGGAGGGTAGAGCTTATCGTAAACCTTCTCAATTCGTTGTTGCTCTTCCTCAGAGACACCATCCTTCTCTTTGACCAACACATCATCTCCCAATCTACTGGTGCAGTGCAGGAGTAGCCTGATAAGATGCATCTTCTCGCTGATCCTAATTGAGATCAATGTTCTCTAATTCAGTTAATCCAAGAAGTCTGAGTTGGGAAACAGGACCCAACTCATCCAAACTGCACCAATCACCATCCATGTGGGCTCGAAACATACGTAGTCTCCTCATATTTGTCAGACCACTAAACCCTCTAGGTACCATACATGCTTCGGGAAGTGAAAGGAACCTCAACTGGCCAAGCTTCACAATGCTATCAGGAAGATTCACCAATCTTGTACATCCACGAAGGTCAAGGAATTGCAACAGTTTCATCTTGCCAATGTTTCCTGGAAGTACAGATATATCCGCATTTACTAGTGTTAGATACCTCAGGTGCTTGAGTTGATGCAACAATTCCAGCAATACAGTCATATCTGAAGATTCCATATGCAGAGTCCGCAAACTAGAAAAAGTAGCCAATAAATCACCTGGCTTCATCTTAATCTGGATAGTTGAGATCAATGTTCTCATTGATTTCTGCACCTGTAGAGATTTCCAATCAAGTCCACCTGATTGTGATTGGTTAGCTTCTATGGACAGCCGAAGAAAGTTTTGTGAACTAAGTTTAGAAAGAATATCATTGTCTCCATCTTGAGCCACGAGTGCTTCATCTTTAGTCATATACTGAGCAAATGAGCGAACAACATCATGCATGCTGCAAACCCATATATGAGCATACGCTTTATCTGGCTCTATAAGGTTCCTAGATATCAACTCCTTGTAGTAATTTGTTCCCAATTCTTCTAAATCATTAGAATTTCCATGAATAAATCCTTCACTAATCCACATTGCAACAACTTCATCCATAGTAAAAATTCTACTTTTAGGAAGAAGAGAGTAGTACAGAAAGCACTGCTTCAGGTAGGAAGGCATATATACATAGCTTAAGTATACTGTGTGGTTGAGCTCATCGGGCATTTTAGTTGTTGACCATTTAGAATCATCCAAAACCCACTGCCAGTCATGCCGTAGCCCCCCTCTTTCACGCAAGAGTCCTCCCATCACTTTAATGGCAACTGGTAAGCAACCACATTTTTGTATAATTTTCAGTCCGATATCCTTTAGCATATTGATGTGGTCTTCATCTATCTCACTTGAGTGTACCTGCGAACATACAATAGAAGGGACCGATATAGTTAATTAACTATGTACCAAGATCCTCTAAGGCGCTCAGTTTTATTACCTCTTAAGAGGACTAGTTGATGTATCTGTCTATTTATCAAGGTATGATTGACTATGTAAATGTTGAAAGTACAGAAAGTACATGTCAGAAAGAAATGTTATTAATGTATTTACTAATCTTTCTCCTACATACCAAAGATTTGTGCAATGGCTTCCAAATATAACATACATACTTCATGCCTAGCCCTACAAAATTACTAACAGCTTCTTACCTCCAAGAGGCAATAGTACATAAAAGTCACTGAATTACACGTAAATAATGGCTCATATTAATTTCGCAGCGTCCTAACATTTCTCTTAATTAACTACATAGTACTGCTAATAAGTAGATGGAAATAATGAAAGAGATTTTATGTTTAATTACGTGCATACCTGCTTCTTGAGCAATGACCAAGCGTCATCAGGTGCTAATGTGTCAACATGGTGGTAGGGCTGTATAGCTGTCATCCCTTGGGCGACGCGTCCTTCTCTAGTTGTGATGAGCACACGGCTACCTGAAGCCGCAGCATTGGCTAAGGGTATTCTGAGCACACCCTCCCAAGCTCCTTTGTCCCACACATCATCCATTACCAGCAAGGTCTTGTGGTCCTTCAAGGCCTGCACTAGGGCTCGGTGAAGCGCGTCCTTTGCATTTCCAGCCAGCTCGGCATTTCCACCGGCAGCGATGATGGCTCTTCTCAGCAGCTCAACCTCACTGAAATTTTGGTTCACGCTCAACCATATCTTTTTGCTGAACCCGCCTTGGATGGCATCATCATTGAAGACCTTCTGGGCGAGGGTGGTCTTGCCGATCCCACCAACACCTACGATAGCGACCACTATGATGTCATTGTTGACATCCTTTCCGGTCTGCATGATCTGGGCCACCAGTGCTCTTGTGTCTTCTTCAATCTTGTCTCCAACAATAGCCGACCGGTCAAAGTCCCCTACCGTCTCCCGGCTTGGATTACCATGGCGAGAGGCATGGGCGTTGCTGTTATGATCCCCATAGGACCCGAGATTGATGAAGTTCAAAGCAGCACTGCGTTCCTTGACGTCATCAAGCCTCTGGTTCAGTGCCTTGATGCGGGTGCCGATCTCACGAGCATGAAAGGGGTTTCGCATGCAGAAAAGCAAGGGATTGAAACACCCTGCATTAACCGAGGATGATCCATGCTCCATGGCCTTGAGCTGGCAGAGGTCAAGGATGTCAGTAGCTTCGTACATAGCACGCTTGAGCTGCCCCACCCACTCTCGAACAGTTTCATCAGTGATGTTCCTCCTATCAGCATCGACCATGAAATTCTTGAGGTCCCGAAGCTTGTCTCCCATCTTATCAATCTCGCCGGAGACGCCCAACATCGTCTTCACCTCATCTCTTGCTGCCTGCGTGAGCATGTCCACCAGATAGGACGCAAATGCATCCAGCACCATCGCCATTGTTGCTGGTTAATTTTTCTGCAATAACAAGGTAATGTCAAATTCAAGCAGGAAGCTTAGTTAGCTATGTGTAAAGAGAGATAAATCACACTTGAACTGCCTCACCAAGCTCTGAGATGGATGGACGACACCGACGTCGAGAAGATCTTGGGGTCAGCGTGGCGGTGAGGGCGTGGAGAAGATGGGTTGATGATCTAGTGCGTCGCCTCCGGGAGCAGTAGCTCAGATCCTCATCCGACGTGTCGCATCCGGGAGCAGCAGCTGACCTCCTCCTCCGGCACGCCGCCTCAATGCGCAGCAGCTATGCTTCTCCTCCGGAGCGTCTCACCTGCATGGAGGTATAGCAGCCGCGGGAGGCAGAGTAGCTGGTTTCGGCGAAGGCAAAAAGCCAGTCAGATGTATTGGACGGGCCGGGCATTACATAACATGGGGTGCTGTTAGGTTGCTGGTCCACCTTATTTAATCTTTTTTAGTTTATATAACTTTCCATTCACATCGTTAGTTGATCCATCCACATGCCCACCACATTCATTTAGGGCATCTCTAACACCGACCCGCAAACTTCCCGCAACCGTCTGGAACCAAAGGAGAGCTGCCATGATGGACCATGGAGTACCTTACCCTATGGCTTGTACTGTATAACTTAGCAACCGGGCTGAATAAGAAACAGGCAGTTAGGCACACTAAATTTACTTAAACTAACGTTATTAACCGGGCAGTGGTAGAATTATGCCAGAATAACGTGGTCACAAGGATTCAATCGGAAGATTAGATCGAGGAGGTAAACAAGAAGGTAACCATGACGGAATTGAACCGGGCAGTTTCAAGAAGGTAATAACCGGCCGGGCAGTTTCAAGAACGTTAATAACCGGGCAGTGGTTGAACAAAACCGGGCAGTTTCAAGAAGGTAATCAAGATGGAAGACATAATTAGCAGTGGGGCGGATCTAGTAATACTAGGGTAATCTTTTGAGCGGGAGCTTCATTGATCGGCTAGGCTAATCAAATAAATGAGTTTCTGAATTAGAACCTCGATCAATGTCAAGGCTTCTAATTGATGGTGATTAAGTTTGTGAAGTCTACACTGTAACAGTATCTCTCATAATTTCACCTACTGTCATGGAATCAACTGTTGATAACATTGCAATTAGGTGTTCGATCGCATTCACACTCAACAGCTTTTGGGTATTTTACTATCGTTGATGTCGAGTTTTGTCACATATGGTTGTTTCCTAAAAAAATGTTAAAAATCTCAATGATTGGGAAAACCCTCTGCGGCGCAGGAGAGAATGCTTAAAGTATTGTTCAACTGCTCCATTAAAAAAAACAGTATTGCTCAACTTGCTGCTTTAGAAAAGGTTTGTGGCATACGTCCCACATGGAGTATTTTTTGACAAATCTAGCTCCTTTGAGCGACTTGATGCACATTTGGCCCTTGGGCAAAACTAATTTGGAATTTGGCCTCTGGGGTCGGCGCCACATAGCATGGCGCCGAAATGTGCAAGTTCAGCGCCATGCTATATGAAGCCGAGCAAATTTGGCCCTTAGGGTTTCTGTGGGCCCATCTGAGGTCGGCTCCATGGAACACGGCGCCAAACTTGTACAGGTCAGCTCTGTGTGGTATATGACGCCGACATGTACAACTGCAGCTCCATGATATGTGGCACCGACCCAGGGGCTAGATTCCCAATTAGTTTTGCCCAAGGGCCAGCCGTGCCTCAAGTCATGCAAAGGGACCAGATTACGACATGCTAAAAGAGAGAATGCTTAAAGTATTGTTCAACCTGCTGCTTTAGAAAAGAAAGGGTACCGTCCAAAAATATGTATGGTAGTTTTGTAGATACATCAGCACTGATCTAAGCTTGATTAGTCTCTTGATTAGTTAAGTGGTGCTTACGACATGCTAACCTGCCCAACAATTATTGATGTACACCTGGCTGCTTTTGTCCTCCTTTTTTTTCATAGTAATTATTGGCTTCTACTGCCTATATTTGTAACTTCTGTTTTGCCGAAAAGAGAAGAAGAAACTTTCTAACTGAAGCTATCTATTCAGAACTCCATCACTCAACGTGATACAAGAGTAGTCAGGAGAACTGAAAGAATGAGGAAGATCACCCTTGGTGTTGAGTCAGTCTATCTGGATTCCTGAAGCAAAAGACTGACACTACCAGAAAAACTGGGTTGCCGACGGCCAAATCTATGCCGACGGCCCCCGTCGGCATCTATGGACCTATGCCGACGGCCAAGGATAGGCCGTAGGCGTAGAATAGCCGTCCGCATACATCCTTCTATGCCGACAGGGCCGTCGGCATAGACGAGGCCGTCGGGACCGCCCGAGATACGCCTACGGGGCCCGTCGGCATAGGACAGGCCGTCGGCATAGCCCGGGCCCACCTGCCCGGTCAGCGCTGACCATTTGACGGCGTTGATCCTACGCCGACGGGCGGCAACGGCGGCCGTCGGCATATCTGTGGCAGAGGTATGCCTACGGCATAGCCGTTGACATAGGACCCTCTGCCACATCATCGATCCGTGTGCCACGCCACGTCATCGATCCGTGGGACAACCTCCATGTGTGCACAGATATGCCAAGGCCTTGCCGTCGGCATACGTTTATTTTACTTAATTTTTTTATTTTTACTTTGGTTATCTGTGGCAGAGGTATGCCTACGGCACAGCCGTCGGCATAGGCCCCTTCGCCACGTCATCGATCCGTGTGCCACGCCACGTCATCGATCCGTGGGACAACCTGCGTGTGTGCACAGATATGCCGACGGCGGCATACATCACACTTGATACACCACATGTAGACCCGACGCGTCCGTTTCCCCCCTCTAGGTGCCGGCGGCGGCGCCGTCCGTGAGGGGGGGGCACACCCCGAACACGCGTGTCGGGCGTTTGCAACCGCCACAACACTTTCAGACTTGTGAGAGGCCGCCTACGCAAGATTTGGCGTCATGCTAGCCCCCGGAGGCCGCCGGCCACAGCCGTAGACGCGCGAAGGGCAATCCGCGTAGAGGGAATTTTTCGGATACTTCTCCATCACCAAAAATTATGAAAAAATACCATCGTTCCTATAGCACATGTGCCCACGTCGTGCAAAAAAACTCATGATTTTATCGCGCTCCGAGTATTTAGTAATATTGACGCCGCATCGTTACCGCAGAACGTCTACTACCGTGTCATCGTCGTCCGTGAGGGGGGCCACGCCCCGGAGACGCTTCCCGCCTCTTCGGACATGCCACCACACCACCCGGCATGTATGAGGGCCCGGTGTGACGCTCCGGTGGCATTGCTACCCCCAGTGCCCCCGTCCCGCCTAACCCTGTAGCGTTTGACCACGCGATCTAGCCCTTTGACTTTGCACGGACGGGCTTTGACCAGTGGACCTCCCCACCCGGTTGTGTTAGGTCAGCCCATAGGAACACTCTGGAGCAACATCCGGGCCAGACCCACAGCAAGATCCCCTCCGTGTGGCGCCGTCCGTGAGGAGGGGCACACCCCGAAGACGCGTGCCACCTCTTTGGACATGCCACCACACCACTCCGCATGTATGAGGGCCCGGTGCGATGCTCCGGTGGCATTACTACTCCCCCAGGGCCCCCGTCCTGCCGTGTAGACCTCACGGGCGTGACTGCCGCTGTGTCCCGGAGGGGGGAAACGGCCACGTCGGGCCGACACGGAGGGTATCTTTGGGTGGGTTGGGCCGGAATGGTGTTGGGGGGTGTAGCTATGGTCTGGGCTATGACAACCATGTGAAAAGGTCCACCGGCCAGACCCAGTCCGGCGGAAGTCAAAGAGCTAGATCCGGCGGTCGTCTATGTTAGGGTTAGACGGGACGGGGTACCGAGGGGGGGTAGCAATGCCGCCAGGTGTTATGGTGGGCCCTCCTACGCTTGTCTTTGGGCGAGGTGGGACTATTTTTTACAGTGTGCTGAGAGTCACACATATGCCCTAATAAAAAAATAAAAAATGCAAAGTATCTATGCCGACGGCTGCATAGCAGCGCACATGTCCACGGATCGATGACGTGGCATAGGGCCAGGGCTATGCCGACGGCCAGGCCGTCGGCATAAGGCCGACCTTATCCCTTGATAATGATTTGAGTTGCTAATTAATCCAGTTGAGACAGGAGTCTTTAATTAATCACCTCCGGAAAGAGGGAAATGGTGACTACAATCACCTCCGCAATTAATCACACTGCTGACATGCTTTCTACACCCGTGCTTCCTCTTGATAATGATTTGAGTTGCTAATTAATCCAGTTGAGACAGGAGTCTTTATGCTTCCCCTTGATGCAATAGGACAGCGTCAGCGTGGAGATGTCTGACAAAAGGGCCAGCATGCTTCCAGGCTCTCAAGGATAAATGGACTACATATATATCCTTGAGATGATGCCCAAGGTCTCATTTTTCCGAGACAAGCGCGACCCGAGGAACCGAAGAGGAGCCTTGTACTCAATTAACTAACCATGCAGGAAGCCAGGAACAAATGCTTGAGATGCACAAGTTGTGCCACTAATTAAGTACAGTGTCAATGTAAACTGTAGGTTGTAGTTGCAATAGAATGCGCAAATTCAGTGAGCAATGGATGTTCTTGTACCAGTTCTGTTTGGAACAATAAAAGCATATACTGGATGAGAGAAGGTCTCTCCCTTAGCTAAGTCGACATGCTCGCTGCTGGGAGCCCCGAGGTCAACGAGCAAAGCGGAGATCACAGAAAGCAAATTTCTTTGAGGTAAAAAGCTAACATGCCGCATTATTTTAGGCAAAAACTGCAAACCCATTACAGCATCTAAACTTGTCGGCCGGAAAATTAGTGCATGGAGTCTGCAGAAGAAAGACATTTTCCATTTCTAGTATTATTCCTCGACTGAATCTTGAAGATCATTTGTATTCGACAATATATGGAAGTACATGAACAGACACCACGAAATCAGATATAGCCAGGTTTCTTGTGAGTACAAATCAGTCAGCTGTGCTGACTGTACCTGATCTAGCTGCAAACTAGTTCTACCATTTTCTCCTGGCAATGGAGAACAAAAATAAAATTACAGGGCATACACGTACAAATATATTATTTATTTACGACCAGTAAAGAAGAAGAAAAAGCACTAATCATGTACTACTTCAATTAAGCATTCAGTGGCATACAGTAGGGTCTTTATGTTTGGGAGATTACTGAGTACAGAAGGAAACGAATCAGGTCGAACGTCGTTCGTCCTCCAGCTTCAGCTTCATGACACGTCCTGACAGTTTCCTTTCATGGTCAATTTGCTGCTGCAGGTGTTGCTTGAGTACTTCACCGTAGGAACCTGTAAGCCACACTACCTTGAGTTCCCGTAGTTTCCACAGCTCAGAAATCTCCAAAGATGACTCAGTCGTAGAGCAGTGAATCACCAGGACCTCAACATTTGATGCTATGTAATTTCCAAGAACAAATGCCAACTTGTAGCTGCCACAGTCAATCTTGAGCACTGTGGCATCGAAGCATTTCTGGCTCATGTCACCCTCCTCCTGACCATAATGGAGTTCGCCATCTTGAATCGGCTTGACATGAATAAGATGAAACGCACCTTGATGTGGCACTTCCATAAGGCTGTCGATGTCCTCTTGTGTCGATATGATCAGCTCAAAATTTACCTTTCTGAGATTGTTCAGATTTCTAAGTTGCTTGATCAACACTGCCGGTACTTGCACAATCCCACGTTCAGCCCCCATGTGTAGCTTAAGGATCTGTAGGGTCTTGGGTAGTTCGGAGGACTTGACATCTGCAGATGAAAAGAAACTTTGTGCATCTTCCTCCTTGTCGAGATGCACCGACAAGGACTCGAGGAGGTCTAGACCTGAGATGGCCGAACACAGATCCTGCCAGTTTTTTTGGTTGATACCGGACACCCCGAGCTTGCGCAACTGTGTGAGCTTCTTCATCTCCTCGAGGAAGGCCTTCCCACCTGCACCACTTACTTGCACAACACCAAGAGTATGTAAGGCCGTTAGGTTCCAAATGCCTGCAGGGACCTTAACGCCACCATCATTTGTCTTCTTCTTCTTGGATAACCAGCTTCATGAATATGATACCAAGTCGCTTGCCCTGCTCCGCCTTGTCGCTAGTACAGTTAATGTCTGGTCCACATTTTCGGCCAGCTGGCTTGTGCCAGCTCCAATACCATCTGCTGCTAGGTTACTACTGTCTGCTGCCGCTGGTTTGCTTGTTGTTGTTGCTGCTGCTGCTGGTGGTTGGCTTGTGCTTGTATCATCACCATTTACTGTAGCTGGCTTGCTTGTACTAGCTGTGTCATCATCATCTACTGCAGCGGCTTTTCTTGAGCCACCACCGTCCGGTGCTGTTGGTTTGTATGTGATTGTGCTGTCACCATCTGTAGTTTCTGGTTGTTTGTTTGTGCTTGTGTCATCACCGTCTGCTAATGCAGCTGGTGGTGGATAGCTTGTAATCATGCCGTCACTGTCCACGTCATCATGGTCTTCGCTTGATGCCCGACTGACTTCTGACGATGTTGATGCATGATCTTCCTCATCTTGGGCTGATAGACAAGTCTCGTCACCTCCTTCTGATATAGGACCAGCACGAACATACTGCAGCTTCACTAGCCTAATAATAGTATGCGGCAGTGAGACTATTTTGGTGCATTTAACATCGAGAGTCTGCAGCTGCCTCAAGGCACCCAATGAATCCTGCAGACGGGTAATATCTTTGCATCCTCGCAGGGAGAGGAACTTGTGACGAGGCAGTAACTTCCCTATATGCTCAAGGTCATCATCTGTCACACCCGAACCAGTGCCCTCCAGATCAAGCACCCGAAGCAGCCTCATATTGTTTTCACGAGCGATGAAAAATGGCATCCACTTCCCAAACACAGTCAATGACCGTAGATGTGTGAAATCTATGCTTTCAAATACAATCTTATCTCTGTTCCAGCAGCTTCTTATGGTGAGGTGTTGCCCCGTACATTGCGAATTGAGGCGGCAACGTCCCTCCAGTGAAAACACAAGGTTATCTTCCATGGGCCGTGAGATGATGTATTCATGGAAGAAACCATTGACTTGGTACATGGTGTCATCAAGCTTGCTGCTGGTGGTGCGGCTACTTCTCGGTGTCTGTCGCTGTTGGATTATGCTCAATTTAACAAGCTCATCAAACAATCTTTCTCCATTCTCTTCCGCGGTACCATCTGTTAGAATTAATGGGCTAGGCCCATAGCAATTTCTGAAATCTCAAAGCCCATGTGTAAAATGGCAAGTGGTGGTGCTAAGTTTAGTCCCACCTTGGAAGTTGAAGAAGAGTTGGACCTCTTTATATAGTGGGTTCTCTCTACCACTCTAAGTGGTGTGTGAGAAGAGAAAGGGAAAACCACACGCGCGCGCTCGCTCGCCTCGCCTGGCCGGGCAGGCGAGGCGGCGCGTACATGCGACATGCGCGTGAATGGTCCGCCGAAATCCGGTCCGTCTCCTTGCAGGAGCGCAGCTTTCTTTTGCCGTTTTATTTTTATGTCTTGGCAGACAAGTTTTTTTGATTTCTTGTCCGGTAAGTATACGAATTAGAAACCGAGTCGGTTTGGGATTGTGGTCGCGACACAATACCGCCTCTGGTCCTAATATATATACAGCTACCGGCTGCGGCCAGAAATATACCGAAAACACCTAGGGTTTTGCCTCATCTCACAACTTGCGCCGCCATCGTAGTCTACTCCATCCCAAACGCCGGCGTGCATCGGCGCGTGGGAGAGCAGGTCTTCGGAACCGTTCGTCTTTGCGATCCTGCACCGGGAGAGGACGAATTAGGTTTTTGGGAAGCGCTGTGCGCGACTGCTCAAATTCGTCATCACGGGTCGTCTTCCGTCCAAGTCCGGCGGTGCTACTCATCGTCGTATTCATCGCCGTCAGCAGCAAATCGTCGCCAACATCGTCATCAACACTGTCGCACCCATAATAGCTAACGATCAGTACGTCCAACATCCTCTGTTCATGTCTGTTTCTACAGCTACTGTTACGTGTTTGCTGCTGTTATGCATGTCTTGCTGTTCTTCTAGTTTGCTAGATTTTTGCATGCTAGTATCTCTTCTAGTCATGCATTATTTACTGGAATTAATCATGAACTTGCCTAATATTCCAACAATCCAAAAACCTAATTATAGGCAATTTCCTGAGTTAACTATGGCTCGATTCGCTGATGCACTGAGGCCGGATAAGTTTACCGGTGTACACTTTAAGAGGTGGCAGGTGAAGACCACGCTCTGGCTTACTGCTCTGAAAGTTTTCCACGCTAGTGTTGGTGCTCCAGAGGGAATGACCGACGAAGATCGGAGAAAATTCCAGGAAGCCAATACTATGTTTGTGGGATGCATTCTGAGTGTTCTTGCTGACCGTCTGTGTGATGTGTACATGCACATAAACGACGGAAAAATTCTGTGGGATGCACTGAATGCAAAATTCGGTGCAACAGATGCAGGCAGTGAACTGTACATCATGGAGAGTTTTCATGACTACAAGATGGTGAATAACCGTTCTGTGGTTGAACAAGCTCATGAGATACAGTGCATTGTGAAGGAACTTGAACTCCTTAAATGTGTTCTACCCGACAAATTCGTGGCTGGGTGCATGATTGCAAAGTTGCCTCCTTCATGGAGGAATTTCGCCACAACTTTGAAGCATAAGAGACAGGAGATATCAGTTGAAAATCTGATTGCATCTCTTGATGTTGAAGAAAAAGCTCGGGCTAAAGATACCACTGAAAAAGGAGGTGAGGTTCAGCCTACTGCTAACATGGTGCAGAGGTACCCACAGAACAAGAACAAAGGGAAGAACAAACCTGTTTTCAACAAGCCTACCAAGACTACTACCTTCAAGAAGAAGAAGTTCAACAAGGCTGAGCTAGAGTGCTACGCCTGTGGGAAGCCTGGACACTTTTCCAAGGAATGCCCTGAACGTGCAGACCGCAGAGGGAAAACAAGCTCCAAGACTGTCAACATGGTGACCGCTAGCAATACTGATGGGTATGGTAATTTACCTATTGTGCTTTCAGTATTTCAATCATCTTCATGGTGGATTGATTCGGGTGCTAACGTTCATGTGTGTGCTGACATCTCCCTCTTTACTTCTTATCAGGTCGCAAGGGATTCTTCCGTCCTAATGGGGAATGGGTCACATGCTTCTGTTCGTGTCATTGGCACGGTGGATCTGAAGTTTACTTCGGGAAAAATCGTGCAACTAAGGAACGTGCAGCATGTCCCTACTATGAACAAGAATCTAGTTAGCGGCTCCCTTCTATGTCGAGATGGATTTAAGGTAGTTTTAGAGTCCAATAAAGTAATCGTGTCAAGATTTGGACAATTTATAGGAAAAGGCTATGAGTGCGGAGGCTTGTTCCGCTTTTCTCTTTCAGATTTTTGCAATAAGTCAATAAACCAAATTTGTGCTAGTGTTAATGATGATGCAAGTATTTGGCACTCTCGTTTATGTCATATTAATTTTGGTTTGTCTCGGCTATCCAGCATGAGTTTAATTCCGAACTTCACAGTTGCCAAAGGTTCTAAGTGCCATAGTTGTGTGCAATCTAAGCAACCTCGAAAGCCTCATAAGGCTGCCGAGGAGAGAAACTTGGCACCTCTAGAACTCATACATTCTGATCTTTGTGAGATGAATGGTGTGTTGACAAAAGGTGGAAAGAGATATTTCATGACTTTGATTGATGATGCGACTAGATTTTGCTATGTTTATTTGTTGCAAACTAAAGATGAAGCATTAGACTACTTTAAAATCTATAAAGCTGAAGTTGAAAATCAACTAGAGAGAAAGATCAAGCGTCTTAGGTCCGATCGTGGTGGAGAGTATTTTCCAAAAGTTTTTGATGAATTTTGTGAGGAACATGGTATTATTCATGAGAGGACGCCTCCCTATTCACCTCAATCAAATGGAGTGGCCGAGAGGAAAAACCGCACATTGACTGACTTGGTGAATGCCATGTTAGACACTGCTGGTTTATCTAAGGCATGGTGGGGGGAGGCTCTATTGACTTCATGTCATGTCCTGAATAGAGTTCCCAACAATAATAAAGAGAAAACCCCTTATGAGCAGTGGGTTTGGAGAAAACCATCACTTTCTTATTTGCGCACTTGGGGATGTTTGGCAAAGGTCAATATTCCTATTCCTAAGAAACGCAAACTTGGACCAAAGACAGTGGATTGTGTCTTTCTAGGGTATGCTCAACGGAGCATTGCTTATAGGTTTTTAGTGGTAAAATCTGAAGTACCTGATATGCATGTTGATACTATAATGGAATCTCGTGATGCAACATTTTTTGAGAACATATTTCCTATGAAAGATATGCATAGCATTGCTAGATTTTCTTCTGAGATAATTCCTGAATCTAGTAGAACTGATGAATATTTCGAACAATCACATGAGGAAGTCCTTGAGAAGGATAACAATGAAGTTCCTAGAAGGAACAAGAGACAAAGGATTGCAAAATCTTTTGGTGATGATTTCATTGTATACCTTGTGGACGACACACCCAAGACGATTGCAGAAGCATATGCATCTCCGGATGTAGATGATTGGAAAGAAGCTGTTCATAATGAGATGGACTCAATTCTTTCTAATGGAACTTGGGAACTAACTGATAGACCATATGGTTGTAAACCTGTGAGATGTAAGTGGGTGTTCAAAAAGAAGCTAAAGCCTGATGGTACTATTGATAAATACAAGGCGCGGCTAGTGGCCAAGGGCTACACTCAGAAAGAAGGCGAAGATTACTTTGACACATATTCACCCGTTGCTAGAATGACCACCATTCGAGTGTTACTTTCCTCGGCTGCCTCTTATGGTCTTATCATTCATCAAATGGATGTAAAGACAGCTTTTCTCAATGGAGAGTTGGAAGAGGAGATCTATATGGATCAGCCTGACGGGTTTGTGGTAAAGGGTGAAGAGAGAAAGGTGTGCAAGTTGTTAAAATCTTTGTATGGTCTGAAACAGGCACCTAAGCAATGGCATGAGAAGTTTGAAAGAACTTTGACTTCTGCAGGATTTGTCATTAACGAGGCTGATAGGTGTGTTTACTATCGCCATGGTGGGGGCAATAGTGTCATATTATGTTTGTATGTGGACAACATACTGATCTTTGGTACAAACATTAATGCAATTAATGAGGTCAAGTCTTTTCTATCAAAAAGTTTTGACATGAAAGATCTGGGAGAAGCCGATGTAATTCTAAACATCAAACTTATTAAGGATGAGAGTGGGATTACATTAACACAATCTCACTATGTTGAGAAGGTCTTGAACCGATTCGGTTTTATGGATAGCAAGCCTTCTCCAACACCTTATGATCCCAGCGTGACACTCAGAAAGAACAAGAAAGAAACGAGAGATCAATTAAGATACTCTCAAATTGTCGGTTCACTCATGTACTTAGCTAGCGCTACAAGACCAGATATCTCTTTTGCTGTGAGCAAACTGAGTAGGTTCATGTCCAACCCGGGTGATGATCATTGGCATGCACTAGAAAGGGTCTTGCGCTATCTGAGAGGTACTATGAGTTACGGAATTACTTATTCAGGGCATCCTGCTGTGCTAGAAGGATATAGTGATTCAAATTGGATCTCCGATGTTGATATACTTTACGCAACAAGTGGGTATGTATTTACTCATGGTGGTGGCGCAGTGTCATGGAGGTCTTGCAAGCAAACCATATTGACGAGGTCAACTATGGAAGCAGAATTAACTGCTTTGGACACAGCTACTGTTGAGGCAGAATGGCTGCGTGAGCTCTTGATGGACTTGCCGGTTGTTGAAAAACCTGTACCGGCTATTCTTATGAATTGTGATAACCAAACGGTTATCGCTAAAGTGAACAATTCTAAAGATAATGCAAAGTCATCAAGACACGTGAAAAGACGTTTGAAGTCTGTCAGGAAGTTGAGAAACTCCGGAGTAATAATTGTTACGTATATACAAACAGACAAAAACCTGGCAGATCCCTTTACAAAGGGACTATCACGAAATGTGATAGATATTGCATCGAGGGAGATGGGTATGAGACCCATAGATGTTACACCATAGTAGTAACCCAACCTTTGTGATCGGAGATCCCGTGAATTAGGATCTGGGAAGAACAAGCTATTGGTTAACTGAGGAGAGTAATAACTTATGATCGTCTCCAAGTGAAGATGCAAAACTCTCAGATCTGTAAGGCAGGTCGGCAACATGCCTTAATGTGGTTCTATTGGCTATAATTAGCAAAGATGCTGTCCTACAGAGCAGTCTTGAAAGAACACACCTATATGAGTTCTGACTGTAAACGCCGCAGTCTATGAGATTTGGGTGATCTCTAGTAAACTCACGAAGAGACCAGGGAGTATGACGTATAAGCTCCAAACTGCGGGGTAGCCTACTGGCGGTCAGGTACTGGTTAAGACTTTGAGTGAAACCTGTTCACACAAAACTAGCAATTCAAGGCATAGGCCATTGTCAAGTTGTGAATGGATGTAGCTTAAAGTTCTAGGCAGAAGTTCAACTTAACAGTCTCTGCTGAAACACTGGTATATTAAACAAATGGTGAGAAAAGGCAAATCTCTAAATGGGTATTTGAGATCTGGTGGGGGATTGTTAGAATTAATGGGCTAGGCCCATAGCAATTTCTGAA
Organism: Triticum monococcum; assembly: GCA_034509565.1. Lineage (NCBI taxonomy): Eukaryota > Viridiplantae > Streptophyta > Magnoliopsida > Poales > Poaceae > Triticum > Triticum monococcum. The sequence goes on from CM067847.1 coordinate 793,438,885, forward strand.
ATCTCAAAGCCCATGTGTAAAATGGCAAGTGGTGGTGCTAAGTTTAGTCCCACCTTGGAAGTTGAAGAAGAGTTGGACCTCTTTATATAGTGGGTTCTCTCTACCACTCTAAGTGGTGTGTGAGAAGAGAAAGGGAAAACCACACGCGCGCGCTCGCTCGCCTGGCCGGGCCGGGCAGGGCAGGCGAGGCGGCGCGTACATGCGACATGCGTGTGAATGGTCCGCCGAAATCCGGTCCGTCTCCTTGCAGGAGCGCAGCTTTCTTTTGCCGTTTTATTTTTATGTCTTGGCAGACAAGTTTTTTGATTTCTTGTCCGGTAAGTATACGAATTAGAAACCGAGTCGGTTTGGGATTGTGGTCGCGACACAATACCGCCTCTGGTCCTAATATATATACAACTACCGGCTGCGGCCAGAAATATACCGAAAAACACCTAGGGTTTTGCCTCATCTCACAACTTGCGCCGCCATCGTAGTCTACTCCATCCCAAACGCCGGCGTGCATCGGCGCGTGGGAGAGCAGGTCTCCGGAACCGTTCGTCTTTGCGATCCTGCACCGGGAGAGGACGAATTAGGTTTTTGGGAAGCGCTGTGCGCGACTGCTCAAATTCGTCATCACGGGTCGTCTTCCGTCCAAGTCCGGCGGTGCTACTCATCGTCGTATTCATCGCCGTCAGCAGCAAATCGTCGCCAACATCGTCATCAACACTATCGCACCCATAATAGCTAACGATCAGTACGTCCAACATCCTTTGTTCATGTCTGTTTCTACAGCTACTGTTACGTGTTTGCTGCTGTTATGCATGTCTTGCTGTTCTTCTAGTTTGCTAGATTTTTGCATGCTAGTATCTCTTCTAGTCATGCATTATTTACTGGAATTAATCATGAACTTGCCTAATATTCCAACACTATCACCAAATGTGTCTCTGGAGTAACCCTCAGCGATCCATCTTCTCAGCAAACGCTTGCGCCTAATTCTCTTTTGGTCTGCAGGGAAGACTGAGAGATAGAAGATGCATGGCTTGAGTGAGTCTGAGCATGCATCGAAGTAGGACTGCATCCAACTAAATAGACCCTTCAATTCATAGAATCTTGGATTCCTCTCCAGCTGGCCCATAAAGTCATATGATATATATCTTCTAATATGGTTGTCAAGGCCTTTTCTCTTAATCCCAACTGCCGTGCCCTAGCTCTTTCTTCAGCGACGCATTCTCCTATAGCAGCTATTACTTTGGGAAGCCCACCACACTTGGCCATGATCTTTTCCGTGAACGTTATCTCGTCGGGACCGCCCGAGATACGCCTATGGGGCCCGTCGGCATAGCCCGGGCCCACCTGCCCGGTCAGCGCTGACCATTTGATGGCGTTGATCCTACGCCGACGGGCGATAACGGCGGCCGTCGGCATATCTGTGGCAGAGGTATGCCTACGGCATAGCCGTCGACATAGGACCCTCTGCCACGTCATCGATCCGTGTGCCACGCCACGTCATAGATCCATGGGACAACCTCCGTGTGTGCACAGATATGCCGAGGCCTTGCCGTCGGCATACGTTTATTTTACTTATTTTTTTTTATTTTTACTTTGGTTATCTGTGGCAGAGGTATGCCTACGGCACAGCCGTCGGCATAGGCCCCTTCGCCACGTCATCGATCCGTGTGCCACGCCACGTCATCGATCCATGGGACAACCTGCGTGTGTGCACAGATATGCCGACGGCCTTGCCGTCGGCATACATCACACTTGATACACCACATGTAGACCCGACGCGTCCGTTTCCCCCCTCCAGGTGCCGGCGGCGGCGCCGTCCGTGAGGGGGGGGCACACCCCGGACACGCGTGTCGGGCGTTTGCAACCGCCACAACATTTCCAGACTTGTGAGAGGCCGCCTACGCAAGATTTGGCGGCATGCTAGCCCCCGGAAGCCGCCGGCCACAGCCGTAGACGCGCGAAGGGCAATTCGCGTAGAGGGAATTTTTTGGATACTTCTCCATCACCAAAAATTATGAAAAAAATACCATCGTTCCTATAGCACATGTGCCCACGTCGTGCAAAAAAACTCATGATTTTATCGCGCTCCGAGTATTTAGTAATATTGACGCCGCATCGTTACCGCAGAACATCTACTACCGTGTCATCGTCGTCCGTGAGGGGGGCCACGCCCCGGAGACGCTTCCCGCCTCTTCGGACATGCCACCACACCACCCCGCATGTATGAGGGCCCGGTGCGACGCTCCGGTGGCATTGCTACCCCCAGTGCCCCCGTCCCGCCTAACCCTGTAGCATTTGACCACGCGATCTAGCCCTTTGACTTTGCACGGACGGGCTTTGACCAGTGGACCTCCCCACCCGGTTGTGTTAGGTCAGCCCATAGGAACACTCTGGAGCAACATTCGGGCCAGACCCACAGCAAGATCCCCTCCGTGTGGCGCCATCCGTGAGGAGGGGCACACCCCGAAGACGCGTGCCGCCTCTTTGGACATGCCACCACACCACCCCGCATGTATGAGGGCCCGGTGCGACGCTCCGGTGGCATTACTACTCCCAGGGGCCCCGTCCTGCCGTGTAGACCTCACGGGCGTGACTGCCGCTGTGTCCCAGAGGGGGGAAACGGCCACGTCGAGCCGACACGGAGGGTATCTTTGGGTGGGTTGGGCCGGAATGGTGTTGGGGGTGTAGCTATGGTCTGGGCTATGACAACCATGTGAAAAGGTCCACCGGCCAGACCCAGTCCGGCGGAAGTCAAAGAGCTAGATCCGGCGGTCGTCTATGTTAGGGTTAGACGGGACGGGGTACCAGAGGGGGGGTAGCAATGCCGCCAGGTGTTACGGTGGGCCCTCCTACGCTTGTCTTTGGGCGAGGTGGGACTATTTTTTACAGTGTGCTGAGAGTCACACATATGCCGTAATAAAAAAATAAAAAAATGCAAAGTATCTATGCCGACGGCTTAGCCGTCGGCATAGCAGCGCACATGTCCACGGATCGATGACGTGGCATAGGGCCAGGACTATGCCGACGGCCAGGCCGTCGGCATAGGGCCGACCTTATCCCTTATAGTTCGCCCCCACCACCCATTCCCCATCTCCCCCTTCCTCCCGACCCACACCCGCGCCGCCCCCACCACCTCCGCCGCCCACCCTGAGCACGCCACCGCCGGCCCCGAGCCCGCCGCCGCCCGCGCCTCCCCGCCCCGACCCCGCGCCGCCCCGCCCCTAGATAGATAGTTAGATAGGTATTTAGGTAGGTATTTAGATAGTTAGATACATAGTTAGATAGATAGTTAGATAGGTAGATAGTTAGATAGATAGTGAGATAGGTAGTAAAAAAATTTGGTTAGATGAGATGCTATATGTTGCATACCTTGAAAAAAAAATTGGTGACGATGATGAATATGTGATGGCGATGATGAATATGTGATGACGATGATGAATATGTGATGGCGATGACGAATATGTGATGACGATGATGAATATGTGATGACGATGATGAATATAGGTAGTAAAAAAATTTGGTTAGACGAATAGGTGATAATGATGATGATGAATATGTGATGACGATGATGAATATATTGTTAATGTTGTTAGTTTTTTGGCCTACATGATGCAAAAATAAATGAATGCATGTTTAAATGTTTTAAATATGCTCTATGAGTTGTGATGTTCTAATTTTTTGTCGCGATGGACGTTGCAGGCTTTGTGGTTTCGCATTTCATCGGAGTGACCGTTGTCCGACGCTATGGTCCCCCTGAGCATCCCTCTGCTATTCGACTACTTCCTCTATAGCCGAGGGTGAGCTACAAGTCCATCTCCTCCAATTTTTCATATCACTAGATTTCATTCTCAAGTCAACTGACGTAACCTAGGCGTCTCCCGTCCGAAAGGGTTGCATCGATAAATATGAATTCAATTGCATATTTATCACCGCAGCTCTTTCGGATTGTCCAGCGTTTTCCATGGACAGCCCGAGGATGTGTAGATTGGGTATGTTCTCCATGTTCTACCCCGTTCCGAGACAGGATTTCGGTGGCGCCTCCCCATTGTTCTCCGGAGCACATTCTCTCGGCTATTTGCCGCGACGTGTATCTGGAGAACAGCGGGGAGGTGCTGCCGAAATTTTGTCTCGGAACGGGGTAGAATGGAGAACGTACTCAATCTACACATCCTCGTGTGGGATTAGGACCCATCTTTACCTATTAGAGATGTAGGTGGATTAAACGCGGTAGAAACTAAAAATTTGATGTGATTAATTTAAGTGAATCCTTAATTATGTTGTGTGGGTTGCAAAAAAGCATAGGATGGCAGATAATCAGTGGATGTACAATGGTTTTATCCGTCGGAATCGAGAACATCAGAGTGGATCACGAAAACCGATGTGTATTTGAAGGAGATATTCCGTCGTCCAATGAGAATTATCCCACCATGCCCCTGTGCGAGATGTGCCAGACGTCACCGTAGAAATCAGACGGACATGAGTGAGCACCTTCGCACGCACGGATATATGCCAAACTTTGACATGCCGCCGATAAACATAGCCGAGCAGGACCGTGGTAGAGAGGAGGTGATGCGACAACGCATCAATGGATATGAGGACGACGAGGTCAGGGACATGCTAGATGATGTCATTGTTGCAGAAACGGCAAATGCGACACCTTCAGAGAATGAACCGGAGGAGCCGGAGGCAACCGCAAAGGCCTTCTTGGAGGTCTTGGCCTCGTCGAAGAAACCTCTTTATGCGGGTGTGAAAATATCTCAGCTGGATGCCATCTCGCAACTGATTGCAGTCAAGGCTGAGTACGGCTGTAGCCAGAAATGCTTCAAAGCATTCCTGGGAGTATGGGCTAACAGCCTCCCTGAGGGTCATGAACTGCCGAAAAGCATGTACGATACAAAGAAAATCATGAAGGCACTCTCTATGGATTATGAGAAAATAGATGTTTGCCCGAAGAATTGCCTTTTGTTTAGGCACAAGTATGCGGATGACAAGTACTGTAAGAAGTGCGGTTCGTCTCGGTACATTGAGGTGGTTGGTGAGGATGGTGAGAAAAAGCAGCTAACCATCCCCGTTAAGGTTCTTCGGTATCTTGATTTTATAAAAAGACTGCAGCGCCTTTTCATCACGAAGGAGTCTGCCAAAATGATGAAGTGGCACAAGGAAGGTATAAGGTACAATCCAAAAGAAATCGTACATCCATCGGGAGGGGAAGCATGGAAGTCATTCGATGAAGAATACCCCGAGGAAGCAGCCGAGGCTGGGAATGTCAGAATAGCCATATCAGGTGGTGGGTTGAATCCATATGGTATGTCGTCCAATCCATACAGCTGCTGGTCTATGTTTGTAATTCCGCTCAATCTTCCTCCCGGTGCCCTAATGCAACGGAAGACCATGTTCTTGTCGCTCATCATTCCAGGGCCTGAATACCCGGGGAAGCAATTGGGTGTGTTTATGCAGCCGCTTGTGGATGCTTTGCACCATTCTTGGTACTTTCCGAGGTTGACATACGACCGGGATCTGCAGAGAAATTTCTTGATGAAAGTTTGGCTGCACTATTGCATGCATGACTTTCCCGGCTATGCTCTATTCTGCGGATGGTGTACAAGTGGTAAGATGCCATGCCCAGTGTGCCTGCAGGCTCTGCGAATGATTTGGCTGAGTAAGGGTGGCAAGTATGTAGCCTTTGACCTGCATCGACAGTTCCTCCCTCCAGACCATCGAGACAGGGAAGACAAGAAGAATTTCACGAAAGGCCTCATGAAGTAACCGAGATTCCAATATTTTCGGGGGCAAATGTTCTTGCTCAGCTAAAAGCTCTCAAGCCTAAAGTCAAAGGAAAAGGCAAAGCCAAAGCCAAAGGCTTCGAGGGATATGGTGAGACGCACACCTGGACTCACATTACCCCCTTCTCGCAGCTTCCCTATTTCAAGGACCTCAAACTTCCTTACAATATTGATGTGATGCACACCGAAAAGAATGTGGCAGAGTCCCTTTTCCACACGATCCTCAACATTCCTGATAAGACGAAGGATAACGTAAACGCTAGAGCGGATCAACAGAGAATTTGTGATAGACCACGCCTGAACATGAAGCCTCCCACAGGCGGTCGAAAAAACTGGTTCAAGCCAGATGCTGACTTTGTCCTTAAACCGCCAGAAAAAAAAAGAAGTACTTATCTGGCTGAAACAAATTTTGAAGTTCACCGATGGTTATGCATCGAATATAAGTAAGGGAGTCAATCTTTCAACGGGCAAAGTGACCGGCCTGAAGAGTCATGACTACCATGTATGGATTGAGCGGATAATGCCAGTGATGGTTCGAGGCTATGTCCCCGAGCAAGTCTGGCAAGTGCTTGCCGAGCTTAGCCATTTCTTCCGCACGCTCTGTGCTAAAGAAGTAAGTAAAGAGGTGATTGAAAAATTGCATAAGAAGGCACCGGAGTTGATAGCCAAGCTACAGAAGATCTTTCCGCCAGGCTTCTTTACTCCGATGACACATCTCATTCTGCACCTCGCGAACGAGGTATTGTTGGGGGGCCTGTGCAAAATCGCTGGTAGTACGGCCTTGAGTGGCAGAACAAGCATCTCCGACGGAAATGTGGAAACAAAGCTAAGATTGAAGCTTCCATAGCTGAGGCAGTTATCCTAGAGGAGGTGTCAGACCTCAGGACATCATACTATCCAGACCACGTTCCCCATCCAGCACAATGCCCTCCAGCACAACCAGTGCTGCTGAGATTTGAGGAGTTTGTGGCACAGAATGCTGGCCCCTCGCCGGTTAGTTCATCCCCAGTCTATTCACCCAAAGCATGTCATGCCTTTCAACACAGTCATATATCCCGTTAATATGTCTTTTCAACATCCAGGGAACAGGTGGATCTACCGTTGGCGGTGGTCTTCGCAGCACTCCGGAGACACGGAGCCCGACCACTCCGATCCACGGAGGCGGAGGTGGAGGTGGAGGTGGTAGCGCTGCCGCTAGCAGTGACGACCTGGGCTTCGGCGGTCTTGGCGGTGACGACCTCCACGGTGCTCGATGATGCTTGAGATGTGATGATGATGCTTGAGATGACTTGTGTGTGCTGATGATCATTTAGATGACTTGTGTGATGATGCTTATGCTTATGCTTACGTTCGTTGATATGCTTATGCTTGTGTGATGATGATCTATTGTTGTGATGATGCTTATGCTTGTGTGATGATGATCTATTGTTGTGATGATGCTTATGCTTACGTTCGTTGATATGTGCTGATATGTGCTGCTATATATGTGTTGTTATTTGAATTGAACTGATTTGAAAACAAACAGCAAAAAGAAAAAAACTTAAAAGCAAACTATGCCGTCGGCATAGTTTGAAACTAGGCCGACGGCCTAGCCGTCGGCATAGACCTGGTCCATGGCCAACGACAGGCCGCCATGTGGCACACCTATGCCGACGGCCAGGCCGTCGGCATAGGTGTGCCACGTGGCGGCCTGTCATTGGCCAGACTTGACGGCGGCCGTCGTTAGGCGTGATAGTTGCCGACGGCCGGGGCCGTCAGCATAGATGTACGGCCCCCGTTGGCGTATCATATATGCCGACGGCTTTTCTATGCCGACGGCCCTATGCCGGCGGGGGCCGTCGGCATAGGTCTATCCCGACGAGACTCAGGCCTATGTCGACGGCCCTGGCCGTCGGCAACTATCATGCCTAACGGCGGCCGCCGTCAAGTCTGGCATAGGGGGCGATTCCGGTAGTGTGCCAGAGCTCCTCAAGCATTCAAACAAAAGCCGGGTGATGCATGCTAGATTAATTTTAGGATTCACCACTAGTAGAAAAAGGGTCAAACGTGAAGCACATTAGTGCCGGTTTGAATTTGAGCCGGCACTAATTGTACCATTAGTGCCGGTTCGAACGGCTATGCATTAATGCCGGTTCGTGTTGAACCTTTAGTACCGGTTCGTGCCACGAACCGGTACTAAAAGGGTGATGGCAGGCTGGCGTCAGGCCGGGGCCCCACGATCACCTTTAGTACCGGTTCGTGGCACAAACCGGTACTAAAGGCTAAAGGGCTAGCCTTTAGTACCGGTTTGTGCCACGAACCGGTACTAAAGGGGTCTGACCTATAGTATCGGTTTGTGACACAAACCGGCACTATAGGGCAATTTTCAAACTCTACCCCCCCCCCCCCCCCCCCCCCGTGTGTCGCCATTTCAGTTCTGAAAAAATCAAAAGAAAATGATAAAAACTTCAAAAAATAAAATCCTTCGAGAGGTAGTTATATTACTACATCTACTAGTTAGGAAAATTTGAAAACTTAAATTTGGACATGTTTTGCAAAAAGTGTAGAGAAAATGTAAAACGGCTATAACTTTTGCATATGACGTCGGAAAAAAACGTATAATATATCAAAAAATTCCGCACGAAAATCCGCATCTGATGGAGACCGCCTACGGCCTGTTTGGAATTTTTTAGAATCCTCAAATTCCAAAAGGAAAAAAAGATATAGTCAAATTTCAGTTTTTTTAAAAAAAAATTGGTTAAATCTGGTCAAACTACTTATTCAAGAAGTACTAATGTTACTACATAATTATTCAAGAATATTAGTGTTACTAAATAATTATTTCAATTTTTTGAATTTTGGTCAAATCTGGTCAAACTATGGTCAAACTTATTCAAGAAATATTAGCGTTACTAAATAATTACTGTTTTTTTAAATAATAGTTTCAAACTCAAACGGTGAAATGTGTGACTTCATGCTGAAGCTAAACTCCTGAGGGTTAATAGGATTGACATCTTACTATTGTCAAGAAAATAATAAGTGCAGACTTGGAAACGAAGGAGAATAGAACTCGAAAGTTAAGCGTGCTCGGGCTGGAGTAGTGAGAGGGATGGGTGACCGGTCGGAAAGTTAGATGATTTGGAATGAGTGATCCACATTTGAGCAGTTAAGAGAGGTGATTAGAGACTAAATCATCAAATAATTCAGAAAAATAAAAATCGAAAAAAAAATCAAATTTTTTTTCCAAAATTTTCAAAAAAAAATTCAAAAAAGAAACCTTTAATACCCCAACCGATACTAAAGGTCCCCCATACCAGGGCGTGAGCTCACGCCACGTGGTTGCACTTTAGCGCCGGTTCGTGCTGAACCGGTACTAAAGGGGGGGGGGGCCTTTAGTGCCGAAACTTTAGTGCCGGTTCCTAAACCGGCACTAAAGGGCCTTACGAACCGGTACTATTGCCCTGTTCTGCACTAGTGCACCATCACACTTAGATTAATTTTGCAAGGATTGATCAAGTCCTCCACCGATATGTGACGGTCTTATCTAGCTAGCTCTTAGGCTACAGGATTCGGTCCGAAAACTAGATTGATCTGCTAGTTTGAAGGAGCTAAGCCAGCACTGGGCAGGCATCAGCCCCATACATGGTCTTACGACTTTACGAAGACCTGTGTTTTTGGTAAACAGTCGCCTAGGCCTGGTCACTGCGACCCCCTCACAAGCCCTTCTCCCAAAGTTACGGGAGAAGGAAGCTATCAGTAGTAGTGGGGTGGATCTAGGAGCACCGGCACAACGAAAATTCGGAGGCCGGTGGGGTTTAAGTCAAACTAATCGTCGATGATGATTGTCTATGATACCCTCGACTGAATCCATGCACATCTCAGGTGTAAACTGTGTAAGAAGGATCATAATGATCATTGGTCAGTTCAGCAACCACTACTTGTCGTTATTACAATATACATGAATCATATTTGCAAATCAGTAATTCCTATTTTCAGCTTGTAATACATATATTGCTACTCTGTTTAGTACGAAAAAAAGACATCTAGTAGGAAATTATTTGTCGGTATTCCTGAGAGTGCCCCCTCTCCACCACCCTCGACCACCACTTTGGGGCATAGTAAAGCGGTGGGATCTTGTTGAACGTACATGAACATAAATCACACTCTAACACAGCTGGCCATTTAGATCAAGATTAATTAGTAATTAGGCGGGCGGCTACTAGAGTACTAGAGACAAATGCAAGTGTACTTTTGCTTGAGATCTGGTAGCTAGGTCCAGTTTATTACTCAACCTTGGGGCAGGCAGGAGCTGCTTAGATTATACAGTGTCTGTACAAGAGCGTCTGTCGGACGAATCTCGTCAATGGTGGGTGCAGGAAGGAAGGCAGGGTAAGGAAGTTAAAGAATTCAACAATCAACGGTTCGCCGTGCGCGCTCCTTTGCTGTGGAGGACGGGCGTAGGGAAGGAGAGAAGGAGGATGTATGTACTCGCTGGAATAAGATGGCAGGGGCGGGGAGGCTGGGTCGCCGTCGCCGGCCAAACCTTGTGAGATGATGATACCAACCATGAGGCATACTGATCATGTCCCTGCCCTTCACCCTCAGAATGCTGAGAATGGCTGCAAGAGGTAAACATGTTACTCACAGATGGAGTACATGGTAGTGGACTAATTTGAGCTAAACTCGTAGCTTCAAGAGAAAGCTCAGCCTGGAAAAAAGTTACTTTTCATAAGTCAGAACAAACTAGACCTCGTGGACTTAAGAAGCGATTTTACACTATAACAATGAAGAACTAAACCCACAAAATAGGACCAGGTACAGGCGTGTAACCGTAAACAGGAAGACAACAACAGAGACCATGTTTAGTTCAGGGTTTCGTTGCTAAGTTCAGTTTTACATGTATATGGCACTACAGCGAAATTAGCTGTTCAAATCATGCATACTAGTGGAGGCATTGCAAGTGGCTAATGTTGCTACAAATGGCACGACAGAAATTCAGTTTCCAGCAAGAACTTAGATAGCCATTCCAGTGACGCTGAATCACATTATTTTCCAACTCCCACTGATGGAAACCAAAAATTGAACTACAAGGCCCATGCCCAATTATCCACCAAGAGAAAGCAAGTATCAACATTTTGCAATCTAGGTGCTAGAATCACTGGAAAATGAACTAACTAATCGGTGTGAAATCAACATTAAGGAACATGGTCAGGTCAGGTCAGGCAAAACTAAACAGATTGCATACATGATTACATCCAAGACTTGAGCTGATGTACACTTAATATTATCAGGGGTCGCAGCAAACTAATCGAATAAAAACCAGCGCATAACTTCAACTGATGTTAATAACCAGGGTGCACCGGGTGTGGTAGAACTAAGCCAGAATAGATGTGGTCGAGAGGATTCGGTCAGAAAAGTAGATCGATCAGGCTGTTTGGAGAAGCTAATCAAGATGGAAGATATCAGTAGCAACAGGGTGGATCTAGGTGCACGGGCACACCCAAAAATTCAGAAGCCAGTGATCGTCAATGAAGAAATGGTCGTACCTCTTTAACTTTGAGACAGCAGGGACGCGAGGAGAAACAAAAGAAGCAGCGATGGCTCGCTCTATCTGCACTCAAAAACTGCTCCCTAGGCATCAAACATTCTCCAAACTGTGATGATGGATCTCAAATAATAATGGACGCAGCTGAGCCCCTTCGAGCAAGGAGATAGTTCATGATGCCCTCGACAATCCACGCATATCTCAGGTGTAAACTGCAAGAAAGACCATACTTCCTCTGTACAATTATAAGATGTTTTAGAGACTTGTGTTAAGTTTCTAAAACGTCTTACAGTTGTTTAGAGAGGGAGTGCTAATTAAGCAGGCAGATATAATACCAGTGATAAATGCAATGTGCTTTCCTTGCTAGATGGGTCTGGTTTATTACTACATCCATCCCAAAATAAGTGTCTTTGATTTAGTACTTGTTATGGCGCTGCTAGAAGGAGGGCGTGAGAGGGCCGGCCGGGGATCTTTTTGCCGCCGGCCGGGCAAGAGGGAAGGGATTTCCTTCTTAATTCTTGCTTGATTAAATTGATACATCTCCTCTTTTTATATAGAGAGGTTTACTTGACTCCCAAGCAAAGCTTACTTGACCCCTAAGCAAGCGACTCTTATCTCTAATTAACTCTAAGACTAACGGGCCCATTAAGCCCATTACGTACTCTAACAGTACTACAACTTTGCAACTTTACAAAGGTGTACTAAATCAAAGAAACTTATTTTGGAACCGGCGCAGGCACGAAAAGCAGGAAAAGTGCAGCATCGTTGGTGTCGGCAGATTAAGCAGGAAGATTAAATATATACTCCAACACAGCACCATGCTCTGGAACATGTGGACCACCCGGATTACTACTAATCTGCTTAAGCAACATTTTGTTTTGTCATTCCTGGCTGAACTTTTGATAAGTGATCAATTTTGTTGGTTCCGCCTTCAGCATCTGTGCCGCCGCTATGCTGGACGGTACGAATCGGAATCATCCATCTCCATCCATGCTCGTGCACCGGGTTTAAGATTGGAAATTGCTTGCGCAAGGAGAATGGGTAATTCATTTTCGTAATATTTGTCGCGCCGTTCAACAGGGTGAAGCATGCACATTCTCTAAAAAAAAGTTTTTGTCATTTTTAATTTAATTTTTTTCCATCTGTATTAAAATTACACGGATTTTAAAAACTGCTTACATGTTTCATTTAAATAGTTATGAGATAAAAATGCTTTCTTAAAGATACCATAAGCTTCTCGGTGAATGCTTCCAACATCACCCAAGGACGAGGTGATGTTCCTCCTGTCGACATCTGCGAGGAAGTTCTTGAGGTCGTGAAGCATCAGTTGAGGCCTCTTTTTTTGACGAGAACAGCAGAGCTCTGTTCTCGTCAAAAAAAGAGGCTTCAACTGATGGCATATTTCCAACAGTATGAAAGATACGATCAACATGGAGATGTTCACCGATGATGACTAGTCCGTCTCACGTGATGATCGGACATGGCCTAGTCGAGTCGGATCATGTTTCACTTAGATGACTAGATGGATGTCTAATTTAAGTAGGAGTTCATTAAATAATTTGATTAGATGAACTTAATTATCATGAACTTAGTCTAAAAATCTTTGCATAAATGTCTTGTAGATCAAATAGCCAACGCTAATGTCAACCTCAACGTCAACGCGTTCCTAGAGAAAACCAAGCTGAAAGATGATGGCAGCAACTATACGGACAGGGTCCGGAACCTGAGGATCATCCTCATAGCTGCCAGGAAACAATATGTCCTAGAAGCACCGCTAGGTGAAGCACCCATCCCAGAGAACCAAGACGTTATGAACGCTTGACAGCAGCATGCTGATGATTACTCCCTCGTTTAGTGCGGCATGCTTTACAGCTTAGAACCGGGGCTCCAAAAGTGTTTTGAGCAACACGGAGCATATGAGATGTTCGAAGAGCTGAAAATGATTTTCCAAGCTCATGCCCGGGTCGAGAGATATGAAGTCTCCGACAAGTTCTACAGTTGTAAGATGGAGGAAAATAGTTCTGTCAGTGAGCACATACTCAAGATGTCTGGGTTGCACAACCGCTTGTCCCAGCTGGACATTAACCTCCCGGATGACGCGGTCATTGACAGAATCCTTCAGTCGCTTCCACCGAGCTACAAGAGCTTTGTGATGAACTTCAATATGCAGGGGATGGAAAAGACCATTCCTGAAGTATTTGCAATGCTGAAATTAGCAGAAGTAGAAGTCAAAAAGGAACATCAAGTGTTGATGGTGAATAAAACCACTAAGTTCAAGAAAGGCAAGGGTAAGAAAAACTTCAAGAAGGACGGCAAGGGAGTTGCCGCGCCCGGCAAGCAAGCTGCCGGGAAGAAGCCAAAGAATGGACCCAAGCCCGAGACTGAGTGCTTTTATTGCAAGGGAAGTGGTCACTGAAAGCGGAACTGCCCCAAATACTTAGCGGATAAGAAGGCCGGCAAAACGAAAGGTATATGTGATATACATGTAATTGATGTGTACCTTACCAGTACTCGTAGTAGCTCCTGGGTATTTGATACCGGTGCAGTTGCTCATATTTGTAACTCAAAGCAGGAGCTGCGGAATAAGCGGAGACTGGCGAAGGACGAGGTGACGATGCGCGTCGGGAATGGTTCCAAGGTCAATGTGATCGTCGTCGGCACGCTACCTCTACATTTACCTTCGGGATTAATTTTAAACCTTAATAATTGTTATTTAGTGCCAGCTTTGAGCATGAACATTGTATCGGGATCTCATTTAATTCGAGATGGCTACTCATTTAAATCCGAGAATAATGGTTGTTCTATTTATATGAGAGATATATTTTATGGTCATGCTCCTATGGTAAATGGTTTATTCTTAATGAATCTCGAGCGTAATGCTACACATATTCATAGTGTAAATGCCAAAAGATGTAAGGTTGATAATGATAGTCCCACATACTTATGGCACTGCCGCCTTGGTCGCATAGGTGTCAAACGCATGAAGAAGCTCCATACAGATGGAATTTTAGAGTCTCTTGATTACGAATCATTTGACACGTGTGAACCATGCCTCATGGGTAAAATGACCAAGACTCCGTTCTCAGGAACAATGGAGCGAGCAACCAACTTATTGGAAATCATACATACTGATGTGTGCGGTTCAATGAGCGTCGAGGCTCGCGGTGGCTTTCGTTATGTTCTCACCCTCACTGATGACTTGAGTAGATATGGGTATGTCTACTTAATGAAACACAAGTCTGAAACCTTTGAAAAGTTCAAGGAATTTCAGAGTGAGGTTGAGAATCAACGTGACAGAAAAATCAAGTTCCTACGATCAGATCATGGAGGAGAATACTTGAGTCACGAATTTGGTACACACTTAAGAAAATGTGGAATAGTTTCACAACTCACGCCGCCTGGAACACCTCAGCATAATGGTGTGTCCGAACGTCATAATCGCACTCTATTAGATATGGTGCGATCTATGATGTCTCTTACAGATTTACCGCTATCTTTTTGGGGCTATGCTTTAGAGACTGCCGCATTCACTTTAAATAGGGCTCCGTCGAAATCCGTTGAGACGACACCGTATGAATTATGGTTTGGGAAGAAACCTAAGTTGTCGTTTCTAAAAGTTTGGGCATGCGATGCTTATGTCAAGAAACTTCAACCTGAAAAGCTCGAACCCAAGTCGGAAAAATGCGTCTTCATAGGATACCCCAAAGAAACTATTGGGTATACCTTCTACCTCAGATCCGAAGGCAAGATCTTTGTTGCCAAGAATGGATCCTTTCTAGAGAAAGAGTTTCTCTCAAAAGAAGTAAGTGGGAGGAAAGTAGAACTTGATGAAGTATTACCTCTTGAACCGGAAAAGGGCGCAACTCAAGAAAATGTTCCTGAGGTGCCTGCGCCGAATAGAGAGGAAGTTGATGATAATGATCAAGATACTTCTGATCAAGCTCCTACTGAAATTCGTAGGTCCACAAGGACACGTTCCACACCAGAGTGGTACGGCAACCCTGTCTTAGAAATCATGTTGTTAGACAACGGTGAACCTTCGAATTATGAAGAAGCGATGGCGGGCCCGGATTCCGACAAATGGCTGAAAGCCATGAAATCCGAGATAGAATCCATGTATGAAAACAAAGTATGGACTTTGACTGACTTGCCCGATGATCGGCGAGCCATAGAAAATAAATGGATCTTTAAGAAGAAGACAGACGCGGATGGTAATGTGACCATCCATAAAGCTTGGCTTGTCGCTAAGGGTTATCGACAAGTTCAAGGGGTTGACTACGATGAGACTTTCTCACCGGTAGCGAAGCTGAAGTCCGTCCGAATTGTGTTAGCAATTGCCGCATACTATGATTATGAGATATGGCAAATGGACGTCAAAACGGCATTCCTTAATGGTTTCCTTAAGGAAGAATTGTATATGATGCAGCCAGAAGGTTTTGTCGATCCTAAGAATGCTGACAAGGTGTGCAAGCTCCAACGCTCGATCTATGGGCTGGTGCAAGCATCTCGGAGTTGGAACATTTGCTTTGATGAGATGATCAAAGTGTTTGGGTTTACACAGACTTATGGAGAAGCCTGCGTTTACAAGAAAGTGAGTGGGAGCTCTGTAGCATTTCTCATATTATATGTAGATGACATACTTTTGATGGGAAATGATATAGAGCTTTTGGACAGCATTAAGGCCTACTTGAATAAGAGTTTTTCAATGAAGGACCTTGGAAAAGCTGCTTATATATTAGGCATCAAGATCTATAGAGATAGATCAAGACGCCTCATAGGTCTTTCACAAAGCACATACCTTGATAAGATATTGAAGAAGTTCAATATGGATCAGTCTAAGAAGGGGTTCTTGCCTGTGTTGCAAGGTGTGAAATTGAGCTCAGCTCAATGTCCGACCACGGCAGAAGATATAGAAGAGATGAGTGTCATCCCCTATGCCTCAGCCATAGGTTCTATTATGTATGCCATGCTGTGTACCAGACCTGATGTAAACCTTGCCGTAAGTTTGGTAGGAAGGTACCAAAGTAATCCCGGCAAGAAACACTGGACAGCGGTCAAGAATATCCTGAAGTGCCTAAAAAGGACTAAGGAAATGTTTCTCGTTTATGGAGGTGACGAAGAGCTCGTCGTAAAGGGTTACGTCGACGCTAGCTTCGACACAGATCTGGATGACTCTAAGTCACAAACCGGATACGTGTATATTTTGAATGGTGGGGCAGTAAGCTGGTGCAGTTGCAAGAAGAGCGTCGTGGCGGGATCTACATGTGAGGCGGAGTACATGGCAGCCTCGGAGGCAGCACATGAAGCAATTTGGGTGAAGGAGTTCATCGCCGACCTAGGAGTCATACCCAATGCGTCGGGGCCAATCAAGCTCTTCTGTGACAACACTGGAGCTATTGCACTTTCCAAGGAGCCCAGGTTTCACAAGAAGACAAGGCACATTAAGCGTCGCTTCAACTCCATCCGTGAAAATGTTCAAGATGGAGACATAGATATTTGTAAAGTACATACGGACCTAAATGTAGTAGATCCGTTGACTAAACCTCTCCCTAGAGCAAAACATGATCAACACCAGAATTCCATGGGTGTTCGATTCATCACAATGTAACTAGACTATTGACTCTAGTGCAAGTGGGAGACTGTTGGAATATGCCCTAGAGGCAATAATAAAAGCATTATTATTATATTTCCTTGTTCATGATAATTGTCTTTATTCATGCTATAATTGTGTTACCCGGAAATCGTAATACATGTGTGAATAACAGACACCAACATGTCCCTAGTAAGCCTCTAGTTGACTAGCTTGTTGATCAACAGATAGTCATGGTTTCCTGACTATGGACATTGGATGTCATTGATAACGAGATCACATCATTAGGAGAATGATGTGATGGACAAGACCCAATCCTAAACATAGCACAAGATCGTATAGTTTGTTTGCTAGAGTTTTCCAATGTCAAGTATCCTTTCCTTAGACCATGAGATCGTGTAACTCCCGGATACCGTAGGAGTGCTTTGGGTATACCAAACGTCACAACGTAACTGGGTGACTATAAAGGTATACTACGGGTATCTCCGAAAGTGTCTGTTGAGTTGACACGGATCAAGACTGGGATTTGTCACTCCGTATGACGGAGAGGTATCACTGGGCGCACTCGGTAATGCATCATCATTATGAGCTCAAAGTGACCAAGTGTCTGGTCAAGGGATCATGCATTACGGTACGAGTAAAGTGACTTGCCGATAACGAGATTGAACGAGGTATTGGGATACCGACGATCGAATCTCGGGCAAGTAACATACCGATTGACAAAGGGAATTGTATACGGGGTTGCTTGAATCCTCGACATCGTGGTTCATCCGATGAGATCATCGAGGAGCATGTGGGAGCCAACATGGGTATCCAGATCCCGCTGTTGGTTATTGACCGGAGAGCGATCTCAGTCATGTCTACATGTCTCCCGAACCCGTAGGGTCTACACACTTAAGGTTCGGTGACGCTAGGGTTGTAGGGATATGTATATGCAGTAACCCGAATGTTGTTCGGAGTCCCGGATGAGATCCCGGACGTCACGAGGAGTTCCAGAATGGTCCGGAGGTAAAGAATTATATATAGGAAGTGCTATTTCGGCCATCGGGACAAGTTTCGGGGTCACCGGTATTGTACCGGGACCACCGGAAGGGTCCCGGGGGTCCACCGGGTGGGGCCACCTATCCTGGAGGGCCCCATGGGCTGAAGTGGGAAGGGATCCAGCCCAAAGTGGGCTGGGGCGCCACTTCCCCCTAGGGCCCATGCGCCTAGGGTGGGGGAAACCCTAGGGTGGGGGAAACCCTAAAGCGGGGCGCCCCCTTGCTTGGGGGGCAAGCCCCCACCCCTTGGCCGCCGCCCCCCTAGGAGATTGCATCTCCTAGGGCCGGCGCCCCCCCCCCCTAGGCCCCTATATATAGTGGGGGGAGGGATGGCCTCTTACCCACGCCTTTGGTGCCTCGCTCTCCCTCTCCAACACCCCCTCCTCCTCCATAGAGCTTGGCGAAGCCCTGACGGAGTACTGCAGCTCCACCACCACCACGCCGTCGTGCTGCTGCTGGAGCCATCTTCCTCAACCTCTCCTTTCCCCTTACTGGATCAAGAAGAAGGAGACATTACGCTGACCGTACGTGTGTTGAACGCGGAGGTGCCGTCCGTTCGGCGCTAGGATCTCCGGTGATTTGGATCACGTCGAGTATGACTTCCTCATCCCCGTTCTTTGAATGCTTCCGCGCGTGATCTACAAAGGTATGTAGATGCAATCCAATCACTCGTTTCTAGATGAACTCATAGATGGATCTTGGTGAAACCGTAGGAATTTTTTTTGTTTTCTGCAACGTTCCCCAACACATACGACTCATGTTCGACCTTTCGGTCTCTTGTGTTCCGAGGCCATGTCTGTACATGCTAGGCTCGTCAAGTTAACCTAAGTGTTTGCATGTGTAAATCTGTCTTACACCCGTTGTATGTGAACGTTGGAATCTATCACACCCGATCATGACGTGGTACTTCGAAACAACGAGCTGTCGCAACGGCGCACAGTTAGGGGGAACACTTTCTTGAAATTATTATGAGGGATCATCTTATTTACTACCGTCGTTCTAAGTAAACAAGATGCATAAAACATGATAAACATCACATGCAATCAAATAATAGTGACATGATAGGCCAACATCATATAGCTCCTTTGATCTCCATCTTGGGGCTCCATGATCATCTTGTCACCGGCATGACACCATGATCTCCATCATCATGATCTCCATCATCATGTCTCCATGAAGGTGCTCGCCAACTATTACTTCTACTACTATGGCTAACACGTTTAGCAATAAAGTAAAGTAATTTACATGGCGTTTCTCAATGACACGCAGGTCATACAAAAAATAAAGACAACTCCTATGGCTCCTGCCGGTTGTCATACTCATCGACATGCAAGTCGTGATTCCTATTACAAGAACATGATCTCATACATCACATATATATCATTCATCATTCATCACAACTTTGGCCATATCACATCACAAAACACTTGCTGCAAAAACAAGTTAGACGTCCTCTAATTGTTGTTGCAAGTTTTACGTGGCTGCAATAGGGTTCTAGCAAGAACGTTTTCTTACCTACGTAAAAGCCACAACGTGATTTGTCAACTTCTATTTACCCTTCATAAGGACCCTTTTCGTCGAATCCGCTCCAATTAAAGTGGGAGAGACAGACACCCGCTAGCCACCTTATGCAACTAGTGCATGTCAGTCGGTGGAACCTGTCTCACGTAAGCGTACGTGTAAGATCGGTCTGGGCCGCTTCATCCCACAATACCGCTGAAGCAAAATAAGACTAGTAGCGGTAAGAAAGTTGACAACATCTACGCCCACAACAAATTGTGTTCTACTCGTGCAAAGAGAACTACGCATAGACCTAGCTCTGGTACCACTGTTGGGGAACGTTGCAGAAAATAAAAAATTTCCTACGGTTTCACCAAGATCTATCTATGAGTTCATCTAGCAACGAGTGGTCGGAGTGCACCTATATACCTTTGTAGATCGCGAGTGGAAGCGTTCAAGAGAACGGGGTTGAAGGAGTCGTACTCGCTGTGATCCAAATCACCGGAGATCCTAGCGCCGAACGGACGGCACCTCCGCGTTCAACACACGTACGGAGCGGATGACGTCTCCCGCAAGTTGATCCAGCAAGGAGGAGGGAGAGGTTGATGAAGATGGCTCCAGCAGCAGCACGACGGCGTGGTGGTGGTGGAGAGGCAGTACTCCGGCAGGGCTTTGCCAAGCTCTACGGAGGAGGAGGAGGAGGAGGAGGAGGTGTTGGAGTGGGAAAGGGAGGCGCCAGGGGCATGGGTGCGGCTGCCCTTCCTCCCCCCTCTATATATAGGGTCCCCAGGGGGCGCCGGCCCTAGGAGATCGCCCTAGGAGATGGGATCTCCTAGGGGGCGGCGGCCAAGGGGGTGGAGTGCCCCTAAGGCAAGTGGAGGCGCCCCCTTCCCTAGGGTTCCCAACCCTAGGTGCAGGGGGGCCCAAGGGGGGGGCGCACCAGCCCACTAGGGGCTGGTTCCCCTCCCACTTCAGCCCATGGGGCCCTCCGGGATAGGTGGCCCCACCCGATGGACCCCCGGGACCCTTCTGGTGGTCCCGGTACAATACCGGTGACCCCTGAAACCTTCCCGATGGCCGAAACTCGACTTCCTATATATAATTCTTTACCTCCGGACCATTCCGAAACTCCTCGTGACGTCCGGGATCTCATCCGGGACTCCCAACAACTTTCGGGTTACTGCATACTCATATCTCTACAACCCTAGCGTCACCGAACCTTAAGTGTGTAGACCCTACGGGTTCGGGAGACACGTAGACATGATCGAGATGGCTCTCCGGCCAATAACCAACAGCGGGATCTGGATACCCATGTTGGCTCCCACATGCTCCTCAATGATCTCATCGGATGAACCACGATGTCGAGGATTCAAGCAACCCCGTATGCAATTCCCTTTGTCAATCGGTATGTTACTTGCCCGAGATTCGATCGCCGGTATCCCAATACCTCGTTCAATCTCGTTACCGGCAAGTCACTTTACTCGTACCGTAATGCATGATCCCGTGACCAAACACTTGGTCACTTTGAGCTCATTCTGATGATGCATTACCGAGTGGGCCCAGGGATACCTCTCCGTCATACGGAGTGACAAATCCCAGTCTCGATCCGTGTCAACCTAACAGACACTTTCGGAGATACCCGTAGTATACCTTTATGGTCACCCAGTTACGTTGTGACGTTTGGTACACCCAAAGCACTCCTACGGTATCCGGGAGTTACGCGATCTCATGGTCTAAGGAAAAGATACTTGACATTGGAAAAGCTTTAGCAAACGAACTATACGATATTTGTGCTATGCTGAGGATTGGGTCTTGTCCATCACATCATTCTCCTAGTGATGTGATCTCGTTATCAATGACATCCAATGTCCATAGTCAGGAAACCATGACTATCTGTTGATCAACGAGCTAGTCAACTAGAGGCTTACTAGGGACATGTTGGTGTCTATGTATTCACACATGTATTACGATTTCCGGATAACACAATTATAGCATGAATAAAAGACAATTATCATGAACAAGGAAATATAGTAATAATCCTTTTATTATTGCCTCTAGGGCATATTTCCAACATCTCTCCTATTCTTGATTTGGCACGATCTTGATGTATCACGAGCTTTGTTATTATAGTTGGATCTTATGATGTTTCTCCCCCTCTACTCTCTTGTAATGGATTGAGTTTTCCCTTTGAAGTTATCTTATCGGATTGAGTCTTTATGTATTTAAGAATACTTGATGTATGTCTTGCATGTGCTTATCTGTGGTGACAATGGGATATTCATGTGATCTACTTGATGTATGTTTTGGTGATCAACTTGCGGGTTCAGTGACCTTGTGAACTTATGCATAGGGGTTGGCACACGTTTTCATCTTGACTCTCCAGTAGAAACTTTGGGGCACTCTTTGAAGTTCTTTGTGTTGGTTGAATAGATGAATTTGAGATTGTGTGATGCATATCGTATAATCATACCCACGGATACTTGAGGTGACATTGGAGTATCTAGATGACATTAGGGTTTTGGTTGATTTGTGTCTTAAGGTGTTATTCTAGTACGAACTCTATGATAGATCGAATGGAAAGAATAGTTTCGTGTTATTTTACTACGGACTCTTGAATAGACCGATCAGAAAGAATAACTTTGAGGTGGTTTTGTACCCTACCATAATCTCTTCGTTTGTTCTCCGCTATTAGTGACTTTGGAGTGACTCTTTGTTACATGTTGAGGGATTGTTATATGATCCAATTATGTTATTATTGTTGAGAGAACTTGCACTAGTGAAAGTATGAACCTTAGGCCTTGTTTCGAAGCATTGCAATATCGTTTTCGATCACTTTTATTGTTAGTTACCTTGCTGTTTTTATATTTTCAGATTACAAAAACCTATATCTACCATCTATATTGCACTTGTATCACCATCTCTTCAACGAACTAGTGCACCTATAAATGTTGGGGATATCGCTTATCGGGAATTTATCAGTCGACCTACAATAAGGGGTAAATTGGCTAGTTTATCGGCATATCGGCCGATTTATCATCATATCGGTTGATTTATTGGCCGATTTATCTTATCGGTCAAACCACGATAAGCGATAAATCGGCCGATTTATCGGAATATCAGAAGATATCTTGAACAATGGCACTTATACAATTTACCATTGTATTGGATGTGTTGCGGACACAAGAGACTCTTTGTTGTTTGGTTGCGGGGTTGTTTGAGAGAGACCATCTTCATTCTATGCCTCCCACGGATTGATAAACCTTAGGTCATCCACTTGAGGGAAATTTGCTATTATCCTACAAACCTCTGCACTTGGAGGCCCAACAACGTCTACAAGAAGAAGGTTGTGTAGTAGACATCAGTTTGCCTTTCCCGGTGGATTTGAGATATAAATCCGCTAGATGCTTGGGAGTTCGGCATTTTCTAGTACGACGGTTAGTACATCCACACCTTTGACAAATCTCAGATTTGGTGTTTCGGTCATCTTTCTTGAAATGACCTTTACCTTTAGATTGACCAAAAGTTTTCTGCTTGTTGTTCCTTTTCTACTTTCCATTGAATTTCTTAAAATTCTTTTTATTTCCCCCATACTTTTCGGTAGACTGAGTGTTAGCATGTGCTTCAGGGAGTGGCATGGAGCCCGTTGGGCGTGTCTGATGATTCTTCATGAGAAGTTCATCATGTTTCTCAGCCTGAAGTAAAGTGTATATGAGCTCAGAATACTTTTTGTATTTTTGTTTATGGTGCTGCTATTGTAGTACTCTCATCGGGGTGGAAAGTGCACAAGGTCTTCTCAATAAGATCTTCTTCTGAAATTGCTTGGTTGTAAAATTTTAGTTTAGAATTAACCTTGTGAACTGGAGAGTTGTATGCTGCTACAGCTTTGAAATCTTGGAACCTTATGAGGGACCATTCTCTTTGGGCTTCTGGTAGCATAACTGCTCTTTGTTGGTCATATCTCTCATTAAGAGAGTTCCATAAAGCAAGTGGATCCTCCTCCATTAAATATTCTGTTTTTAAATCAGGATGGAGGTGATGCCTTATAAAACTTAATGCTCCATATTTGACTGCTTGCGGTATTTCTGCAGCGCCTTCAACATGTGTGATAATTGTGGAACCAAGTTTACGACATTCTAATGCTATTTTGGTATCCATAGCCCATGATAAATAATTACTACCATCTAGCTCAAGTTCATGAAATTGTCTATTCATGACGCCAACCATTTTCCTGCATGTTGTGATCATGCATAAATTAGTTTTACTATGAGAGTAAAATTTAAGTAACAACAAATGCTTTGAAGGAGCAAAGTTTTGAAGTATAGCTGATGCTTTATCCTTATATGTGTAGACCTCATTTTATGTAAATGTCACTTTGAAGATAGTCACCGTTGCGGTGTAGATCTCACAGCAATGGAGAACATAATCTGGTTTAGACCAGTAGACGTTCATATATCCATTACCTTGTGCCATACTACATTTTACAAAAACACTTTAAAGGTAGTCATCTGTCAAATGACTAGATGTAGACCTCGCAGTAAGAGCGGATGGTCTGCAATTTGATGCAGTAGATCACACATTTACCTTGTGCTTTGCAAGTATAATATTCGAGGTAATCACATCAATTCACATATTTGGGAGAGCACTCGAAGATAGTCATTTTGCCAGAACAATAGAGGCAAAACGTAGATCTTTCAGCAATGAGGATAATCTACAAAGTGCAGTAGATGCCTCATCTACCCTGTGATCCTGAAATATGAATTGTAAATAAAAATTGTTGCACTTATGAACTACATATTCTAAAAGGAAATGCTGAAGCAATCATATAGAATACGTACATGTAGTCTGAGACTTTATTTAGATAATACATGGTCTAGATATCCAAACTTACAATGCAGTCTGTATAATAAAGAGATTTTCTTAGTACAATAAAATAGCACTCTCAAATAGTCTGTATAATAAACAGAGGTTCTTAGTACAATAAAATAGCATTCTCAAATAAACAGAACCGGCTGCTTTGCAATATACGAATACTATGGCTATTCTCTGTTGAAAACGCCACAGCACCAGCAGCCACTTATTGGAGTTGTTGGCCTGTAGGCCTATTTTGATGAGGAGCGGGGAGAGTTCGCAAGGGAACATCTCTTCTTCTCCGAGGAATGGCGCCGATGGACCTCCAAGGAGCCAATCCATCAGAGGGGTGGTGAAAACAGATGGCGGCGGAGTCGTCCGTACGATGTAGTCGTCGGCGGCGGCCAGAGCCGGAGCCGAAGGCCCAGCATGGTTTGCAGCGGTGGCCGGAGCCGAGGGTCCAGCCTAGTGCACCGTTGGTGCTCGCCCACGGAGTGGGCGGTGGCCTTGGCATGCGTACCCACGGCGGCTGTTCTGGCGGTGGTTCCGGGCGAAAAAGCGGCGGCGAGGGCCACTCCTTGTGCCAAGTCCCTGACGGCAACAGCGCCGTGCAGCATGGTGGCGATGGGTGCATGGAAAGCGACGGTTCTCTCTCTGGAGGAAGCGTGCAATAGCGAAAACAAGCGACGGCGGGTCCCTCCATGCCATTCTCACCTTTCCCGTGATGGCTCTCTGTCGCTATCGGCAGAGCAAGTACTGATAACGTGTAAAATGAAAAAGTGATTTGTCCGGAGTGAAAGATTCTCATTGATTACGCACTATATATACAGGGAGCAGTTAGAATTCTGTGAGAGTATTTTTAACCGCAAGTAGCGGTTGCTAATGCGTGAGACATAACAGCAACTGCACTGAGCAGTTGCTAACATGAGAGAGGAACTACAACTGCTTCTAGCAGTTAGAGAGTACATAGTCGATTCCTAAGTCGGTTCATTAATTAGCACATGATAATTAGTAAATAATCAAGTGCCCTAATTCTATTCCTAACAGATTTCAAGTAATACCTGGCTCCTACAACAAGTGTTCTATGTCCTTGGTAGTTTCCGGATTGATATTTAATTCATCGGAATTGCTAAATCACATCTACATGAAATTTAGTGATATCTCATCTAAGTTCCAATCCGTTCGATTTATTGTGCTTCAAATCTCGCGCAACGTTTGATCGTCGGTTTGTTTATCGGCTCGCCGTTGCTCCGCGTTGCTTTGTTTGCTCGTTTCATTCTTTTTTTTACTGGCCTAGTGTAGTCGTCGCGCCATATCACAAAGTGGTGGGCCGTAATTTTGTTTATTTTTGTTTCCTCTGGACTGTGGAGAACAGGAAGCTTCAACCCACGCCATATAAGTGAAGAATAGGGGTGAGTGTATGCGCGTGTATATAAATTGATGTTCAAGAAAAAAAGTGAAGAATAGGAAGCTTCAACCCACGCCATATAACCAAGGATTGCTTGTGCTTTGACTCTATTGCACACAGCACACGCCCCAAGAAAGAGGCCACCACCATAAACCTCGACATGGAGAAGAACAAAATCATGGCATCCATCTTCTTCAATGGAATACCCACACATTTAATCTTTGTCCCCCTCTTCATCTTTCTCATTCAGCACGTTCGGCAAGTCATCTCGTATGATCCTCACACTACATCACTGCGCATGTCTCATCGTCGTCTCAAGGACACCGTTGTGCCAAGTCGATGGGATAGTACATGTTTGTCTTGGTCATGATGAAAAAAACAGTGAATGCTCGCCCCTAAGGCCGGTGATGCGCCCAAGTCGGCAGCAGCGGCACACCGGACGTATGGCCTCGATAGACGCGCTTGAGGGAACATACCACCGCCGGCACCTTCTTTGGTCCAAGCGACTACCATCACCAACGGCGAAGCTCGACATCTTGGAGCTCGTTAGCTCACCGCATGCGACTACGCCGGTTTCGTCGCCATCAACCTCCGGCTCGATGAGGAAGTCTGTTTTATCGAGATGACGTCAAACCTTCACCGACTTCTCACCCTGCGAGGACGCCACCATCTACATCAATTCTTTATCGGTGCGTCGTAATTCATCTCCATCAACTCTTCCTCGACTTCGTCCACATTGACGTGTCGCCTTGCACCCATATCGACATGATGTCGACACCGTCATCGACCCGACGAGGGCGTTGACTACCTCGACACGCCGTTATTTGACTGCATCAACATGATGTCGCCATCAAATCAACTCTTTATCGGCGTCGTCTACATGGGTGCGCCACAGTGTGCCTACATCGACATGATGTCGCCACCTTCATCAAACCGACTACACCGGCACTCCTCCAGTCTTTCACATCAACTTTCGACGCCAAGCAGAGATCATCTGTGTACACTGACGCCGCGAGGTCTAGCTTGCAAGGCATGCATTATCATCATCTTCAAGCGACGCCGCCATGTGGCGACACTCGAGAATATTCCAACTTCTATGTCAACACACTTCCCCAACATTGTCCAAGCTCCGGCGAGGCGAAGCCACTTCACCGACATGTCTTTTCCCGATGAAGCAAACTACCAGTTGATATGCCGACGAGGCAATGTTAAGTAATCCAGTCCGACATTGACAAGACGACGCCACAAGGCCAGGCACCGACGAGGCGAAGGCCGCCAACTTTATCATCGGACATCGACAAGATGGAGGGCTATTGCTAACCATAGCTGGAGCGATGGGCGTGACGCACGACCCTTCCACTTCATCACCATCTACGTCGACATCATGGAGAAGACCAGATGTGAAGGTGACAACCATTGCAGCAGTTTAATCGGAGGCAGTCCACGAGCTTGACTCGTAGACTTAATTAACCAGGAGCTTTCCGAACCCCCGTGAACCCGAACCTCACATTGCCGAAGTCTTATTGGCCGTGCCAACAGGCCACTGAGCACATCTTTAACAAGGACTTCGTAATTTTGTTTCTCGACACGAGATTAACAAAATGCATGTTTCCCTATATATTCTTTGTGCGCTTGGGACACTCGCGTGCCAAAGTCGTTTTTTTTCGGGTCAAACACTTGGGAACACAACAGTAGCATACATGCTCTTACATGCATGCATACATAGCATACATGGCATATGTACATTAAATGAGTATGCACCGACAAACACATACATAGCATACATAGCATACGTATATTATTATTGTCAAAAAATAGCATAAATATACACGCTTGATAAATAAAGATACATAAGCACATACATACATGCATACACATAGCATTTTCACGCTATAACATCTTGACGCTTGCTTGCTGCTTTGATGGCCTTTGACGCCGATCTGATGGAGGAGCTCCAATTGAAGGAGCGGGCGATGAAGGAGGTAGCAGGTGGTAGAGGGCTAGAGCCACATGGTTGCTGCGAGGACATGGATGAGGACATGGACGGTATTCTTGCCGCCATTCCTGGCAATGGCGGGGGCATTGGATAGAGCGTGCTGAGCGGCGCCAAAGGGGCAGCCGTAATTGCATGCGTACTGGCATTGCTCCTGGGTCAAGTTCTTCCCCTTGACGGCGCAATCATGAAGGCACAAGTCCATGCACTCGTCAGCGCCTGCTGGCGCCATCATCGTCATCATCATCATCATGACAAGTGCAAGGCCGCTCACGACGACGACGATCCTTGAAGAAGCCGGGAGCGCCATGGATATATCCTCTTTTTTTCCTTTCCTCGTTCCTGCATTCCTTCCTTCCTTCCTCCCTTCCTTATATGCATGCATGCATGCATGCTAATCATATATGTATATAGGAGTGAGTAGGTAGGTAGCTAGGGACCGGCCGGGAGAGCTTCCAGGAGAACCACACGCAAGCATATATGCTTTCATGTCTCTTCTTTCTTTCTTTGCACTCCGATGCAAGTTTGGCATGGTTTTAACATGGTTTCCCTTACCTCCACTTTTCAAGTAGAATGACCGAATGACCGAATGCCCGGTTCTAGACAGATCCATACAAATATAACGGTGGGAATGGGGTGTCATCATACAGGTGAAGAGACAGCATTCCACCTGCCAGCACAAATGGCTTCATTTTATTAGCACAATTGACAATATTCCACGGATCATGTGATAATCTCAGTGAGTTGTTGTCTTCCAGCTGGACTGGATGCATGTACCAACCTACAAAAACAAATACAAACAGAGGAGTAAGTCAAGTTATTACCACTAGAATGTACTTGTCTGACCACTTAATCTAGCATGCATCACACACCCTAAAGCTTCAAAACCAGAGCATTTAAATTTTAAAGCCATATTCCTGTTGAACATTAATAATACACAAGAAGGAGATGAATATCGAGACTTTAAATCTTAATTGATAGCTTTTGTTTAATTCTATGTAGGCAACTGAAAAATTAAAATTCCCTTAGAAGCTAAAACATTTCTTTGCTACATGCGCAAAGATGTCTGCTCTGAGCACATTTAACCTTATCAAGTGTGTGTGTGTAATTGGCAGGACAGTACAAAAGGTCGGGACAAAGAGCATTTAACCGGGATGGTCAGTAGGAGATATGGGATTCTTAAGCCCTTCAACTATAAAACAAGGCATTTTTACTTGTAAGTGTTCAGTTCAGTGTATACAAAATAGACTTATTTCATGGGAGCATGTGATCAGGGTAAATAAATAACAAGATCAGATGAGCTGGGTACCAGAAGGCAGGCAGGTTTCTTCAGCTAAGTCGCATTGCCAGTGGGTGAGTACCTCATCTTCTTCCTGCAACTCGACATTAATTATCATCTTCTTTCTCAGCATCATTAATGTTACACTAATGATGTACTTCAACGGCGAGCCTGAGCGCTTTCTCCACCTCCTCAGCACGTCCGAGTGGAAGATTTCAACTCTGACTTCCATAAGCATTAAGCAAAGGAAGGTTTCCCAAGAAACCACACTGAAAGCTGGCACCATTCAAGGCTGACAAACTGGCGTTGAAATGGACAGATTCAAGTCGTGGAGCAGCTCCCTGTAGCAACCTGAGCATTCCAGAGGTGTAGCAGTGCCTCCACAAACATAGACAACATTTGTTCCAAACCGAATTTTCATTTTGGTTTGGAACTTTTTGCGTTTTGGGAACTTTTTTTTTATAAATTATATATTCTTTTGAAATGCCTCAATATTATCCCAACTTTCATCGGATCAACATTTTCCAAAACCAAACAATCAGATTTTTTGAACATTTTTTTCACTTCAAGACCATATTTTCAAAACCCAATCATTTATACAATTTTGAGAACAATTTTCAAAATCATAATATATTGATTCTTCCAAGATATTTTGTCTTCAGAGAACATATTTTGAATTTTGAGATATTTTTAAAAATTTGAATGACATTGGAATTTCTTAAAGTTTTTCTGAAAAGCACAAGCATATTTTAAATTTTGCAAACGTTTTTCAAAATATAATCAATTTTGAAAAGTGTGAACATTTTTAATTTTTGACTTTTATAAAAAATAAGATTATAAAATTGTTTGAACTTTTGAATATTTCTCAATTACAAAATTTTCAAAGTGTTTAGAACTCTTTTATAAAGGAATCTGGAAAATCAAAAAGAAAAAAGATGAAAAAACAGCCTAGACCAGAACCTTCTAGATGGTTCCTAAAACTGAAATGAGCCTCGCATTATTGTGCCGGCCCATAATCTTTTGCTATGTGCAAAAGGCATGCCTACGTGATGCTAGGGCTGCTTATTGGGTGATACTATCTATCGCTTTAAGCGACCAAACAAACGAGCCTCGACTACAACGCCCTTTCATGGGCCTGGCCCATCACTGCAGCAAGGCAAATGACCCATCCGAGCGCCGCGTAAATCCGGAAGATCCCTTAGTAGGGCATCCTAAGCTAGGTGCTTTGGAACGATGGTAACCGGGACACAAAGTTTACGTACGTTCAGGCTCTCTCAAGGAAATAAAACCCTATGTCTTGCTTTTTGCATTATTGCGCTGCAGTGTATCGAGCATACAAAGTATAGAGAGATTGTCTATCTACGATTCTAGATCACTGTTTATATAATATCGAAACCTGCCGACACAAGCGCATTCCATTTTTTGTTGTTCTTTTTTCATGTTCTCTGTTTGTTTTTTAATTTTTGTTATACTTTTAAATATTCTAAATAAGTATATTTCAAGAAACGCGTTATGTAAAAACATCTGAATTTTTTTAATCAAAAACTTGAAAACTGTTGAATACTTATAGAGAAAATGTTTCTCATGTATATTAAAAATGTATACAAAAATAGGCTTATGAATGTAATTTAAACTATAACAGTGAAGAAGTATACACATAAAAAAAACAATTATCCACGGGCGTGTAAACGTACACAGGAAGGCATAACAAAAGAGACCACAAGTGATCAGGTATAATACCCGGGTACAGTACTAGAGTATGAATTATATCAGATCAGGTATGCACCTGCAAGAATTTTCACTTTCCATGCATACAATGGAGAAGAGCAGTTAGATTGCTTGGCCAAAGCATGCATAAAATGCTAATTGAAGCACTGCAAAGTTAAATGTTTTGCGAACCACTTGATTGTTTTCTGAATATGTCAGCATGCAGTATCGATTCCTGGCGACATAAACCATTCTTTTATTTCAAGAATGAAAGAACAAACTTTGACATGCTGTGGGAATCACGACATTTCAACAACATCCTGCCAATAGTAGTAACAACGGACATGTAGTAGAAAAAAGGTTACCAAAATTATGAAGTGAGAATGATCTGAGCTAGCTCTGCTTCGTGTTCCTTGTCTTCGTCCCCTGAGCCAGACAAAAAAATAGAACCAACAAGAGTACGTAGAACATACAAGTGAACAAAGCAACCAGCTGACTTGAACAAATTGAAATGTAGGAGTAATTGGACCAATTTACCTCCGGGGCAACAAGTGTTTCGACAGTGTATCCCTCAGCCTGATGCCATCCTCATCTGCTAACCGTCGCACGACCCCCTGTCAGTGAACACTCTAGATGTCCAGGCCCCCTGTCATTTGCATGAACATCGGCATGGCAACATGCAGCACGTACACCATGATCATTTGAACTGTTACAAACACTCTAGATGTAGTCTAGATGACAGCGGACACAACAGTTTTGTGTCCAACACACGTGTGATAACCACACAGGATTCACTGCCATTATGTTTGCAGAATCTTCAGTTTACAGCAACTCAAGGATATATATGAATCTCCATAAAGCAACACTATTAGTTGTTTTCTCCACCGCATAAAAGCTAGCTAGTTCCCAATAATATAAATTACACAAAACTTGTCTTTCACATACATAAGGTTATTTTCGATCGATAGGTAGGCGTACATGGAGGAATATATGTCCAGAGTTCTCTATGCTCTATAATTGGTCCATACACAACATCAACGGTTAAACACTTAAAAAACTGCTTCAAGATTTTAACCCAAGACCGCATCGTGTTGTTTGCGCATGAAAGAAAACACCCTCTCTATATGACCTTAATCTCCTTGAGCCAAGCCGTGTGGAGCGGGCAAGGGCCTTTTCAGTGAGAGAGTAAAACCAGCCATTCCTCCACTTGAACTGCGACATCAAAATGATTGCATGTTAATCCTGAAGAAAATAAACACTACAGGTGAAGATTCCCATTACATGATAGATTGGCAGGGATAGGACTTGCCTCTTTGACGGCGGTCGGGAAGTGCGCCACTGCTCTCGAGTAGGCGCAGAGCTTCTCTTCCATGCCCTTGTCAAAAGATAGCCCCCGCTCCGCAGCCGCGGCAGATGCTAACTCCGCTATGAGGCTGGATACCTGCAAAAAATTAACATGAAGGGATCCTGTTGGAAAAAAAGAGTGTCCATTGTTTCGCTTACCAAGTTGATCATAGGTAGGTCTGTGAAGTGTGTATTTTTAATTGCATTCTGAATAAGTTAGCAGTGTTGATTCTCGGTGAAAGAATGTGCAGGCCGGACAGTACGACGAGCCACTGCTTCTTGTTCCTCCTCTGCAGCCATTGTGTGGACTAACCAACAACAAATGAAAGAGGGAATTACAGATTAATTAAATAGACAAAGTTCAAACAAACACACCAAGACATGGTAATTTACCTCCAGGTGCAATCAAATGCTGGGACAGTGCATCCCTCACCCTGATGGCGTCCTCATCTGCTACCCGCCGCACTTGCTCGATGTAATTATCCTCCTGATCACTCGGCATGCCTGCACCCTCCTCCTCCTCCATGTCTATCACTATGTTATGCAACATGCAGCACGTGTGGATGGTCAAGAACACGTCACGTTGATCATTTGGATGCCACCCTTCTCCCTGCAGGCATTTCCATGTGCCTTTCAACCTTGCCAGCGCCCTCAGTGCGACGGCTGTAGTTGCAGAGTGTATTCTCCTATTGAACTCTAGTTTGGAATCTGAGTCTGAGAGGTCATGGTAAGGTGTGAGGAGCCAGGGACGGAGAGGATATCCTGCAGCACCAATGATGTATTCCCCGACATCCGAGCCATCTGATAACTTCAGCTTACTGCCATTCAGGCAAGAACCATCCTCGCCCATCTTGAAGAGATCTGAGTCATGCAAAACGCCCAATTGGTTCATCATGCTACCTGACAGCCAGACCCATGTGTTTGTGAACCCCATATCTGGATCAATGACGACTTGCATTAGCGTGTCGGCATACTCCTCATGGTCACGGTTTTGTGATGCAAATTTGATGAGGGTTGTATGTACAACACCACAACAATTTGGCAGGCCGTGGATCCTGCCAAACTTGCGCTTGATCATCTCCATTCTAGCGGAGCCAGGCCAGCTGAAGTGGTGCGATGCTCGCTCCCACATAGCCTCAACAAACACCTGAGTTACCAGTGAGACAGTTGACTCGTTCACACCAAGAGAGGATCCTACAGTAACCGGTGGCTTACCAGAGTTCAGCATTACCAACGCGACAGCTACTCGATCTTGTAAAGACAATGCTCCCCCATCAACAAACGTGTGATCCATTGCCATCATATCTTCGAAAAAGGGCACCCTCACCAAGCTGCAGACGTAATTAAAGGTACTTCTTCTCATTTTGTACACAGACTCAAATCCTTGCGCATCCACCATACAAGATGATAAGGTTCCTGCATGGAAGGTAAAATACAAAAGTGGTTGGTTACATAATATGTAATTTGAAAGGCCAGAGGCAACATATTACTCTAGATTTGTTAAACTCAAGGTAACCTAGCAGAACAAGTAATTAATAATACTGCAACCAAATCAGAAAGTAGCCAATAAAGAACCCACACATGAAGCTGGTGCAATGGCTAAAACTTAAGTTGACAGTCCAGTACAACCATCTTTTTATATCATCTGAAACAACTCCTAGTCATGTGAACAAAAAAGGTAGTACGAAATATATTCAGTCATCAACTCATCATGAAACATATATGGATGAAAGACAAGAAAAAAAATGAAATGAACTTACAAACTGCCAGAGTTAGAGTGCCCAAACAAATTGTGTACCTTCAAATACGGAAGAGCAGCTAATATTTGAATCCAACTTGAAGTTGTCTCTTCTTGTGTACAACACGTACCATTTCCTTTGGTTGTCTCCATCAGGCGAATATGCCTTGACATGCTCCACATGGCTGAACTTGTCCCACTCAGGACCAGATTGTCCCATGGCTACCGAAGAGAGCAACCATGGCCGGCAGAATAACTGAAAATGCTTTGGCTTTATACCTCGCATGTATTCTGGAAGTGTTTCCATGGTGTAATCCTCTAGGACCAACCTGTCGAGTGCAGGGATAGTCCCCAGCACCTTCAACTTTGGGCAAATGGTGATGGTAAGCTTCTGCAGATTGGGGAGATTGGTGATCCTCTCAAGGTCGAGGCTTCTAACCACTGTAAGCTCAATGACAGAAGGAAAGTTCTCAAGGTAGCTGAGGTGTTGGACATCATGTACGTATAAAACTTTCAAAGCCATTGCATTGGAGGAAAGGCCAGGAGGAGCACGCCTCAGTTTGCAACTAATGAGCCAAAGCTTCTCCAAACGGGGCATGGCTTGTACTTGCTCCTCCCATTCCCACTCCTCCCATTCCACCATGTCTCTTAAGCTCATCTCTTTTAAACTCGGAAATGGAGTTGCCCCGGCCTGCAAGAATCCAGTCCCAACACGCCTGATGCATGGAGCACGGGCGACCTGAAAGAAGTGCAGGTAGGGGAGCTGACACAACCCATTGGGAAGTTGTTTGCAACAAGCTAGGTCAGAAAATGTGAGAAACTTTAAGTTGTTCAGGGACACCTTTGACGTGGACATCATCCAACTCGGGAGTAGCTGGCCAAAATACCCATCGATGTGAATAAATTCTACACTGGGTGGAGGGCAGAGCTCATCGAACACCTTCTCGATTCGTTGTTGCTCTTCCTCAGAGACACCTTCTTTTTCTTTGACCAACCCGTCATCTCCCACTTTGCTAGTGCAGTACAAGAATACGTCGATAAGATGTATTTTCTCACCAAGCCTAGCATTTGTAGCAAATGAAGCAGCAGATACATTCTCCAAATGTATTAATTCAAGAAATCTGAGTTGGGAAAGAGGCCCCAACTCGTCCAAACTGCACCAATCGCCATCCATGTGGGCCCGAAACCCATGTAGTCTCCTCATACTTGTCAGACCACGGAACCCTCTAGGTATCGTACATCTGCTGGGAAGATCAAGTAACCTCAGCTGGCCAAGCTTCACAATGCTATCAGGAAGATTCACTAAATTTTTACATCCATCAAGCCTAAGGAATTGCAACAATTTCATCTTGTCAAAGTTCACCGGAAGTACAGATATATCAGTATTTAATAGTGCCACATATCTCAGGTGCCTCAGCTGATGCAACGATTCAACCAATGCAGCCACATCTACAGATTCTATATGTAGAATCCGTAGACCAGAAAAAGTAACCAATAAATCACTGGGCTTCATCTTGATCTGAATAGTTGAGATTAATGTTCTCACTGATTTCTGCTCCTGTAAAGATTTCCAGTCAATATCACCAGACTGCAAGTGGTTGGTTTCTATTGATAACCGAAGAAACTTTTGTGAATGAAGTTTAGTTAGATTATCGATGTCTCCATCATGAACTATGAGTGCTTCATCTTTTATCATATACTGAGCAAATGAGCGAATAACATCATGCATGCTGCAACTAAGGTGATTTACATACAATTTATCTGGTTCTATAAGGTTCCGATATATCAGCTCCTTGTAGTAATTTATTCCCAATTCTTCTAGATCATTTGAGTTTCCATGAACAAATCCTTCGCTGATCCACAAGGCAACGACTTCATGTGCATAATAAGTTTTATTTTGAGGAAGAAGAGAGTAATATAGAAAGCACTGCTTCAGATGAGGAGGCATATCTTGATAGCTCAAGTATACTGCATAACTGAGCTCTTGGGGCATTTCAGTTATTGACCATTTAGAATCATCCAAAACCTGCTCCCAGTCTCGACGCAACTCCCCTCTTCTACGCAAGAGTCCTCCCATTACTTTGACGGCAAGTGGTAAACCACCACATTTTTGTATAATTTTCAGTCCGATGTCCTTTAGCATAGTGATGTGGTATTCATCTATCTCACTTGAGAGTACCTGTGAATGCAGTTCAAGGGGCCGATAGAGTTAATTAACTATGTACCAAGATCCTTTAAGGCATTCTAATTTACCTCTTAAGAGACAAGAGGGACCATATAATGTGGCCACCCTTTTACTAGCTGACAACTGCTGGGGATCCCCCGACAGTAAATTTTATTAAGAAAAATTAATGTGTACAAGGGTTAGCAAAACTGCCTAAAAACTAGCCTGCATAAATATACAACTCATATTTCTTAGTAAGTGAAAATGATACATGTATAATTATCCCATATTTGTAATTATTACTTAGGCTTAGCAAACCAAAAACTCTGTGTGTTATGTAGCAACAAATAAAATACGAAAAAAGAAGTCGCGCTATGGTACATTTCCTTGTTTAGCACCATGCTTTCATGATATTAATTTTTATAGTTCATTATTTGTAAAAGAGAAAAGATAATATAGCCTTACA
Organism: Triticum monococcum; assembly: GCA_034509565.1. Classification (NCBI taxonomy): domain Eukaryota; kingdom Viridiplantae; phylum Streptophyta; class Magnoliopsida; order Poales; family Poaceae; genus Triticum; species Triticum monococcum. The sequence continues at coordinate 793,475,260 of CM067847.1, forward strand.
AATTATTGACAGCCTCTTATGGTCTTGCCTTCAAGAGGAAACATACCATATAGATACCAGATATGAGCCAATGAATTACACATAATCAACAACGCATATTAATTCAAAAGCATCATAAAAATTCTCTTAGCAAACATATTATTGTTGATAAATAGATGTAGATAGACTATCCACTTGATTAAGAGACATTAGTGTTTAATTGCATACTGACCTGCTTCTTGAGCAATGACCAAGCATCGTCGGGTGCTAATGCATCGACGTGGTGGTAGGGCCATGTGGCTGTCATCCTTCGGGCAACACCTTCATCTCTAGTGGTGATGAGGACACGGCTGCCTGAAGCAACAACATCGACTAAGGGTATTTTGAGCACACCATCCCATGCTCCATGGTTCCACACATCATCCATTACAAGCAAGGTCTTGTGGCCAATCAAGGCGCCCTTGAGGCTTCTGTGAAGTGTTGCCTTTGCATTTCCAGCTGACTGGGCGTCTCCTCCGGCTTCGATGATGACTCTTCTCAGCAGCTCAGCCTCATTGAAGTTTTGGTTGACGCTCAACCATATCTTTTTACTGAACTCACCTTGGATGGCCTCGTCATTGAAGACCTTCTGAGCGAGGGTTGTCTTGCCAATCCCACCAACACCTACGATAGCAACCACCATGATTTTGCCATTGACCTCCTCACTTGTTTGCATGATCTGAGCCACCAGTGCTCTAGTATCTTCTTCGATCTGATCCCCAACCACACCCGACCTGTCGAGCTCCCCTGACGTCTCGCGGCTGGGATCACCATGACGAGAGGCGTTCACATTGCTGCTATGATGATCGTAGGACCCGAGATTGATGAAGTTGAAAGCAGCGCTCCGCTCCTTGATGGTGTCGAGCCTCTGGTTGAGTGCCTTGATGCGGGTGCCGATTTCATGAGCATGAAAGGGATTTCGCATACAGAAGAGCAAGGGATTGAAACACCCTGCATCTACGGAGGATGATCCACGCTCCATGGCTTTGAGCTGGCAAAGGTCGATGATATCAGCAGCTTCGTACATGGCACGTTTAAGCTCCCCCACCCACTCTTGGACAGTCTCGTCGGTGATGCTCCTCCTATCGGCATCGGTGAGGAAGTTTTTGAGGTCCCGAAGCCTGTCGCCCATCTTGTCAATCTCGCCGGAGACGCCCAGCATCGTTCCCAGCTCTTCTGCTGCAGCCTGCCTGAGCAAGTCGCCCAAGTAGGATGCAAAAGCATCCATCACCATCGCCATTAATTGAACTTTCTGGATCTTGCTGTAATAATAAAGGTAAAGTGGAATTCAAGAAGGGTACAAGGAAAACAAGCAAGAAGCTGGCCTAATTAGGTAGGTGTAAGGAGAGGGACAAATAAAACTTGGACTACCAAACCAACCTTTGAGATGGATGGATGTCCTGCTCATTCAGCTCCGGAAAAGCAACTCGATCCTGGTGAAGAGGAACTCACATGGAGAGGAAATCCTTGCTGGATTTGTGAGTCTCAGTCGAACCAAATCGCCTACCGTGAGACGATCGACGGCAGAGAGAAGACATGGTGGTCAGCGCGAAGGCAACCTCACCTCTGTGAGCAGCAGCTCTGCTCCTCCTCTGGGGTGTCCCTTCCTGTTAAGCTACACCAGCCACAGGATGCACAGTAGCTGGGTGTAGCAGCAGGTGCTCTCTGGGTGTAGCTGGGTGTAGATGAGAGGACCTTTGCTCATTACTTTTTTCCAGTGCGCTGCTGCTTTTTTCCCCAGCTCCGCTGCAGCTTTATTCTGATACTTTCCTTTGCTTTGCTTTCTTTTCTTTTTCATACGAGGAGGCAGGATTACAGCTTCAAACAGCAGCAGTGAAGATGATATGTTCTTCTATCATGTGCATATGTTTATGGGTGCACACTCCTGGCTCTCCCTTGGACCACAAATTCTGCAGTTCCTTCTCTTTTCGCCAAGCGATATCAATGTGCCTTGAGTTAACCAAATTTATCAATTCAGGTGGAATTTAATTTAAGTAAGAGCCAGAAATTAAACTTGAACCAACTCAATAGACAAGGTAAGTTATTGAAAGACAGATACAGATTCAATGTAACGCCGACGCAAAAGTTGAAAGCATCTCATTCTGACGACAAGTAGAGAGAAGCAAGCAAAGCATATCACATTGCCACCGGTGAAGAGAATTAAAGCAAAGCATCTCATTCCCATTCCCATTCCCACCGCTGAAGAGAAGCAAAGCAAAGCATCATATTCACATTCCCACCAGTGATTGGTGAAGAGACTATTTTTTTAGGGATACCGGTGAAGAGACTTATGAGTTATGAAGTGGTTTCAAACTATAACAGTGAAGGACTAGACCCGCAAAACACAACGATGTACAGGCACTAAACGAGTACACAGCAAGTAATAACAACAAATGTTCAGGGTTATGTATGAAGCATGTTGAGTACTTCTGTTGCTTATTCAGAGTAAAAAAAAGGGTACCCCCCAGAAAATTTAAACATATTCAGGGCTACACAGAACCATGAGCTGAGCTACCCATTTAGCAACAAGGGTACAGGAACAAAACATGAGCTATCCATCCAGCATATTATATTATGCGCACACGTGAGAATACTCGGGTAGGGATACTTAATTTGGTACCTACCCAGGTACAGTTTAAAAGCATTCAGATCAGGTATACAATCATGCGCCTGGGTTTAACTTATCAAGGTTTTTTAACTTTCCATTTATACAGCACAGCAACTAAATTGATTACCCAAAACATGCATGCTAGTGGTCTAGTGGATGCATCGCAAATTAAGTTAATGTTTTGCTTACCATACTGCTATCAGTGGCATATCACACAGACTATGTTTTTTATTTCAAGGATGGAATGAACTTTGACATGCTAGATGCAGGGAACTTGGGAATCCCAGACACAACAAATTGTGCTAATGGCAGTAACAATTCCCGACACGGTGAAACTGAAAATGTAGTAGAAAAAATGATACCGGATTATGCAGTGAGGATGGTCTGATCTACTAGCTCTGCTTCTTGTTCCTTATCTTCATCATCTGAGACAGACGGAAGATGGAATCAATATGATGACATTCATACCGAGTGAGCAGAGCAACCTGACTATAACAGATTAAACACTTAGCCCAGTTTACCTCCAGCTCCAGGTCCTGACAATCTGCAGGCTAACAAGTGCTTCAACAGTATTTGCCGCCGCCATCTTCTAACTGGCGCACCCGGCCTGCTCCTCAGTGTCACTCAGTTTGTATGCAACATCTAGTACACCCTGATCATTTAAACTGTCACAAACACTCTAGATGCACTGTCATCTCTGCTCTTCTCTGAACAGCGACAGCAGACACATTATGATGACATACCCAGAACGGCAGAACGCGCTTAATGCTAACAGCAGCTGCTACAACTGAATTTTGCAAAAACACCGGCCATTTATTTTATTTTTTGCAGAATCTTTGGTTTGCAGCAACTGAATGAAGGATATAAACCATAAATAGCCTGTCTCCATGCAGCAACACTGTTAGTTGTTTTCTCCACCGTATAAAAGCTTGTTACAATAATATAAATTACACAGCACTTGTGTTTCCCATACATACATAAGGTTATTTTCGATCGATAGGCGTACATGGAGGAATATATATATATGTGCAGAGTTCTCTATACTCTATAATTGGTCTATACACAACATCAATCAATGGTTAAACACTTGAAAAACTGCTTCAAGATTTAACCCAAGACTGCATTGCATCGTGTTGTTTGCACATGAAACAAAAACCCTTGTCTATATGACCTTAATCTCCTTGAGCCAAGCTGTGTGGAGCGGGCATGGATCAGGCTTCCCTTGCGCGAGGGCCTTGTCGGTGAGCGAGTAGAACCAACCGTTCCTCCACTTGAACTGCGACAGTAAATGCTTACATGTTAGACGACAATGTAGTACAAGTGCAGGTTCCATTCCATTACATTACATTACATAGGTTGGCAGCGGTAGGGCTTGCCTCTTTGACAGCGGTCGGGAAGTGTGCCACGGCTCTGGAGTAGGCGCAGAGCCTCTCTTCCATGCCGTCGTCGAAAGAAAGCCCCCGCTCCGCAGCCGCGGCAGATGCTAGTTCAGCAATGAGGCTGGATACCTGCATGCATGCAAAAGGAAAAACATGGACAGAAGATTACTATGTGTTGTTGTTCTTGGACAGATATGTTGGCAAGCACTAAAGCTCAATCCTGGAGCACTAAATACGTATGAAATTTAATCGCTGAAGTAAACTGAAGGAATGATCTGTCGTACAGTAAAAGAATTCAGAAAGGTAATTAACGGAGATATCTAAAAACCTGTGCCCCTGGACCAGTTGTTTTTCGGAACTCGAAAATTACCTCGGATCGGTATTCCTTTTCAACAGCACCCACAGTGGCCCCTGGATGGCGAGCTCCGACGAGCATGAAGGCTGAAATCCAGATGAGCTTCTCCAGCATTTGCTTCTCGAAGGCGTCCTTGTCAAGCACCTGAGAAATTCAGATATTTCAACTTTTTTAAGCTGAAATGAAAATCCAGTGGAAGGTAACTATGGACCTACGGTACCTTGCAGGTGAGGCCTCCGTTCTGGAGGCGGGCGGCGACGGCGGGTGCCCAGTTGCCGAAGGCGGCGGTGAGCCCCTCAGGGTTGGCGTCGGTGATGCCGTCGACGGGGGGCTCGCCGAGCTTGGAGACGGCGAAGTAGGCGAGGACCTGGTTGGCGCCGGCGAGGCCCTTGCTCTCCAGCCACGGATCCAGCATCCCGTTCTGGAAGAAGACCAGGTCTGCCGCTCCATCATCAGCTCAGCAATTCAGATGGCAGAGATGCATGGCTAGTGATTGAAAGAAGGCACCTTTCCAACGGGATTTGGGGGTGGCGTCGAGCACGCCGTCGAGGTCGTCGTTGCGGGTGCAGACGAGGATGGGCCCGGCCGGCGCGGCGGGCGGCAGCGCCTCGCCGCGGCGGAGCAGGAGGTCCCCGGACGAGGGGCCCATGGAGAGCAGCGCCTGGCCGACTCTGCCGCCGCCCACCACCACCGCCGGCTGCACCGCCGTGGCCATGACCGCGGAAATCCTGGAGGCGGACGCCCTGCTGCCCCTGGAGGAGCAGTAGGAGGAGGGGGAGAGGTGGTGGCGGCGGAGTGTCGGCGTGACGGCGGCGGGGACGGAGAGAAAGACGGCGGCTTTGAGGCCCATCAGCTCTGGTCCGGCGGACTGGTCGACTGGACGGACGAGGATGAGGTGGGCCACGCGGCGCATGATAGATAATAGATAGATGGGCCTCCCTTTTTGGTGCAAGTGGATAAGGAGGCCAGTTTGTGGTCTGTGTTTTTTCTTCCTTTTTTTCTCATCATCAAAGAACAAAAAAAAAGTAGTACTATTTTGCAATGTATTTTTTCTTCCGTTCTTTCTTGTGCTCTTCTTTCCCTTTTCTCTTTACTAGCGAAAAAGTGCCCGTGAGTTGCAACGAAAAAATAATTACAGGCAAATACGAACCTTGTTTAATGTATGATCGGCATCAATTATTCCCAAAGGGGAGAAGAATTGTGGTTTCAGCCGTACCGTATTTGCAAAACGGTTAACAAATGTCTGCGGTTCGGTTTGCGGCTTTTCTATTTTTATTCTCACCTCCATTTTTTGTTTCAGGTGCATTCCGCTCATGATTGTACATGTACTAGTTATCCGTAGGGAAAGAGGCCGGAAGAGTAGTGGGTGAGCAATGTCAACGATCTGACATTCGGTTCATGGTGATGGTGCGAGAGATTCAGAGACCACACTAACTTGAGACTCGCTGCTCTAAACTCCTATGGATAAGGCTAACAAAGCGACACAAATTTTGATGACCGCACCGAGGTGATGCGTGAATTTGCAACATTTGATTCATGCCCGTGGATGACATGGACCGTGGTGCGCGGCATCAACACTAAACAATTGGATCAGGGGCAAAGTCTAGGGGGTTGGCGGCGTCTAGATGAGTATGTTGGTATGAGTAATTGGAAAATTTCTTACCGAGCATGACATATGCTAGTGGCGATTGGTATAGATTGAATAGCGAATTTCGTCATTCACTAAGCACGATTCAAACTCTTCTTTATCTTATTGGGTTTTAATTGTCTATGTGGTTCTCATGGTGCATGGCTTCGGCCAAAGGAGGTCCGATGCGTCGAGGATGATGAAGGCCTCTGGTGGAAGCCTAAAGCGTGAAAAAATAAGTTCAGACCCAAACGATTGGAAATGAATTGTAAAGGGCAGCACGCCCGTCCTCCTTGCACCCCACAATCATGAAATCCATCCTTCATGTTTGCTCATTGCCAAGCCTCTCGCCCATTTTTCACTATCTATACCTAATAATAAATGGGCTATTGCTTCTTGCGATACGCCACGGAAATTGCTCCCAAAATTGCAAAATATTACCCACAAATGCTATCTATAAATGAGAAAAAAATGTTTCGCACAGGGGGAATCCCCCGCCTAGGCCGGCCCATGTAGTAGGGACCTCCTATAATGCGCTTTGCGTGCTGGGAAAAGACAAAGCGCACCTGTTTGGGCCGGCCCATGTTCAGGCGGCCTGTTTTTCAAATTTGGTTTTTTATTTTTCTTATTTTCCGTTTAGTTCTGTCTAATGTAACTAATTTGGGACTTCAAACAAGTTTCTAAAATTTTAAAAAATGAAAAGGTTAATAAACCATAAAATGTTTGGTGATTCAAAAAATGTTCACGTTTTTATACTAAACAATTTCTTACACAAAAAATGTTTAAAAAAATCAAAACAAATGCTCGGAAAATAAAAAACGTTACAGATTTTTTAAAAATTGTTTTTTATTTTTTAATGAAAATTGAACAAACTTTTGCCAATTCAAAAAAAACATAAATGGGAAAGTATCCTAAAAATGTATAAATTGTTCCTGACTTACAAAATAATTTCTTAAAATAAAACGTTCGCTGGTTCAAAAAATGATCATGCATTTCAGAAAATGTTCGTTAAATCCAAACAAATGTTCATTAAATCAAAAATATGTTTGTGAATTTCAAAATTGTTTCACCTATTTCCAAAACATTGTTGGTCCATTCTAGAAATGTTCGCCGATTCAAAAAATTTGTTTAAAAAAATTGTTCACAGTTTTAGAAAAATGTTTGCAAATAGAATAAAATGTTTGTGAATTCAGAGGATATTCTTGATTTAGAAAGATGTTCCTGTTCGTGAAAAGAAATAAAAACAGGAACGCCTCCCTTTTCCGTTTTACTAGCAAAAATGCCCGTGCGTTTGATTTTGGGATGGAAGAAAATTAACGGAATTCTCTAGCAAGGGCTAAAGTATAAATCATTAATTAATTCCTTATCCATATCAATTATTCCCAACTTGAAGAAGAACTGTGATGTCAACCATTGCAAAGCAACTAACAAATGTATGCGATTCGGTTTGCTGCTTTTCTAGTTTGATTTTCTCATCACCATTGTTTCACGTGCAATCCAATCATGATGGTGTACTCAATTATCAACATTAGGTTCATGGTGATGGCGAGAGAGCTTCTGAGACTGGACTAACTTGAGGCTCACTGATCTAAACTCCTGCGGATGAGGCTAACAAATTGACACGAAAATAATACAACAATTTTAAGGGCATCTCCACGAGAAATTTTTTAGACTTACTATACCTCTTAAAACGGCAATTGTAGCAGCAAACATCTTCTTTAAACTATGTATGTATGGACTTGTAATGTGAACTCCGTCTTGTGTCTCCTGGTCTCTGTAAGGTTCCTGTTTGGTTTTGCCGCTCAACTCCATCGTTGAGGGCGTGGACATTTCGGTCGTGGTGGTAGCTAGGTCCATGCTGCTCCCGCCCGCCGCTGAATATTCATTCCTTCAGTCGCTATCTCGCTTCGTAACCACACGCAACGGATTCATCGGCTCCTCCTCCTCCTCTGCAGGACAGAGGCTTTGGGGGCGTTCCTGTTGTATAGATGTATAGATGGGTTTTGGGGGCGTTTGTGTTGCATACACGGATGTTTTCGCAGGTGTTTTCTGTTGTATAATAAATAAAAGAGAGGAAAGGGGAAGTCTACACACACGGGATCATTACGGAGGTTTTACGGACTGGATCCACTTGGCAGATTGTGGTTGGCAATTAGGGAAAATTGGCCCACACCCTCCTGAAAATCGGGGAGGGGTGGTTTAGTTAGTTGGAAGAAGCCCGTAATGCCCCTGTAAAGAAGATCCGTGAATCTGGCATTTTTGGAGGCAACACATAGTTAATTCCTTTTCTTATTGTCGATTATATGGAAGTTGGATGGCGATGCTTACATGCCGATTACTCAAACATAATATCACCACATCACAGTTACCCAGTTGGTAGTCTTGGCACTTGACAGTTACCCAGTTACTCAGTCAGTTTCTTGATGAATGTCCCAAGGCCCGCGAACGCAATGAGCCCGGTAAAAATGAGGCCCATTATCTTCAGCCATGTACGCCAGTTGCAATTAATTGGTACCAGGTGAAGAGATGTAACATTGCAAATTCAATCACCATTTCTGCTCCCTGCTACTGCCAAGTATGCTTCAAGTTCCTATGTCACGTTTGTGATGCCAACTCTTTATCGAAAACAGGACAGATGCTAACTGAAATGACTGCTGATAACTTGTACTATGTATGTTTGTTTTTTTATGGACAATGTAGGTGCAGTTATGCAGCAATGAACAATAAGGGTGTTTTATTTATTTCCATTTTCTTATTTATTTACCGGCAATACATGTTAGGTGTAAACAAACAAACAGGACCATCGATCAGTACATGCATGATGCATGCATGCATGTTAGGTAACAGCTAGCAATTCCTAAGAAAAATAAATAATCACTAAACCATTTGAAACATTACATGCTATATATACTTTCAATCAGTTAGGGAGTTACACTACACTACACAAAACATTACATTCCTCTACTCTTCTTTTCTTTCCTTCTTTCTTTCTTTCTCATGCGAGGAGCTGCAGATGATTGCATTACATAACAGGAGGCGTCAAGAAGCAACCTAAGCAAGACAAGACACGGCGCGTCCCTTCTCTTCATTATTTACCCCTTGAACCACAGGCGCAGGCGGCAATACATACATACATACATACATACATACATTTTACTGATGATTACGACGACCGAGATCCGGCACTACTACTATCTCCTTCCTTCCTTCCTTCCTTCCTTCCTTCCTACAGAGTGCAGTCACCATCGTCACACAGCAGCCAAGCCAAGCCACCACATGAAGGCGCCCGTCCGTCCGTCTAAGAAGACGATGATGGTGTGTTCTTGCCCTCCTCATGGTCATCCTCATCATCCTCATCAACCTGAGCAGCAGCAGCAGCAGGAGGCTTGGCCATCTGCAGGTAGCCCTGATGGGTGCACACGCGCTCCGGCTCACCCTTGAACCACAGGTTCCGCAGCTCCCCCCTCTTCCACCCCAGCGACATCAGCGTCCCTGCACCCACTCACCCAAACCAGCCACATTTCACCGTCAGCGTCTACATACAGCGTCTACCAGATGGTGGTGCTGCTTTCTTTCTTTCTTTCTTTCTTTCTTTCTTTCTTTCTTCCTTCCTTACTTACCCAGGGTGAAAGGCACGATGTAGAGCAGCGCCGGCTGCCCGTGCCCATCCATCAGGTTCAGCGCCACGTACGTGATCAGGAGCCCTGGATAGTATAAAGTAAGTTCCAGCAAGTTACAAAAATTGGCCATTTCACGCACGCAAATGGGTGAAAAGGAAAAATATCACGAGATACAACAGGAAAAAGAGGCGTGGATCGCTCACCGGTGCCGTAGGCCGACGCCGACCACAGGAAGTAGCCAGATCGCAGGCTCTTCTTCGCAGCCCAGTCATACCTGCAGCAAAATCCAAAATGGAAACTGGATGCTGAGCTCAGTCGTTAACCACATGAATAATGCACACAACAGCGTGTTAAAACAACTGCTGTACACCAGTAGTACATAGCAACTCTCTCGTGTCTGCTCTTGTTCACATGAAAGAATGGCTGGAAGGTGGAACCTTTGGCAAACCAACCTTAACGCAAATGCAACAACCAGGCCAGGAAGAAGGATGTCGCCAAACCCAATGATGCTGTACCCGCCCCACGGGTCGAACATCCGCGGGATCTTTAGCAGCATGGGCACACCGTCTTCGTCGGTATTGTCACCACGAGCAACCTATGACAACCGCAACAGCATCAGCCTAAACAACAAGACCATATATATATATATATATATATATATATATATATATATATATATGGGACCACCAAATATATCATGATAGCCATTTCATAACACGTACCGCAATCATCACGCTCTCATGGAACAAACTCTTGGAGACAAACACCCAGAAGATATCATACAGGAACGCACAGCTCAGAAGAACTGAACCGACCTGATCATGGCCATGAAGAGAAACTTGTAAACTAGTACCAAATCTGAACGCCATGTTAAAATTGGATCTTAAAACTCAAGAGCAGTTGTATTACCTTGAGGTTAGGTACTCTGACGATTTGGATGACAGTGACTATCAGCGCAATGCCCTGAAAGAAGCAGAGTCAGATATGAATAGATACATGGCAATTACTAGTACATTGATAGACTCTGCCTGGAAACTACAGACGGGACGGCTGCAGCACTCACAAGGATATCTTGGGCGATCCAAGCGTAGGGGAACTGACGGTAAATAGCCCACAGAACAGCAAACACAACGCAAAATGGGGATATTGCCATTGTAAGGTATGAGATTGCTCCAAAGAAGGGCACTTTCACAAAAGATCCCGCAGCAGATGTAAACCATCTGAAACATCCCATTAACTTTCAATCAGTTATAGACTGACAGTAAACAGAACATTTTTATTGTTGCTGGTGAGCGGTAATGATGCAGGACATAATCTCAGGCAACTCTGGTGTACCTTGATAATACAGCCACCAAGCATGTTTGCAGGCCCTGCATAAATAAAAGGCATTGGTTTAGGCAGGTCATCAGCTAAAACAACTGTTTGCATACCAATCAATGAAAAATGCATTGTTTGTTCACCTAATCGTGATATATTATCCAACACAGTCAGTTTATAGTAGTTTGTGCCATGCATAAAGAAGACTCAGAGCATCTGATGTTATTTATTGTTTCACCAGCATCAAATCTTTCGGAACTATGGTGAAGGTGCAAGTCCGATATAAAAGGCGTACCTCTACACCGCCGATGCAGAAGATTACAACTAGTAAATCGATAAACCAGGCGGACATCAGCTTGTAAAGCATTATCAGGAAGCACGACGCGACCACAACAAACATCATGGCCGATATCACGTTGATGTCCACGATGCCACTAGAACCTCCACCCTCAACAATCAGTGAAACTTCATGTCCATCCTTTACATTAGAATAAGCGCATATGTCAGTCCCCACCCACATCATAAGTTGAAGAAGCATAACAAGTAACCATTGTAGGATTAACAGGTCAGAACCTTCAGGAGCTTCTCCTGTTCGGTAACGGCTTCTCTGGCACTCCATGCTGACCAGTAGGACGCGCAGAGGACGGTGCCGACGGCCATGAGCCAGAGGAACACCTCCGCCGTATCGACTACGGGGCGATCTGGAGAGTATAGCTGCACACCAACTAAGATACAGAGATACATATGTCAGTAGGCTATATATTTTTGGCAGAACGAATAACCAGAATCCAAGTTAACCTAATAAAGTCAGAACCGGCTGGAAAACCAAAGTAAGCACTCACATTTTTCACAGAGTAAAAATCAGAATATTATGAGCATGCAGCAATGAGCAAAGGGGTTGTTACCTGATGATGTATTAGCTGTAAGAAGCGAACGCAGAGCCTGGCCCGCGTCTTTGGGCAAGAGAACTGCGGGTATGTGTATGTCAAGCTCTGTTTCGTTCTTTTCGCAGACCATCTTGTACAGCTCTGCAGCAGGGTGGACGCAAAGCACGGCGTAAATAAAAAAAAAAGAATGGTCATTTGCCGAGAAAACACACACGGATGTATGTATGTACCGGTGACAGAGTTTATGATGAGTATCCCGGAAGCGCCGGCGGCCTCGGCGAGCTTGGCCTTCTTGGTGAACTTGCATTTCCCCCTCTCGACCAAAAGGACGCCTCCGGAGACCAGCTGCAATACTCTTATTAGTGAGGATAAATAGATAGATACACGGCCAAGTGAAATGCCTGAACTTGAGTCATCAGATAAAAGAAGTACCTTGTTTTTGGGAGGCGCACAGGCGTGGATGGGGTCGGCGAGGGTGAGCGGCTCCCGGGTGGCCTGCTTCTCCTTGGAGACGATCTTGGGGCCAAAGCGCGCGCCGACGCCCACGAACTCGTCGCCCTCGTTGCTGCCCACCCAGCTTTGCACTTTGACCTTGTGAATTGAGACAGATGGAGTGAGTGTCATGTGTTGGGGTTCAGAAAGTTGAGATTTTTTTTTTTCATTTTCTCTCTGAAGAAAACTTGAGAGCGGCCCGAGAACCAAATCCTGCACTAGCCTACGCGCGGAAGCGGAAGAATCTATCGATTGATAAGTCAACCTAATCGAATCCATGGAGGCTATGCTGAGTGCGGTTGATTTCGATGTCGGTAGCGGTGGGTAGTAACCCTAGGAAATCGGTAGCGGTGGGTAATGGAGTGGGGGCAGGAATTGAATTGAGCTCTCTGCCTAGGAAGGAAGGGAGGAAGGGAGGAAGGGCGACAGAGCTTACGAGGACGAAGTCGTTGTTGCAGCCGGGGATCTTGGGGGCCTGGTCGTCCTGGTGGACGATGTCGCCGCCGGCCGCCGCCCCCGCCAGCGCCGACGCCAGCAGCAGCGCCAGCACCGCCGACGCCGCCATCGAATCCTTTCTCCTCTCCTCTCCTCTCCTCTCCTCTAGAGCTGCGGCTGGAGGTGGTTCCGATGATGCCGGCCGGAGACGAGGAGGAGGAGGGGAAAGGAGGAGACCAAGTACTACTCCGGACAAAAGTGTTGACTTTTATTTTACTTCCTTTCTTTCTTTTGTTACTCCCCTCCCCTCCTCAAACTCCCACACACACCACACTGCACTAATTAATTAATTAATCAATCAATTAGTAGAGTACCTTATCCCACATTACAAATTATATATGAAGATAATTCATCAACCAAGGAACAAAGATAAACAACAAGATTAAACTTGTCACCCTACATAAAGTTTAGTTTTATTATGAGGGGAAATTTTTATCATAAGTTAGAGTGACGAGGAAAAACGTTGTCAAAAGCGGACATCGACAAGTCCAAAGGAGCCCCCGGCCAGTTGCACGTACACAAGTAGGCATGCGCTGGACCAAGGGCTAGTTTGAATTAAAGCCTCACGTTCATGCCCGGGACCAGGCTCCACTTTCTCCTTGGCCATGAACGTGAGGCTTCATAAGAACTAGTGTCCCATGGATCGAAGCCTCACAACAAGGAGGAGGCATGAAAGTGGAGCCTGGCCATGGCCTGGAAACTTGGAAATTTTTGACTGGCCTTGGAGCAGTACGTTTGGCTAGTGTCCGGAACTTACCAAGCAAATATTTAATTTGTCAGTTCATAAGAACCTGTTGGCCCATAAGAAAAGTAGTATTATAATCTCAAGCACCATGGCAGACCGCACAATTTCCTGTTGTTCCCTCATATTTAGTTTCCAAAACAACCTAATCCAAAGTCACCATGGCAGACCGCAGGCGTTCAACAATTCCCTGCCGCCCTCTAGTGACATTGAAGGCCGGTGAACCGTCCCTGCCGTCCTCCACACCTCTGCTAGTCTAGTCCTCGCTTCAATCAAATCCTTCTCGCTGCTCCTACTAGTTCGCCAGTTCGATCGTTCTCAACAGCCACGCCGTCAAGGTGTGTAATTTCCATCATCTCAAATACTGAATGGATGTAGCAAATTTATGTTTAATTTGAATTCAAATTACAGTGCGGTTTACAATTCTATCATTTATTAGGGTTGAGAGATATACTATCTAACATATGCCTCTAGCAAAAGTTCATAGAAATTGTTGGAAGATAATATTGGTATGATCATCAAAGACTTTACATCTATGGGATGATAGATTTTTTTAATAATATATATATATATATGATTTATTCGTTATATAAATTTTGAATTTGGATGCATCTTAAGTTTTTTTAGTATATAATGTTAGTATATATCATTATTTCGATGATTACTTTAAGGGCCCCCAGTTCTAGTGTTGCCCCGGGCCCCTGAAATGTCAGGACCGGCCGTGCGCGAGGCACATGGAAGGGGTGAACACGATACCAAGTACTCACTCCGGTTCCGGAGTGAAACAAGGAACCATATTGGCCTTTGCGGTGATAGAAACAAGAAACACACCTCGGGAAACAAAATCCTCTTACCGGGAATAGAGACGGAAAAGGAACGACGGCTTTCGACAAGTAGGTGCGTAAAAAGTTTCCATTTTCGCGTAGGGATCCAACGATGCATGGGTTGATGAACCTCTAGGCTTTATTGTTCTTTTTTTTGTGTGGATGGTTCAACTACTATTTGAGTCACGGTAAAGTAAGTTACGATCGAATTCCCTCAAAAAATAAATAACACGGAACGCTTGTGTCACCATTAGTTATAGATCCAACAATTGTTTTTTCTTTGTGTTTTGGGGGTGGGGTAGACCCAACAAATTGTCGTGTTTTTTTCGAGATAATTGATGAGATTGGCGAGCCAGCATGTATTCAAACCAACCGATCAAGGAGGGGTTTGTCATATGAAAAGTGACCGACCAGGGAAAATGATGAAAAAGGTATAGGGGGACCGGCGCCAGAGCTATGTATCACTTACTGCAAGGCTTACTCTCGACTCACAGCTACTGTGCCAGCACAATACCGTAGTAGGACCTATTTTTTTCCTTTGGTTTATTATTTTTTTTCCTTTTTACAGTGAGTTTGTTCTGTTTTCTCTTATTTTCTTTGGGTTTTTTTTCCGCTAGTTCTCTTTATTTCTTTCTTCAATTTTCACCGGGGTTTGTTGGTTTCGTTGTTTTTCTCTCTTTTTTGAACACATGTCTACATTTTTGTGTACATATTGTACACTTTTCATATGCACCGGGAACAATTTTTATACACATCTAACATGTGTAAAAGACATGGTTACATTTGCTTTCTTCTAAATACATGCTCTGATGTCTACTTTTTTCATACACTATGTATGTTTTTGTATACATCTAAAACATTTTTTATACACATTTAACATTTGTAAATACAGTGTTTGACATTTTTCCAAATACATGTTTGTGAGGATTTCTTCAAATACACTTTGAAACATTTTTTTGAATGATAATTTTTATAAACTATGCAAACATTTTCTTATACTATATAAATATTTTTTAAATGTCACAAACATAATTTTGAAAATCATGAACGTTTTTAAAAAGCAATGCATATTTTTTTGAATGGTACGAACAATTTTAAAAAATATATTACACAAACATTTGTTTACATTGTATAAAATTTGTCAATAATGGCACTAACATTGTTCTGAACATTGTGAATAATTTTTAAATGTCACACACATTTTTTGTATGTATAAGCATTTCTAAAAGTCAAGCCAACATTTATGTTACTACATGAACATATTTTTAATGTGCGATGAACACTCAAGATATATCCGATTCAGCAACAACTAATATGAATCGGAGGGAGTAACTTAATTTTTTTTTTGAATACAGGCAATAAGTTTATTGGATAATGTTTGTGACACCCCATCATGGCATCAGTCTGGCGAATGGCCCATTAACCATCATGGCATCAGGCCATCATTGGATCTTGATCAAATTGGCCATGACATGTTTCTAAAAACAACAAAAGTTGCCCATGACCCAGAAAACATCTTCAAGAATTTGTAATATGCTCTCAGATTCAAAAAATGTTCGTGAGTTGAAAACAAGTTCTCAAATTTGAAAAATGTTTGCAAATTCAAAAAATGCTCATAAGTTTTAAAAGATGCAAAATTTGGAAATAATCCTCGCGAATTTGGAAAATGATTGCAAATTCAAAAAATATTCATGCTTCAAAACAATGTTTGTGGATTGAAAAAAATGCTTAGAATTTTTTTAAAAAAATCTTGCTTCAAAAAATATTTGTGGATTGCAAATATATGCTTCAAAAAATTCATGATTTTCAAATAGTTTTAACAATTCACTAAATGTTCACGGGTTTTTCAAAATTCTGAAAATATATAGGAATTTAATAAAAAATATACATTGTTTTAAAATAAGCTCATAAATGAATTTAATAAATGGTCATGAAGTTTAGAAAAAGTTTGTGAGTTCGAAAGATCTTGATTAATTTAAAAAATGGTTCAAAATTTTAAAAAGGTTCACGAATTTCTAAACAATTGTTCATGAATTTTAAAACAATTGTGTACGAATTCCAAAAAATGGCCATGAATTTACAATTGGTCGTGATTTCTATAAAAGTTCATAAATTTTAAAATTGTTCGTAGTTTCAAAAAAACTAAAATTGTATTTTACGGATTGGAGAAAATAAATAGAAGTAAAGGAAAAGGGAAAAGGAAAGGAAAAACAGGAAATGACAAAGAAACATATAAGAAAAATAAAAACGATAAAAGAAAAATCCTCTATAAACGAAGGAAAAACAAAAAAATCCAGTCTAGGGAAGGTTCTAGATCCTTCTCAGAACCGGTAGAGAAAAAAACCCGAATGAGGCGGACGATACAGAAGACCAGACAAGGAGTATGCGATTGGTCGCTATTTCCCGTACCTATGATGGAAATAGTATGGGGCTGCGAGCTGTCTGATCTGCCACATCAATCGACCGAGCACGCCTGTACCATTGTAACACGGGTCTTGTTGCAGAATTCTGTCTGCAACACAGGTCTTGTTGCAGAATCCGCAACACAACTCTTGTTGCACTTTTTTTGCAACAACTGTTTTGTTGAAAAAATGCAACTGAGGTTTTGTTGTAAAAAAAGAATTCAACTGAGGTCATGTTGCAGGAAATTTTTGTGAGTTTTGTTGTAAAACATAAACTTGTCGTAGACCATTGCAACACTATATATGTTTCAGAAACATAGCCCCTGTTGCATGAAGGATGGTATGTAGGCCCTCACTTGACGCGTGTCATCCAGGGAAGGTGGCGGATGCGGCCACTGTAATCCGCCGGTTGATAGGAAGCGTTTTCCGAATAGAACCCGCCCATACGAATTTTTTTTTTATTTTGAATGGAGAATGCTTTTATTATTTCATTGATTGGTCAGACGGATTACAGGATAACAGAAGAGTCATGAGGGGTGAAGAAGTGCTACCTCTTGAGCTTGCATTGGTTTTTTCCTTGAAGAGGAAAGGGTGATGCAAGGTAGCGTAAGTATTTTCCTCAGTTTTGAGAACCAAGGTATCAATCCAGTAGGAGACAACGTGTAAGTCATCGAATACCTGCACAAACAAACACCAACCTTGCACCCAACGCGATAAAGGGGTTGTCAATCCCTTCACGGTTATTTGCAACGTGAGATCTGATAGAGATGGATAAACGGTAAAGTAACATTTTTGGTATTTTTGGTTTATGGAACAGAAAATAAAAGATTGCAAGGAAAGTAAATAGGAAACTGGAATTGTAGATCGGAAACTTATATGATGGAAAATAGACCCGGGGCCAGAGGTTTCACTAGAGGCTTCTCTCAAGATGGAAAACATTACGGTGGGTGAACAAATTACTGCCGAGCAATTGATAAAAAAGCGCAAAGTTATGACAATATCTAAGGCAATGATCATGAATATAGGCATCACGTTCGTGTCAAGTAGACCGAGTCCTGCCTACATCTACTACTATTACTCCACACATAAACCGCTATCCAGCATGCATCTAGAGTATTAAGTTCATAAAGAACGGAGTAACGCCTTAAGCAAGATGACATGATGTAGAGGAATTAACTCAAGCAATATGATGAAAACCCCATCTTTTATCCTCGATGAAAACAATACAATACGTGCCTTGCTACCCCTACTGTCACTGGAAAAGGACACCGCAAGATTGAACCCAAAGCTAAGCACTTCTCCTACTACAAGAAAAACCAATCTAGTTGGCCAAACCAAATCGATAGTTCGAAGAGACTTGCAAAGATATCAAATCATGTATAAAAGAATTCAGAGGAGATTCAAATAATATTCATAGATAAGCTGGTCATAAATCCACAATTCATCGGATCTCGGTAAACACACACCGCAAAAGTTGTATTACATCAAATAGATCTCCAAGAACATCAAGGAGAACTTTGTATTGAGAATCAAAGAGAGAGAAGAAGCCATCTAGCTACTACCTATGAACCCGTAGGTCTGAGGTAAACTACTCACGCTTCATCGAAGAGGCAATGGTGTTGATGTGGAAGCCCTTCGTGATCGAATCCCCCTCCGGCAAGATGTCGGAAAAGGCCCCAAGATGGGATCTCACGGGTACACAAGGTTGCGTCGGTGGAAAAGTGGTTTCGTGGCTCCCCTGGAAGTTTTTGGTGTATATGTGTATATATAAAAGGAAGATCTAGGTCAGGGGGTCACCGGGGGCCCACAAGATTGGGGGCGCGCCCTACCCCCTAGGCGCACCCTCCACCCTTGTGGCCGCCTCATGGCTCTTATGACTTGCACTCCAAGTCTCCTGGGTGTCTTCTGGTCCAAGAAAAATCATCGCGAAAGTTTTATTCCGTTTGGACTCCGTTTGGTATTCTTTTTCTGCAAAACTCTAAAACAAGGAAAAAACAGAAACTGGCACTGGGCTCTAGGTTAATAGGTTAGTCCCAAAAATCATATAAAATAGCATATTAATGCATATAAAACATCCAAAACAGATAATATAATAGCATGGAACAATAAAAAATTATAGATACGTTGGAGACGTATCAAGAAGCCACACATGGCATCCCTCGTCTATGTGTAAAGCATGCCTAGCTAACCTATGTGCCTCCATATTTGAAAGGCAACCTTCAAGAATAAAGCTACAAGTCTGAAAATCCTTGGCCAAACCACCTATTCTCCTTAACAATTGGTGCTATAATTCCCATAGTGGCGTCATTGATATCCTTGACGACCGTCTTGCAGTCCGATGCAACCCTGATATTTTGCAACATAGGATCCTTTACCAAAGTAGGTGCTTCATCCTAGACGAATAGCTGCATGGAATTTTTGTTTTAGACCATTGATCTGGTGATCGAGGTTGCCCAGTCCATCCCAGTCCATCACAACCCGTATTGGAACCAATAATCTGTCGTCGATTTTCTATTTATTATTTATTATGTATGCCAACGAGCTGGATCGATCTATCCATCATCAAACCAGAAGTACCGGATAAGTTCAACATTTGAATGACCAAGTTGTTCATTGGTTAGTATTGGATCATCCATTGGAATTAGTCTTGACAGAAATAGCCAAGTTCTAGCTTGGAGCAAAGGACGGATACAACTCGGAAGTACCAAAAGTATACTGTTGTAAAATGCAAGCACCACACAAATAAGAACAAACTCATAGGCACTGGAGCTAACACTATGACTGCTCCTTACTGAAGACCGATGAAATGTTTTGCTCCTTTGAAGCCTACGCAGTAGTATCCAAAACTTAGAACGACAACTAAAGAGTTTTTATCCGCAGTGTAAATGGTTTTCTCCCAATATTACGACAACTTGTCCAAAGCCTCTGATCTTCAGCAACCCACTAATGAGGACCCTAATTTTTTTAAAACGCAAGCACTAATGAGGATTAACGAATTCCTATGCCATGTTTGTTGAATATTAGAGATTAGCTACAACAAATGAAACCTTAAGCTGATGTATTTCACACAACAAAGTTTATTTTACATTGTCTAATGTGTCCCAACTCATCGGCAACCCTGGAACCTGAAACAAAATCAAATCACACATTCATGAGCACCAACAAAAGTTACCTTTTCCCAGCATTGCGCTTCCATTTGGTGCTATTTTATGTGTTGAATAGCAACATTTACTCAATTAAAATAAAGCTTTGAAATTTCAAATAGAATTTATGTTGATTAGGCCAGACACTTACGTTAATCAGAAAAAAGTTAGGTAGTGACTAAGGTGGAAATATACAATGTTATATGGATAAAACATAAAGAGCAGAACAATCAATATACTTCTAATTTATCGATTTTGAGCATCATTTGTGGGTGGGGTTAAGGGCAAGGACATTTGTGGTCCCTATCGTGGCATGGAGATTCGTGTCGACACTCAGCATTGCTACTCCTGTCTAGAAGCCGTGAAGCACCCGGAGGATGGGACATTGTATGAGACCGGTCATTACGTGGATAGTTGCTATGGCTATTTGTTGTAGTTAATTACACTTCCCAAGAGCAAACTGCAAGGCCGTCAGCTGCGCTATGCCACGTTAAAAAATTACTGTAGTTAAATGCCCTTGCCTTGCTACGGGCAACCCTGCAAAGCGTGTGCATTCGTTATTTTATTTTGTTCACTACGGGCAATAATTTAAAGTCAATGTCAAACACTTGTACATTTGTTATTCTATTTTGTTCAAATGCGTGGGCATGACATATGTTTAGTTTATATTTACCTCATAGCTATATATGCGGACATATTTCATTTGCTCCCTCCCTCTCGGCCATTCTGTGAACTCATCCTGTCAAAATACCCAACATGCATGTTGATCATGGTTTCAAATAGCACCACCATTAACTGATGGCCACATCTTTCTCTCCCTACCTCCCAGACATCAACCACCTCTCATCAACAAATGGAAACCCCGACAGCATTTAGCAAATGGAACACTTGACACGCATTGGAACGACATCCAACTATATTTATAGGGAGAACCATCCCTCATCCATAACTAGTAATCATGGGGCATCTCCAACGTTGGCCCTCAAAACGCCCGCATCTATCCAGACTGAGCGGCCTAGACGCACCTTGCCATCAACGCGGTACCCTATTCTTCGCGGACCGGTCCGGACTTCCATATTCTCGTAAACCGGAACCAAAGCAGGGGAGCTTTGCGGGTGTCCGAACTGCTTCCACATAAGTGTCTGACACCCAGGTCCCACCCAAACACCTGTGTTGTGATAGCTCTCCAACGGATGAGTAGCTTCTCGCGACACATTCATGCCGCCGAGGAGTCGCAGCAGCCGGCCGGCTTTGATACCGCGTGATGTGACCAGACAGGTGGGCGGCACTGATCGCACGACTAGGCGGGCCACGCCTCTCAAATGCATACGCTTTGTCCTGAGAAACTAACTTCGGCCACTATGCTACATTGGAGCGGGATGATCATCTGCTCGGCAGGCTGCAACTCTTTAATTACTACTCTGGCACCGTCCACATTGCACTCTAAATATCTCCGCACAATGCCCCTGATCCACTCTTTCTCTACTCAGTGGCAACCGGTAAATCCTAGGCCACGGCGCCTGATGGGCGGATCTGGATCCGGCTCCGGATCATGGAGCCACCATGCTCGTTCTCCGGGGCTCTCTTCCTGCATGGCGGCCGACTCCTCCATGAAGGTGGCGATCATCATCTCCTCCAACGACGAGGATGACAAGCCGCAACAATAGCAACCACGCCTGCTTCCGCGCTGTTTGCGGCCACACTACACGTGGTGCAGGAGCAAGCGGAGAGGACCATCCGTGAGCGCTAGGCGGCGGGCGGGAAGCCCTGACACGTCATTGCGCCCTTCCGCCATTGTAAGCTCGACTCTGACGTCTCCGACAACGGTGGCACCAGCTGTCAGCCAGCTCAACCATGCGTACGAGATCACCGTCTAGTATAGGGTGGTTTTAATTTTTTGTTTAGGTTCACCAGACGAAATATTGTTCGATTTTATGTAAGAATTATATAAGTTTAAATGAAAATCATTCAGTTTGTTTAAATTTGCATTAATTAGTTTGCGTTTGTTAAATTTTGTTTGAAATATGAATGGACGTTCGTGGCTAGCTTTGGCTCCCGTATTAGTGTCCGAACACCTGTTTGGACTGCTCCACGGACAGATGCGATGTCCGTTTTAAGGGTCCATGTTGCAGATGCCCTAGCTCCATTTTGTAGTCTTTTTTTTGTGGGGGAAATACTTGTATTACTCAATAATCAAGTATTTACAATCATCTTTAGCAATCTCTACCACCTCCAGAGGACCTGACCCAATCCAGGTCATAGTTCTACTCTCCACTCTCCCAAAGGCAGCTAGACAGTCACTAGCCTTATTTTGAACTTGCGAAACGTAAGTAATACAAGTAGATCGAAGACTAACAAGATATCTTATCTCATTAATAAGAGAAGCATAAACGGATCGATCCTTGCCAGCACAAGTGATCATGGCCACTGCCTCCGAAGAATCCATCTCAACCACAATAGGAAGATTTGACCTCTGAATAGATATCGAAAGCCCCTCCATGCATGCACAAATCTCTGCAGGCTGAGAATATAATGTCACCATTTGAATCCCGGAGGATCATTCCAGCTCCCGCTGCTCCAGAAGAATCGAAGGACCCGTCAGTATTTAGTTTAACCCAATCCGTGCTCGGTCTAGACCATCTGACCTCCGGGGGTGCAGCTCTGCTCGGTGAAGTCAAAGAACCCAAGACCACCACGGACTTACCCTTAATCGGGTCCATGTTGGAATTCAGTTTGATCGCCAGCAGCGACTCCAGGTAGCTTTGCAAGAAACGAACCGAAACTTCCAATGGTGGGGCTGGTTTTTGATGTGTTATCTCATTCCGGACAAACCAGCTACGCCAAAAAGTCATAACCATCATGCTTCGCTCAATTTCACTTAATGGTGATAGGGCAATTAGCAGCCACTCCTTCTCACTATTTATCAGATTATCAATACTGGGTAACCTCCATACCTTGGCCATCTCAAGATACAAGTCTCGCCCAAACTGGCAACGCACAAAGGGGTGAAAATTATCTTCCTCTTCAACACCACAAACTGGACAGGTGCAACACCACAACAGCGCATCACCGGCACCGCCTCGGCTTTGCCCGGCCAGCCATCTCTGAGTGTCTGCGTCGGTTTCGTCTGGCCGCACCTGTTGTCCATATACAGCCATTGCGCCATCACGGTAGGACCTTGCCGATGCCTGTCGTACAACTCCTCAGCACCTCCTCCATTTGCTGCCGTGTGCAGGCGTGCAGCACAACAAGCTGGTCTGCATGGCGTGCGCTGGGAGAGGACGAAAAGGGCTCTTTGAAGCTGGGTTATGCTTGCCTCTACTGTACTATTTTTATTTACTCAATCAACATCACCAGGGCCGACGGAAACTTGTGGTATTTCATATCAACATGCAAGCTAAACTCCTCTCTCATTGGCGTCAAGTAATGCATGACTCTTTCCCTAATTCCTATCACAACATCGGATCTCAAGGTCATTGATATTCTTGATATATTTCACTTGATTTTGAATCATTAAGCAATTAACCAATACATGTCAGGATTAATTGATCTGTTGTATTGCAGTTCATTCAGATTTGTTAACTATGTTTTGTTCAGAGAAGTTTTGACTAATACTTCCAGCAGTATTCTCTTCATGTCTATTACCCGTCGATCTGCTAATATTGTGTTAATTAAGACAACAGAATGGACGAGGTACATGGTTTTAATTAAGTTCAACAAAAGCTAGCTTCCAAGATTACCCTTCACATTTAAAATCCTTGCCATATCCATGGTGATGGGTCATGATTTTTTTATTTCACAGAGTAATTTTGGTTTTCTTTCCATTTGTATCGTACAATTGTATTCTTTGGTTGCTAATATATGCCTTCATTTTTGTCAGGATTTTTCAGCAACAGTATTGATGTGTGACGGCATGGTGCCTAAAACGGGGTTGCCAAAATTGGCAAGCAAGCTGTGTTATATGCACTAGTAATGCCTCATTCTGGCATAGGGATTAGTTTGATGGTAACATGGTTTTTTTCCTACCTAATTAAGCCTTTCACTTTAATTACTATCTTTTCTGCAGGTTATTACTACGTTATACTACCATGAGGTGCAGTTCCCTTCCTCTGAATTTGGAATAATGATGTTTCTGGCAGCGTTTGTATAAAAGTTTTCCTGCGAATTTGGAATTATGATAGCTGTTAGGATATAAGTTTGCTATATCTTCCATCCAACATGTTACTATACAAGCTCTCTTCCCAATAAGGCATCATATAAAAGCTGAAGTCCGAAGGCATTCACCGATATGCATTTGTACAGTTTATGGTAGATTCAGAAGCATCCAAATTCAATATATGCCCATCTTCAATATGTTAAAATGTTACCCCCTTTTTTCTTCGTAACACACAGATAAGTAGAATGTCTCACTAGTAGAAAAAGGGCCTAATGTGAAGTACATTAGTCCCGGTTTGTAACTGAACCGGCACTAATGTGACCATTAGTGCCGGTTCGAACGGCTATGCATTAGTGCCGGTTTGTGTTGAACCTTTATTACCGGTTTGTGCCACGAACCGATACTAAAGGGGTGGTGGCAAGCTGGCGTCAGGTCGGGGCCCCACGAGCCCCTTTAGTGCCGGTTTGTGACACAAACCGGGACTAAAGGTCTAACCTATAGTCTTGGTTTGTGTCATAAACCGCCACTAAAGGGGTCTTAACCTATAGACCCGGTTGGACAAAAAAAAGGCATTATAGGGCAATTTTCAAACTCTACCCCCCGGTGTATCGCCATTTCAGTTTTGAAAAAATCAAAAGAAAATGATAAAAACTTCAAAAATTAAAATCCTTCGAGATGAAGTTATGTTACTACATCTACTAGTTAGGAAAATTTAAAAATTAAAATTTGGACATGTTTTGCGAAAAAGTGTGATGAAAAAGTAAAACGACTATATCTTTTGCATACTATGTCAAAACGAACGTACAATATATCAAAATTTTCAGCATGAAAATCCGCATCCGATGCCTGTCGTATAACCCCTTAGCGCCTCCTCCCTTTGCTCCGATGTGCAGGCGTGCACCACAACTGGTCTGCATGGCGTGCGCTGGGAGAGGACGAAAAGGGCTCTTTGAAGCTGGGCTATGCTTGCCTCTACTGTACTATTTTTATTTACTCATGTATGTCACGTTGTGTCAATCAAAATCACTAGGGCCGCCGAAAACTTGTGGGATTTCATATCAACATGCAAGCTAAACTCCTCTCTCATTGGCGTCAAGTAATGCATGACTCTTTCCCTAATTCCTATCCCAGCATGGGATCTGAAGGTCATTGATATTCTTGATATATTACACTTGATTTTGAATCATTAACCAATTAACCAATACATGTCAGTATTAATTGATCTGTTGTATTGCAGTTCATTCAGATTTGTTAACTATGTTATGTTCAGAGAAGTTTGGATTTATACTTCTAGCAGTATTCTCTTCGTGTCTATTATCCGTCGATCTGCTAATATTGTGTTAATTAAGACAACATAATGGATGAGGTACAGGGTTTTAATTAAGTTCAACGAAAGATAGCATCCAAGATTACCCTTCACAGTCAAAATCCTTGCCATATCCATGGTGATGGGTCGTGATTTTTTTATTTGACAGAGCAATTCTGGTTTTCTTTCCATTTGTATCGTACAGTTGTATTCTTTGGTTGCTAATATATGTCTTCATTTTTGTCATGATTTGTCAGCAATAGTATTGATGTGTGACGGCATGGTGCCTAAAAAGGGGTTTGCCAAAATTGGCAAGCAGGCTGTGTTATATGCATTAGTAATGCCTCATTCTAGCATAGGGATTAGTCTGATGGTAACATGAATTTTTTTCCTACCTAATTAATCCTTTCACTTTAATTACTATCTTTGCTACAGTTTATTACTACGTTATACTACCATGAGGTGCAGCTCCCTCCCTCTGAATTTGAAATAATGATGTTTCTGGCAGCTGTTATTATGAAAGTTTTCCTGCGAATTTGGAATTATGATAGCTGTTAGGATAAATTTTTGCAATTTCTTCCATCCAACATGTTACTATACAAGCTCTCTTCCCAATAAGGCATCATATAATAGCTGAAGTCTGAAGGCATTCACCGATATGCATTTGTACAGTTTATGTAGATTCAGAAGCGTCAAAAGTCAATATATGCCCATCTTCAATATGTTAAAATGTTACCCGCTTTTTTCGTTGCAACACACAAATAAGTAGAATGTCTCACTAGTAGAAAAAGGGCCTAATGTGAAGCACATTAGTCCCGGCTTGTAACTGAACCGGCACTAATGTGACCATTAGTGCCGGTTCGAACGACTATGCATTAGTGCCGATTCGTGTTGAACCTTTAGTACCGGTTCTTGCCACGAACTGGTAATAAAGAGGTGGTGGCAGGCTGGCGTCAGGCCGGGGCCCCACGAGCCCCTTTAGTGTCGGTTTGTGAGACAAAACGGGACTAAAGGTCTAACCTATAGTCCCGGTTTGTGTCATAAACCGGCATTAAAGGGGTCTTAAACTGTAGTCGTGGTTTGACACAAAAACCAACACTATGGGGAAATTTTCAAACTCTACCCCCCTATCGCCATCTCAGTTTTGAAAAAACAAAATAAAATGATAAAAACTTCAAAAATTAAAATCCTTCGAGATGTAGTTATATTACTACATCTACTAGTTAGGAAAATTTAAAAACTTAAATTTGGACATGTTTTGCAAAACAGTGTGATGAAAAACTAAAACGACTATATCTTTTGCATACGATGTAAGTATAATATATCAAAATGTTCAGCACGAAAATCCGCATCCGATTCCTGTCGTACAACCCCTCAGCGCCTCCTCTCATTGCTCCGGTGTGCAGGCGTGCAACACAACAAGCTGGTCTGCATGGCGTGCGCTGGGAGAGGACGAAAAGGGCTCTCTTTGAAGTTGGGCTATGCTTGCCTCTACTATAATATTTTTATTTACTCATGTATCTCACGTTCTCTCAATCAACATCACTAGGGCCGCCGGAAACTTGTGGGATTTCATATCAACATGCAAGGTAAACTCCTCTCTCATTGGCGTCAAGTAATGCATGACCCTTTACCTAATTCATATCACAGCATGGGATGTGAAGGTCATTAATATTCTTGATATATTACACTTGAGTTTGAATCATTCACCAATTAAGCAATACATGCCATGATTAATTGATCTGTCGTATTGCAGTTCATTCAGATTTGTTAACTGTGTTTTGTTCAGAGAAGTTTTTATTTATACTTCTAGCAGTATTCTCTGCGTGTCTATTATCCGTCGATCTGCTAATATTGTGTTAATTTAGACAACAGAATAGATGAGGTACAGTGATTTAATTAAGTTAATCGAAAGCTAGCATCCAAGATTACCCTTCACAGTCAAAATCCTTGCCAAATCCATGGTGATGGGTCATGATTTTTTTATTTTACAGAGTAATTTTGGTTTTCTTTCCATTTGTATCGTACAATTGTATTCTTTGGTTGCTAATATATGTCTTCATTTTTGTCATGATTATTCAGCAATAGTATTGATGTGTGACGTCATGGTGCCTAAAAAGGGTTTGCCAAAATTGGCAAGCAGGCTATGTTATATGCATTAGTAATGCCTCATTCTGGCATAGGGATTAGTTTGATAGTAACATGAATTTTTTTCCTACCTAATTAAGCCTTTCACTTTAATTACTATCTTTGCTGCAGGTTATTACTACGTTATACTACCATGAGGTCTGATGACCAACAAGTATATGGGATCTATCATAGTCCTTTCGATACGTAAGAGTGTCGAACCGAACAAGGAGCAGTTGGAAATGACAAGCGGTTTTCAGCAAGGTATTCTCTGCAAGTACTGAAATAAGTGGTAACAGATAGTTTTGTGATAAGATAATTTGTAACGAGCAATAAGTAACAAAAGTAAATAAAGTGCAGCAAGGTGGCCCAATCCTTTTTGTTGCAAAGGACAAGCCTGGACAAACTCATATAATAGGAAAAGCGCTCCCGAGGACACATGGGAATATCGTCAAGCTAGTTTTCATCGCGTTCAGATGATTCACGTTTGGTACTTTGATAATTTGATATGTGGGTGGACCGGTGCTTGGGTGCTGTTCTTACTTGAAAAAGCATCCCACTTATGATTAACCTCTATTGCAAGCATTCGCAACTACAACAAAAGTATTAAGGTAAACCTAACCATAGCATGAAACATATGGATCCAAATCAACCCCTTACGAAGCAACGCAAAAACTAGGGTTTAAGCTTCTGTCACTCTAACAACCCATCATCTACTTATTACTTCCCAATGCCCTCCTCTAGGCCCAAATAATGGTGAAGTGTTATGTAGTCGACGTTCACATAACACCACTAGAGGCTAGACAACATACATCTCATCAAAATATCGAACGAATACCAAATTCACATGACTACTAATAGCAAGACTTCTCCCATGTCCTCAGGAACAAGCGTAACTACTCACAAAGCATATTCATGTTCATAATCAGAGGGGTATTAATATGCATATAGGATCTGAACATATGATCTTCCACCAAATAAACCAACTAGCATCAACTACAAGGAGTAATCAACACTACTAGCACCCTACTAGTACCAATCCCGGACTTAGAGACAAGAATTGGATACAAGAGATGAACTAGGGTTTTGAGAGGAGATGGTGCTGGTGAAGATGTTGATGGAGATTGCCCTCTCCCAATGAGAGGAGCGTTGGTGATGATGATGGCGATGATTTCCCCCTCCCGAAGAGAAGTGTCCCCGGCAGAACAGCTTTGCCGGATCCCTAGATTGGTTCCGCCTCGTGGCGGCGGAGTTTCGTCCCGAAAGGTTGCTTCTAATTTTTTCCTCGACGAAAGACCTCATATAGCAGAAGATGGCCATCGGAGAGCCAACGGGGGGCCCACGAGGTAGGGGGGTGCGCCCTGGGGGTAGGGCGCGCCCCCACCCTTGTGACCAGGTGGGTCCCCCTCTGGTGTACTTCTTCCGCTCAGTATTTATTATATTTTCCAAAAATGACTTTCATGGAGTTTCAGGACTTTTGGAGTTGTGCAGAATAGGTCTTTAGTATTTGCTCATTTTCCAGCCTAGAATTCCAGCTGCCGGCATTCTCCCTCCTTATGTAAACCTTGTAAAATAAGAGAGAATAGGCATAAGTATTGTGACATAACATGTAATAACAGCCCATAATGCAATACATATCGATATAAAAGCATGATGAAAAATGGACGTATCAACTCCCCCAAGCTTAGACCTCGCTTGTCCTCAAGCGAAAGCCGATAACGATAAATATGTCCCCATGTTTAGAGGCAGAGGTGTCGATAAATATAAAATACGGACATGAAGGCATCATGATTATTCTCATAACAGCAACATATATAGATATTGTCATATGATTTCTTACGTTCAAGTAATAATCCATTCACAATGCAGAGTACGAATCATAAACCTTATTGAGAACCAACAAACTGTTATCTCAGTCATTGAAGCAATTGTAATTTATCATTACATCAGAAAGAGTCTATGTCAGAGCTCAAAAGGAAGTCCAGATACTCAACTATCATTTAGTCTTTCATAATTGCTAACACTCATGCGATACTTGTGGTTACAGAGTTTTAATCGGACACAGAGAAAGATAGGGGCTTATAGTTTCGCCTCCCAACCTTTTACCTCAAGGGTAATGTCAACAATAATAACTGATGCTCCCCTACATCCAATTATATATATATATATATATATATATATATATATATATATATATATATATATATATATAAGGATCTTTCCAACACCCTGTGCTTGCCAAAGGATAAAATGTAAAAGGGAAAGGTGAAGATCACCATGACTCTTGTATAAGGTAGAAGATAATAATAAAAGATAGGCGCGACTTCGCAGAGGGAAGCAGAGGTTGTCATGCGCTTTTAGGGTTGGATGCACAAAATCTTAATGCGAAAAAACATCACTTTATATTGCCACTTGTGATATAGACCTTTATTATGCAGTCCGTCGCTTTTATTACTTCTACATCACAAGATCGTATAAAGCTTATTTTCTCCCTCACTAATAAATCATACATATTTAGAGAGCAACTAGCAAAGTGGCCCGCCCGATGTGCAGGCTAGAATTTTTAAAGTTCATTATTTGATTTTTTTTTTACAGAAAATTGTAACCAAATGTGATGATGTTAGAAAACTGAGCCTTTTGCAAACATATTTTTGTGTGAGGTAATTTTGGTTTTCTCACTAATATATAAATAGGTATGTTACGAAGTAATCATGTGTCTGCTTGTTAGGATCACTATACACTATATTAACTATTCATAATAAGTCCTATGTGCAGTCTATATTTGTACCATTTTCTTGGCTTCCATGTTGGCTTGTTTGAAGGGTTTCTATTGAAACAAAGGTAGACACATGTATATTTGCTAATGTTGTGTAAGATTTGCATATTAACATGTCAGTTGTAGACGTGTGTACCTGTAATATTCGCCACTTATATCTGACTTGGTCTTTAATTTGGAAATCTTAAAAAAAGTTATATGGCCTAATTTTATGGAAGGAGGAAGTAAGAACAGAAGGAAAAGAAGAAGATGTTTTTCTTGACCATATTAGTAAACATAGTAAGAGAGCATTCCTAAATGAAAAACTAAAAATAGTAATACTTGGGTACTTGTCATCAATTCGGATAGGAACACGAACAATCTCTCTACTGTCGTCACTCACTTGAAACAAAGGCTAAGATAGATTTGTCGTCTCTGGCATCCATCACCTAAAGTTACCGTGCCAAGATAGAACGCCGACTTCTTTCATCAAGGGTTTGCACCACGGAGGCGGCGTTGAAGCAATAAGGTGGAAACATTACAATTGAGTAAGGTGCGGCTGATGAAAATACTCACTATATCAGCCTCCTCCATGATCCATCCCCGTTTCACTTAATCTGCATGTGTCCCGTGATTCTTCTCCATAGCATGACACCCTAGTTGACCGCCATCTGCAGTGGGATAAAACGAAAGAAGTTATTTATAATCAATATTTGTAGAACAAATAAACTTTGGGTTGGTAAGTCCATAAGTACTCTAGAAGGAACCAATATTTGATGGATCATGCTCATTCTCCTGTCATCTCATTTTATGGATGCCATGTGGTAGCAAACAACGCTTTTTACCTCTAAATATGATTTCATTTACTTGTGATGGCTTTGATTTAATTATCTCTGAAGGGGAAGTTTCTATTGGTGCAAAACCATGCGATTCGAGTAGGCATAGCCTATCAACCTTTTACCATGTGTCGTATTGACAAAAAACTAAAAAGAATGCACATTCCTGCAAGGAGAAGATACACTGATCGGAGACCTAAATGACTTCAGAATTGGTCAACCACCAGCCTCAACGACCTATTACTGTTGGCACTTGATAGTTTGCCTTTCGAGCCACCTAGAGCCGAGCTATGCATTGCAGCCTTGTTTGCTTGATGTTTTCCGTTGCACTGAATATGTAGTGAGGAGAGAGGGCATGGTGCTAATTAATAGAATCCGTGTACTTATGCACAGAAAGTCACATGACCAAAATGGCATATATCCGTAGATATATATGTTGCAACATGGATATGGGTAAAGAAACAAAAAAAATCGGCGAGTATGAGTTTTGGCCTTGTCGTGGATGTATTCGGTTTGGCCCTTGATCCTTGAGCGCCTACTCCTCCTATTGTCTTCCTGGAAACATGCAATAGGCAACAGGGTCCAAGGAATAGTGCAACAGGATGGGTGCTAAGTTGTGTTTTCATGCGTTCATATTTGAAGAGAAGAAAAATGCTTGCATGCCATGGTAGTGGCACAGCAAAGTGCCGACGGAGATTGTACGACCCACAACCTATGAACCCACATACTCCCTCCGTTCCACAATACATGCCTCCCCTTTGTCAAAATATAGATGTATCTAGACATGTTTTAGTATATAGTAGGTACATCCATTTTTAAACAAATGAAAGTCAAGTATTTTGGAACGGAGGGAGTATATACAAGTAAACAACGGTGGTAAAAAGCAGTGGCAGGACCTGAAATAGCAGACTCGACCAGAAACGCCTCAAACATAGTCGTCACAAGCATGCCTAGAGTTTGGTTAGAGTCAATTTCTCCTGCGCTGTGATAAAAGGAATCGGTCGACGCGAGGTGCGTCAGATCCTTGAGCGCCTTCTCCTCCTTTGGTCATTCTGGAAACATGCAATAGGCAACATGATCCTAGGAATGGTGGACCAGTATGGGTGCTAACTCTTTTTTCATGCGTTCATATTTGAAGAGAGGATAAACGCTTGCATATAGGAACGCATCATCCCATGCATTTTATTTAGATTGACCAGCACGTCCTAGCCCATGCTATTTTTTCAATGGGGTCTCACGTTGGTCTGTATTTTAGTCAGAGTCCCATACTAATTTATTTTTCTACCGTATGAGGAAAGGTTTCAAAAAAAGGGTGTAGTTCGATGTTGTTTTATTTTTGTTAAATGAAGTCCCACACAAAAAAAAATCTGGAGTCCCACGCTATTTTTCTTGGCAGCCAGGCTTTGTTTTTAAGTTGAGAGTCCAACGCTAGTCTTTTTATGGCAGCCACGCTAGTATTTTTAAGTCCAGGTTTTCTAGCCTATTTCTCATTTAGAAATTAACCAGCACGTTCTAGCCCATGCTATTTTTTCAATGGAGTCTCACGCTGGTCTATATTTTAGTCAGAGTCCCATACTAATTTACTTTTCTATCGTATAAGGAAAGGTTTCCAAAAAAGGGTGTAGTCCCATGTTGTTTTATTTTTCTTACAGGAAGTCCCACACTAACTTTTTTAGGGAGTCCCACGCTATTTTTCTTGGCAGCCATGCTTTTTTAAAATTGAGAGTCTCACGCTAGTCATTTGTGGCAGCCACGCTAGTCTTATAAAGTTGAGAGTCCGATGGAATTATCAAAAAAATAAAATTTAAGAGTTCCAGTCTAGTTTTTTTTTTGTTGTTGTGGGAGTTCCACGCTAGTTTTTGTTTGACAGGCACACTTTTTTTAAGTTGAAGAGTCCCACGCTAGTAGTCCCAAGCTAGTTTGTTTTTGTTGACGGAGATCCAAGCTAGTTTTTGTATGGCAGGCACACTTTTTTTTGAGTTGAAGAGTCCCACACTAGTAGTCCCACGCTAGTTTTTTTTGTTGAGCGAGATCCACGCTATTCTTTGTTTGGCAGGCACACTTTTATTTAAGTTGAAGAGTCCCACGCTATGTTTTGTTTTTGAGGGATAGAGTCCCACGTTACTTCTTTTTCCAGTATAATTATAATGGCATAGGTGGGTAATTTTTCTGACTTACAATTAGAATCTTATCTAATGGCTATAAAAAATTAGTCTATTAAATTAACGGTTGGATAATTCTAATTTTTGTGGTAATTTTTAGCCTATTTCTCTTCTCTCTGGTTAACCCATCAAACACTTTTTATATATAATAGATTTGTATTGCTTGCACCGATGACAACTTACTTGAAGGATCTTACTCAATCCATGGGTAGGTATGGTGGACTCTCATGGCAAAACTTGGTTTAAGGGAATTGGAAGCACAAGTAGTATCTCTACTTGGTGCTGAGAATTTGGCTGGCATGAGGGGGAAAGGCAAGCTCAACATGTTGGACGATCCATGACAATATACTTTATCTCGGATATAAGAAAACATAACCCATTACGTTGTCTTCCTTGTCCAACGTCAACTCTTTAGCATGTCATATTTTAATGAGTGCTCCCAATCATAAAAGATGTCAACAATAGTATATTTATATGTGAAGCCTCTCTTCCCTTATTACTTCCTATTAATTGCAACGATGACCAAAGCTATGTTTGCCAACTCCCAACAACTTTTAATCATCCTACTCTTCATATGTGAAATCATTACTCTTAATAAGATCGATATGAACTCTTTATTCCTTTTCTCTTTCTTTTATTCACTCATGATCATGGCAAAAGAATCAAGCCCTTGACTCAACACTAATCTTTATTATATAGCTCACAGACTTGATTACATAGAGAGATCATAAAGCAAAACTCAAAACTAGATCATGCCATAAACTTTATTCTACTAGATCAAGATACTACTAATAGGATCGAACTAAGAAAAACGGTAAAGAAAGGAGATGTGGTTGTGATACGATACCGGGGCATCTCCCCCAAGCTTGGCAGTTGCCAAGGGGAGTGCCCATACCCATGTGATTATGTCTCCTTTGCTGGTGAAGAGGGTGGAGTTGTTTATGATGGGTAATCGCACATCGAGCGTAAGAGATCCTCCAACTTGCGGATAATGCCCTTGAGTGCGATAATATGCTCCTTCAACAAAATATTTTCACGGGTGAGATACTTGTTTTGAATACGAGCTAACTCAATCATCTTGAAAGCTTCGACCTCAGTTGGGGTAAGAAGATTGTGATCAAGTTGAGGGATGTCTTCTGCTGCCGGAGCTTCATCCCCCGTGACCTTCTTGATCCTTTCGTCCTTGTTGAGCTCCATGGGTTCTTCCCTCTTCAGATCTATCTTCATTAGCCAAGCATCGTTGTCACCATTGTTGGAGGAGGGGGACGACATGATGCCTAGCCTTGACAATCCTGAAAGAAAACAGCTCGAAACAAGAATAGAGGATAACTGCGCGATACGGTGGCCAAAACCTTCGGGAGAATATATAATGAATTTTACCTACCAAAATACGTATCGTGCAAGAAAACGGAGTCCGGAAGGCACACGAGGTGCCCACGAGGTAGGGGGGCGCGCCTAGGGGGGTAGGGCGCGCCTGAAGGAAATATGCCCTAGAGGCAATAATAAAGTTATTATTTATTTCCTTATATCATGGTAAATGTTTATTATTCATGCTAGAATTGTATTAACCGGAAACATAATACATGTGTGAATACATAGACAAACAGAGTGTCACTAGTATGCCTCTACTTGACTAGCTCGTTAATCAAAGATGGTTATGTTTCCTAACCATGAACAAAGAGTTGTTATTTGATTAACGAGGTCACATCATTAGTTGAATGATCTGATTGACATGACCCATTTCATTAGCTTAGCACCCGATCGTTTAGTATGTTGCTATTGCTTTCTTCATGACTTATACATGTTCCTATGACTATGAGATTATGCAACTCCCGTTTGCCGGAGGAACACTTTGGGTACTACCAAACATCACAACGTAACTGGGTGATTATAAAGGAGTACTACAGGTGTCTCCAATGGTAGATGTTGGGTTGGCGTATTTCGAGATTAGAATTTGTCACTCCGATTGTCGGAGAGGTATCTCTGGGCCCTCTCGGTAATACACATCACATAAGCCTTGCAAGCATTATAACTAAGATGTTAGTTGTGAGATGATGTATTACGGAACGAGTAAAGAGACTTGCCAGTAACGAGATTGAACTAGGTATTGGATACCGACGATCGAATCTCGGGCAAGTAACATACCGATGACAAAGGGAACAACGTATGTTGTTATGCGGTTTGACCGATAAAGATCTTCGTAGAATATGTAGGAGCCAATATGGGCATCTAGGTCCCGCTATTGGTTATTGACCGGAGACGTGTCTCGGTCATGTCTACATTGTTCTCGAACCGTAGGGTCCGCACGCTTAATGTTACGATGACAGTTATTATGAGTTTATGCATTTTGATGTACCGAAGGTTGTTCGGAGTCCCGGATGTGATCACGGACATGACGAGGAGTCTCGAAATGGCCGAGACATAAAGATTGATATATTGGAAGCCTATGTTTGGACACCGGAAGTGTTTCGGGTGAAATCGGGATTTTACCGGAATACCGGGAGGGTTACCGGAACCCCCCGGGAGCCAAATGGGCCTACATGGGCCTTAGTGGAAAGGTGAAAGGGGCTGCCATGGAGGGATGCACGCCTCCCCCGCTCCCCTAGTCCTATTAGGACTAGGAGAGGTGGCCGGCCACCTCTCTCTCTCTTTCCCCCTTGGAGTCCTAGTTGGAATAGGATTGGAGGGGGGAGTCCTACTCCCGGTAGGAGTAGGACTCCTCCTGCGCCTCCCTCCTTGGCCGGCCAGCCCCTCCCCTTGGATCCTTTATATACGGGGGCAGGGGGCACCTCTAGGCTCACAAGTTGATCCTTGAGATCGTTCCTTAGCCGTGTGCGGTGCCCCTGCCACCAAATTCCACCTCGATCATACCGTTGTAGTGCTTAGGCGAAGCCCTGCGTCGGTAGTACATCAAGATCGTCACCACGCCGTCGTGCTGATGGAACTCTTCCTCGACGCTTTGCTGGATCGGAGCCCGAGGATCGTCATCGAGCTGAACGTGTGCTAAGAACTCGGAGGTGCCGGAGTAACGGTGCTTGGATCGGTCGGATCGGGAAGGCGTACGACTACTTCCTCTACGTTGTGTGATCGCTTCCGCAGTCGGTCTGCGTTGGTACGTAGACAACACTCTCCCCTCTCGTTGCTATGCATCACCATGATCTTGCATGTGCGTAGGAAATTTTTGAAATTACTACGTTCCCCAATAGTGGCATCCGAGCCTAGGTTTTATGGTTTGATGTTATTTGCACGAGTAGAACACAAGTGAGTTGTGGGCGATACAAGTCATACTGCCTACCAGCATGTCACACTTTGGTTCGGCGGTATTGTTGGACGAGACGACCCGGACCAACCTTACGCGTACGCTTACGCGAGACCGGTTCCCTCGACGTGCTTTGCACATAGATGGCTTGCGGGCGACTGTCTCTCCAACTTTAGTTGAACCGAGTGTGGCTACGCCCGGTCCTTGAGAAGGTTAAAACGGAGTCTATTTGACAAACTATCGTTGTGGTTTTGATGCGTAGGTGAGATGAGTTCTTGCTTAAGCCCGTAGCAGCCACGTAAAACTTGCAACAACAAAGTAGAGGACGTCTAACTTGTTTTTGCAGGGCATGTTGTGATGTGATATGGTCAAGGCATGATGCTGATTTTATTGTATGAGATGATCATGTTTTGTAACCAAGTTATCGGCAACTGGCAGGAGCCATATGGTTGTCGCTTTATTGTATGCAATGCAATCGCGATGTAATGCTTTACTTTATTGCTAAGCGGTAGTGATAGTCATGGAAGCATAAGATTGGCGAGACGACAACGATGCTACGATGGAGATCAAGGTGTCGCGCCGGTGACGATGGTGATCATGACGGTGCTTCGGAGATGGAGATCACAAGGACAAGATGATGATGGCCATATCATATCACTTATATTGATTGCATGTGATGTTTATCTTTTATGCATCTTATCTTGCTTTGATTGACGGTAGCATTATAAGATGATCTCTCACTAAATTATCAAGAAGTGTTCTCCCTGAGTATGCACCGTTGCCAAAGTTCGTCGTGCCCAGACACCACGTGATGATCGGGTGTGATAAGCTCTACGTCCATCTACAACGGGTGCAAGCCAGTTTTGCACACGCAGAATACTCAGGTTAAACTTGACGAGCCTAGCATATGCAGATATGGCCTCGGAACACGGAGATCGAAAGGTCGAGCGTGAATCATATAGTAGATATGATCAACATAACGATGTTCACCATTGAAAACTACTCCATCTCACGTGATGATCGGTTATGGTTTAGTTGATTTGGATCACGTGATCACTTAGAGGATTAGAGGGATATCTATCTAAGTGGGAGTTCTTAAGTAATATGATTAATTGAACTTTAATTTATCATGAACTTAGTCCTGGTAGTATTAGCATATCTATGTTGTAGATCAATAGCTCGCGTTGTTGCTTCCCTGTGTTTATTTTTGATATGTTCCTAGAGAAAATTGTGTTGAAAGATGTTAGTAGCAATGATGCGGATTGGATCCGTGATCTGAGGTTTATCCTCATTGCTGCATAGAAGAATTATGTCCTTGATGCACCGCTAGGTGACAGACCTATTGCAGGAGCAGATGCAGACGTTATGAACGTTTGGCTAGCTCAATATGATGACTACTTGATAGTTTAAGTGCACCATGCTTAACGGCTTAGAATCAGGACTTCAAAGATGTTTTGAACGTCATGGACCATATGAGATGTTCCAGGAGTTGAAGTTAATATTTCAAGCAAATACCCGAGTTGAGAGATATGAAGTCTCCAACAAGTTCTATAGCTAAAAGATGGAGGAGAATCGCTCAACTAGTGAGCATGTGCTCAGATTGTCTGGGTACTACAATTGCTTGAATCAAGTGGGAGTTAATCTTCCAGATAAGATAGTGACTGAAAGAATTCTCTAGTCACCATCACCAAGTTAGTAGAACTTCGTGATGAACTATGATATGCAAGGGATAACGGAAACGATTCCCAAGCTCTTCGTGATGCTGAAATCGACGAAGGTAGAAATCAAGAAAAACATCAAGTGTTGATGGTTGACAAGACCACTAGTTTGAAGAAAAGGGCAAAAGGGAAGAAGGGGAACTTCAAGAACAACGGCAAGCAAGTTGCTGCTCAAGTGAAGAAGCCCAAGTCTGGTCCTAAGCCTGAGACTAAGTGCTTCTACTGCAATGGGACTGGTCACTGGAAGCGGAACTGCCCCAAGTATTTGGCGGATAAGAAGGATGGCAAAGTGAACAAAAGTATATTTGATATACATGTTATTGATGTGTGCTTTACTAGTGTTTATAGCAACCCCTCAGTATTTGATACTGGTTCAGTTGCTAAGATTAGTAACTCGAAACAGGAGTTGCAGAATAAACAAAGACTAGTTAAGGGTAAAGTGACGATGTGTGTTGGAAGTGGTTCCAAGATTGATATGATCATCATCGCACACTCCCCTATACTTTCGGGATTAGTGTTGAACTTAAATAAGTGTTATTTGGTTTTTGCGTTGAGCATGAATATGATTTGATCATGTTTATTGCAATACGGTTATTCATTAAAGTCAGAGAATAATTGTTGTTCTGTTTACATGAATAAAACCTTCGATGGTCATACACCCAATGAAACAAGTTCGTTGGATCTCGATCGTAGTGATACACATATTCATAATATTGAAACCAAAAGATGCAAAGTTAATAATGATAGTGCAACTTATTTGTGGCACTGCCATTTAGGTCATATTGGTATAAAGCGCATGAAGAAACTCCATGCTGATGGGCTTTCGGAATCACTTGATTATGAATCACTTGATGCTTGCGAACCATGCCTTTTGGGCAAGATGACTAAAACGCCGTTCTCCGGAACAATGGAGCAAGCAACAGATTTGTAGGAAATCATACATACTAATGTATGTGGTCCGATGAATATTTAAGGCTTGCAGCGGGTATCATTATTTTCTGACCTTCACAGATGATTTGTGCAGATATGGGTATATCTACTTAATGAAATAGAAGTCTGATACATTTGAAAAGTTCATATAATTTCAGAGTGAAGTGGAAAATCATCGTAACAAGAAAATAAAGTTTCTACGATCTGATCGTGGAAAAGAGTATTTGAGTTACGAGTTTGGTCTTCAGTTAAAACAATGTGAAATAGTTTCACTACTCACGCCACCTGGAACACCACAGCATAATGGTGTGTCCGAACGTCATAACTGTACTTTATTGGATATAGTGCAATCTATGATGTTTCTTATCGATTTACCACTATCGTTTTTGGGGTCATGCATTAGAGACAGCTGCATTCACGTTAAAAAAAAGGGGCACCATCTATATCCATCGAGACGACGCCTTATGAACTATGGTTTGGCAAGAAACCAAAGTTGTCGTTTCTTGAATTTTGGGGTTGCGATGCTTATGAGAAAAAGTTTCATCCTGATAAGCTCAAACCCAAATCGGAGAAATATGTCTTCATAGGATACCCAAAGGAGACTGTTGGGTACACCTTCTATCACAGATCCTAAGGCAAGACATTCGTTGCTTATAATGGATCCTTTCTAGAGAAGGAGTTTCTCTTGAAAGAAGTGAGTGGGAGGAAAGTAGAAAACTTGATAAGGTAATTGTACCTTCTACCTTATTGGAAAGTAGTTCATCACAAAAATATGTTCTTGTGACTACTACACCAACTAGTGAGGAAGCTAATGATGATGATCATGTAACTTCAGATCAAGTTACTACCGAATCTCGTAGGTAAACCAGAGTGAGATCCGCACCAGAGTGGTACGGTAATCCTGTTCTGGAGGTCATGTTACTTGACCATGATGAACCTACGAACTATGAGGAAGCGATGATGAGCCCAGATTCTGCGAAATGGTTTGAGGCCATGAAATCTGAGATATGATCCATGTATGAGAACAAAGTTTGGACTTCGGTTGACTTGCCCGATGATCGGCAGGCAATTGAGAATAAATGGATCTTCAAGAGGAAGACGGACGCTGATAGTAGTGTTACTATCTACAAAGCTAGAATTGTCGCAAAAGGTTTTCGACAAGTTCAAGGTGTTGACTACAATGAGAGCTTCTCACTCGTATCT
Source organism: Triticum monococcum (assembly GCA_034509565.1). Lineage (NCBI taxonomy): Eukaryota > Viridiplantae > Streptophyta > Magnoliopsida > Poales > Poaceae > Triticum > Triticum monococcum. The sequence continues at coordinate 793,515,621 of CM067847.1, forward strand.
ATGCTTGAGTCTGTCCGAATCATGTTAGTAATTGCCGCATTTAATGAAATCTGGCAAATGGATAAAAAAAACTGCATTCCTTAATGGATTTATTAAGGAAGAGTTGTATATGATGCAACAGAAGGTTTTGTCAATCCGAAAGGTGCTAACAAAATGTGCAAGCTCCAGCGATCCATCTGTGGACTGGTGCAAGCATCTCGGAGTTGGAATATACGCTTTGATGAGTTGATCAAAGCATATAGTTTTATACAGACTTGCGGTGAAGCCTGTATTTACAAGAAAGTGAGTGGGAGCACTACAGCATTTCTGATAAGTATATGTGAATGACATATTGTTGATCGGAAATAATGTAGAATTATTCTGTAAAGCATAAAGGAGTGTTTGAAAGGAGTTTTTCAAAGAAAGACTTCGGTGAAGCTGCTTACATATCGAGCTTCAAGATCTATAGAGATAGATCAAGACACTTGATAAGTTTTTTCAATGAGTACATACCTTGACAAGATTTTGAAGTAGTTCAAAATGGAGCAGTCAAAGAAAGAGTTCTTGCCTGTATTATAAGGTGTGAAGTTGAGTAAGACTCAAAGCCCGACCACGGCAGAATATAGAAAGAGAATGAAAGTCATTCCCTATGCCTTGGCCATAGGTTCTATAAAGTATGTCATGCTGTATACCAGATCTATTGTATACCCTGCACTGATTTGGCAAGGGAGTACAATAGTGATCTAGGAGTAGATCACTGGACAGCGGTCAGAATTATCCTTAGTGAAATAAGGATATGTTTCTCGATTATGGACGTGATAAAAAGGTTCGTCGTAAAGGGTTACGCCGATGCAAGTTTTGACACTAATCTAGATGACTCTAAGTCTCGGTCTAGATACATATTGAAAGTGGGAGCAATTAGTTAGAGTAGCTCCATGCAGAGCATTGTTGACATAGAAATTTGCAAAATACATGTGGATCTGAATGTGGCAGACCCGTTGACTAAGATTCTCTCACAAGCAAAACATGATCACACCTTAGTACTCTTTGGGTGTTAATCACATAGCGATGTGAACTATATTACTGAATCTAGTAAACCCTTTGGGTGTTGTTCACATGGCGATGTGAACTATGGGTGTTAATCACATGATAATGTGAACTATCGATGTTAATCACATGGTGATGTAATCTAGATTATTGAGTCTAGTGCAAGTGGGAGACTGAAGGAAATATGCCCTAGAGGCAATAATAAAGTTATTATTTATTTCCTTATATCATGATAAATGTTTATTATTCATGCTAGAATTGTATTAACCGGAAACATAATACATGTGTGAATACATAGACAAACAGAGTGTCACTAGTATGCCTCTACTTGACTAGCTCGTTAATCAAAGATGGTTATGTTTCCTAACCATGAACAAAGAGTTGTTATTTGATTAACGAGGTCACATCATTAGTTGAATGATCTGATTGACATGACCCATTTCATTAGCTTAGCACCCGATCGTTTAGTATGTTGCTATTGCTTTCTTCATGACTTATACATGTTCCTATGACTATGAGATTATGCAACTCCCGTTTGCCGGAGGAACACTTTGGGTACTACCAAACGTCACAACGTAACTGGGTGATTATAAAGGAGTACTACAGGTGTCTCCAATGGTAGATGTTGGGTTGGCGTATTTCGAGATTAGAATTTGTCGCTCCGATTGTCGGAGAGGTATCTCTGGGCCCTCTCGGTAATACACATCACATAAGCCTTGCAAGCATTATAACTAAGATGTTAGTTGTGAGATGATGCATTACGGAACGAGTAAAGAGACTTGCCAGTAACGAGATTGAACTATGTATTGGATACCGACGATCGAATCTCGGGCAAGTAACATACCGATGACAAAGGGAACAACGTATGTTGTTATGCGGTTTGACCGATAAAGATCTTCGTAGAATATGTAGGAGCCAATATGGGCATCCAGGTCCCGCTATTGGTTATTGACCGGAGACGTGTCTCGGTCATGTCTACATTGTTCTCGAACCGTAGGGTCCGCACGCTTAACGTTACGATGACAGTTATTATGAGTTTATGCATTTTGATGTACCGAAGGTTGTTCGGAGTCCCGGATGTGATCACGGACATACGAGGAGTCTCGAAATGGTCGAGACATAAAGATTGATATATTGGAAGCCTATGTTTGGACACCGGAAGTGTTTCGAGTGAAATCGGGATTTTACCGGAATACCGGGAGGGTTACCGGAACCCCCCGGGAGCCAAATGGGCCTACATGGGCCTTAGTGGAAAGGTGAAAGGGGCTGCCATGGAGGGCTGCCCGCCTCCCCCCCTCCCCTAGTCCTATTAGGACTAGGAGAGGTGGCCGGCCACCTCTCTCTCTCTTTCCCCCTTGGAGTCCTAGTTGGAATAGGATTGGAGGGGGGAGTCCTACTCCCGGTAGGAGTAGGACTCCTCCTGCGCCTCCCTCCTTGGCCGGCCAGCCCCTCCCCTTGGATCCTTTATATACAGGGGCAGGGGGCACCTCTAGGCACACAAGTTGATCCTTGAGATCGTTCCTTAGCCGTGTGCGGTGCCCCCTGCCACCAAATTCCACCTCGATCATACCGTTGTAGTGATTAGGCGAAGCCCTGCGTCGGTAGTACATCAAGATCGTCACCACGCCGTCGTGCTGACGGAACTCTTCCTCGACGCTTTGCTGGATCGGAGCCCGAGGATCGTCATCGAGCTGAACGTGTGCTAAGAACTCGGAGGTGCCAGAGTAACGGTGCTTGGATCGGTCGGATCGGGAAGGCGTACGACTACTTCCTCTACGTTGTGTGATCGCTTCCGCAGTCGGTCTGCGTTGGTACGTAGACAACACTCTCCCCTCTCGTTGCTATGCATCACCATGATCTTGCGTGTGCGTAGGAAATTTTTGAAATTACTACGTTCCCCAACAGCGCCCTCCACCCTCGTGGAGCCCTCGTGTCCTTCCCGGACTGCAACTTATTTTTCTATTTTTCTAAATATTCCAAAACGGAAAAATATTGCCTTAAAACTGTTTTGGAGTCGGCTTACTTACCGTACCACATACCTATTCCTTTTCGGAGTCTGAAACGTTCTGGAAAGTGTCTCTTATATATTCCTCCGGGGTTACGGTTTCAATAACATTGGTTTCAACATTTATAGGATTACCTGAGATATAATGTTTGATTCTTTGACCGTTTACCACCTTCGGATTTGTGCCTTCCAAGTTGTTGATTTTTATGGCACCGGAACGATAGACCTCCGCGATAATGTAGGGGCCTTCCCATTTAGAGAGAAGTTTTCCTGCAAAAAAATCTTAAACAAGAGTTGTATAGCAATACATAATCACCTACATTAAACTCACGCTTTTGTATCCTTTTGTCACGCCATCTTTTAACTTTTTCTTTAAACAACTTAGCATTTTCATAAGCTTGGGTTCTCCATTCATCAAGTGAGGTAATATCAAATAACCTCTTCTCATCGGCAAGTTTGAAATCATAATTGAGCTCTTTATAGCCCAATATGCCTTATGTTCTAGTTCGAGAGGTAAGTGACATGCTTTTCCATAAACCATTTTATACGGAGACATACCCATAGGATTTTTATATGCAGTTCTATAGGCCCAGAATGCATTATCAAGTTTCTTGGACCAATTCTTCCTAGACCTACTGACAGTCTTTTGCAAAATTATTTTGAGCTCTCTATTACTCAATTCTACTTGGCCACTAGACTGTGGGTGATAAGGGGATGCAATTCTATGATTAACATCATATTTAGCAAGCATTTTACGGAAAGCACCATGAATAAAATGTGAACCACCATCAGTCATTAAATATCTAGGGACTCCAAACCTCGGAAAAATGACTTCCTTAAGCATTTTAATAGAAGTGTTATAATCAGCACTACTAGTTGGAATAGCTTCTACCCACTTAGTAACGTAATCAACAGCAACTAAAATATGTGTATATCCATTAGAGGTAGGAAAAGGTCCCATATAGTCAAAGCCCCAAACATCAAATGGTTCAATAACAAGTGAATAATTCATAGGCATTTCTTGACGTCTACTAATATTACCGATTCTCTGACATTCATCACAAGATAAGACAAACTTATGGGCATCCTTGAAGAGAGTAGGCCAATAAAAACCGGATTGCAATACCTTATGTGCAGTTCTATCTCCAGCGTGGTGTCCTCCATAAGCTTCGGAGTGACACTTGCGTAGGATCTGTTCCTGTTCATGCTCAGGTACACAACGTCTAATAACACCATCTACTACTTCTTTATAAAGATGTGGGTCATCCTAAAAGTAATGTCTCAAATCATAGAAAAACTTTTTCTTTTGCTGGTATGTGAAACTAGGTGGTATAAATTTAGCAACAATATAATTAGCGTAATCAGCATACCATGGAGTACCACGAGAAGTACTTATAACATTTAATTGTTCAGCAGGGAAGCTATCATCAATAGGTGGTGGGTCATCAAGAACATTTTCTAACCTAGACAAGTTGTCCGCAACGGGGTTCTCAGCTCCCTTTCTATCAACAATATGTAAATCAAATTCTTGTTGCAAGAGAACCCATCTAATAAGTCTAGGTTTAGCATCTTTCTTTTCCATCAGATATTTAATAGCAGCATAATCAGTGTGAATAGTTACTTTAGAATCAACAATATAAGGTCTGAACTTATCACAAGCAAATACAACTGCTAAGAATTCCTTTTCAGTAGTATCATAATTTCTTTGAGCATTGTCTAGAGTTTTACTAGCATAATGGATAACATTTAATTTCTTATCAACTCTTTGCCCTAGAACAACACCTACAACATAATCACTAGCATCACACATAATTACAATGGGTAAATTCCAATCAGGTGGCTGAACAATAGGTGCAGAGATCAATGCTTTCTTAAGTATTTCAAATGCTTCTACACAATCATCATCAAAGACAAATGGTATATCTTTTTGTAATAGATTAGTCAGAGGCCGAGAAATTTTTGAGAAGTCCTTAATGAACCTCCTATAAAATCTGGCGTGACCAAGGAAACTTCTTATACCTTTCATGTCCTTGGGACATGGCATCTTTTCAATAGCATCAACCTTGGCTTTATCAACTTCAATGCCTCTTTCAGAAACTTTATGCCCCAAGAAAATACCTTCATTAACCATAAAGTGGCACTTTTCCCAATTCAAGACAAGATTAGTTTCTTCACATCTCTCCAAAACTCGATCAAGATTGCTCAAGCAGTCATCAAAAGAAGATCCATAAACGGAAAATTCATCCATGAAAACCTCACAAATCTTTTCACAAAAGTCAGAGAATATAGCCACCATGCATCTTTGAAAGGTAGCAGGTGCATTACATAAACCAAAAGGCATACGTCTATAAGCAAAAGTACCAAAAGGGCATGTAAAAGTAGTCTTTGATTGATCTTTAGCTGACACAGGTATTTGAGAGAAACCAGAATAACCATCTAGAAAGCAATAGTGTGTATGTTTGCATAACCTTTCTAGCATTTGATCGATAAAAGGTAAGGGGTAATGATCTTTCGTAGTGGCTTTATTTAATTTGCGAATCAATTACCATCCTATAACCTGTAATAATTTTTTGCAGAATCAATTCATCTTTATCATTAGGAACAACAGTAACACCTCCCTTTTTAGGGAAACAGTGAACATGACTTACCCACTGACTATCAGCAACAGGATAAATTATACCTGCCTCAAGGAGCTTTAGTATTTCTTTTCTTACCACTTCTTTCATCTTAGGATTCAGCCGTCGTTGATGATCTCAAACTGGTTTAGCATCTTCTTCCAAATTTATTTTATGTTGACATAGAGTGGGACTAATGCCCTTAAGATCATCAAGAGTATATCCAATAGCAGCACGGTGCTTCTTCAGAGTTTTCAATAATCTTTCTTCTTCATGCTCTGAAAGGTTAGCCCTAATAATAACTGGATATATCTTCTTTTCTTCAAGATAAGCATATTTAAGACTATCAGGCAACGGTTTAAGCTCAAACACGGGATCACCCTTGGGTGGAGGGGGATCCCCTAGGATTTCAACAGGCAAATTGTGTTTCAGAATAGGTTCTTGTTTAAAGAATACTTCATCTATTTCCCTTCTTTCATTCATAAACATATTATTTTCATGGTCTAGCAAGTATTTTTCTAAAGGATCACTAGGAGGTACGGCAATAGAAGCAAGACCAATAATTTCATCCTTACTAGGCAATTCTTCCTCACGGCGTTGTTTACTAAATTTAGAGAAATTAAATTCATGAGACATATCACCCAAACCAATAGTAACAACATTCTTTTCGCAATCTATTCTAGCATTGACGGTATTCAAGAAGGGTCTACCAAATATAATAGGACAAAAGCTATCTTGTGGGGAACCAAGAACAAGAAAATCAGCAGGATATTTAGTTTTCCCACACAAGACTTCAACATCTCTAACAATTCCCATTGCTGATATAGTATCTCTATTGGCAAGTTTAATTGTAACATCAATATCTTCTAACTCAGCTGGTGCAATTTCGTGCTTAATTTCTTGGTATAAAGTATGAGGTATAACACTAGCACTAGCACCCATATCACATAAGCCATGATAACAATGATCTCCTATTTTAACAGAAATAACAGGCACACCTACCACAGGTCTATGTTTATCTTTAGCGCCAGGTTTGGCAATTCTAGCAGTTTCACCACAGAAATGAATAACATGCCCATCCATATTATCAGCTAGGAGATATTTAACAATAGCAATACTAGGTTCAACTTTAATTTGCTTAGGAGGTGTATAAGTTCTAATATTGCTTTTACGAACTACAGTTGAAGCTTTAGCATGATCCTTAATCCTGACAGGGAAAGGTGGTTTCTCATCATAAGAAGTAGGAACAACAGGATCATTATAAGTGATAGTCTTTTCTTCAACTTTAGTAGGTGCAGCTACTTTTACTTCTATGGGAGGATGATATTTAAACCACTTCTCTTTGGGGAGATCAACATAAGTAGCAAAAGATTGACAAAAAGAAGCTACTATCTCAGAGTCAAGTCCATATTTAGTGCTAAACTTACGGAAAACATCGGTATGCATAAAAGATTTAACACAATCAAACTTAGGTGTCATACCTGACTCCTTACCTTCGTCGAGGTCCCAATCTTCAGAGTTGCGTTTAACTCTATCCAATAGATTCCATCTGAATTCAATAGTCTTCATCATAAAAGAGCCATCACAAGAAGTATCAAGCATGGTGCGATTGTTTTTAGAAAGCCGAGCATAAAAACTTTGAATAATTATTTATCTCAAGAGCTCATGATTGGGGCTTGAATATAACATTGATTTAAGCCTACCCCGAGCTTGAGCAATGCTTTCTCCTTCGCGAGGCCAAAAATTATATATATAATTGCGATCACGATGAACAAGATGCATAGGATAATTTTTTTGATGAAATTCCAATTTCAATCGTCGGTAGTTCTATGATCTCGCATCATCACATAGCCTATACCATGTCAATGCATCTCCCTTCAAAGATAAAGGGAAGACCTTCTTCTTGACAACATCATCGGGTATACCTGCAAGCTTAAATAATCCACAAACTTCATCCACATATATTAGGTGTTCACCAGGATGTTTTGTTCCATCTCCTGTAAAAGTATTAGCTAGCAGTTTTTCTATCATACCCGAAGGAACTTCAAAAGGAATATTTTCATTTTCAGTAGGTTCAGTAGGTTGAGGAGCAAATCTTTGCTCTACTGGTCAGGGTGAAGATACCCCGAACAAGCCCCTCAGAGGATTACATTCCATAGTAACAAGTGACAGTAAATTTTAGCACACTATATAAATTTTTCGTTACCAAATTCCACTCACCAAAAGCGCTTCACTCCCCGGCAACAGCGCCAGAAAAGAGTCTTGATGACCCACAAGTATAGGGATCTATCATAGTCCTTTCGATAAGTAAGAGTGTCGAACCCAACGAGGAGCAGAAGGAAATACAAGCGATTTTCAGCAAGGTATTCTCTGCAAGTACTGAAATAAGTGGTAACAGATAGTTTTGTGATAAGATAATTTGTAACGAGCAACAAGTAACAAAAGTAAATAAAGTGTAGCAAGGTGGCCCAATCCTTTTTGTAGCAAAGGACAAGCCTGGACAAACTCTTATAATAGGAAAAGCCCTCCCGAGGACACATGGGAATATCGTCAAGCTAGTTTTCATCATGTTCATATGATTCACGTTCGGTACTTTGATAATTTGATATGTGCGTGGACCGGTGCTTGGGTGCTGTTCTTACCTGAACAAGCATCCCACTTATGATTAGCCTCTATTGCAAGCATCCGCAACTACAACAAAAGTATTAAGGTAAACCTAACCATAGCATGAAACATATGGATCCAAATCAGCGCCTTACGAAGCAACGCATAAACTAGGGTTTAAGCTTCTATCACTCTAGCAACCCATCATCTACTTATTATTTCCCAATGCCTTCCTCTAGGCCCAAATAATGGTGAAGTGTTATGTAGTCGACGTTCACATAACACCACTAGAGGCTAGACAACATACATCTCATCAAAATATCGAACGAATACCAAATTCACATGACTACTAATAGCAAGACTTCTCCCATGTCCTCAGGAACAAACGTAACTACTCACAAAGCATATTCATGTTCATAATCAGAGGGGTATTAATATGCATATAGGATCTGAACATATGATCTTCCACCAAATAAACCAACTAGCATCAACTACAAGGAGTAATCAACACTACTAGTAATCCCGGACTTAGAGACAAGAATTGGATACAAGAGATGAACTAGGGTTTTGAGAGGAGATGGTGCTGGTGAAGATGTTGATGGTGATTGCCCTCCACCAATGAGAGGAGCGTTGGTGATGATGATGGCGATGATTTCCCGCTCCCGGAGGGAAGTGTCCCTGACAGAACAGCTCTGCCGGAGCCCTAGATTGGTTCCGCCAAGGTTCCGCCTCGTGGCGGCGGAGTTTCGTCCCGAAAGGTAGCTTCTAATTTTTTTCCTCGACGGAAGACCTCATATAGCAGAAGATGGCCATCGGAGAGCCAACCGGGGGACCACGAGGTAGGGGGGCGCGCCCTGGGGGGGTAGGGCGCGCCCCCACCCTTGTGACCAGGTGGGTCCCCCTCTGGTGTACTTCTTCCGCTCAGTATTTATTATATTTTCCAAAAATGACTTTCGTGGAGTTTCAGGACTTTTGGAGTTGTGCAGAATAGGTCTCTAGTATTTGCTCCTTTTCCAGCCCAGAATTCCAGCTGTCGGCATTCTCCCTCCTTATGTAAACCTTGTAAAATAAGAGAGAATAGGCATAAGTATTGTGACATAACATGTAATAACAGCCCATAATGCAATAAATATCGATATAAAAGCATGATGCAAAATGGACGTTTCAAGGTGCAGTTCCCTTCATCTGAATTTGGAATAATGATGTTTCTGGCAGCCGTTAGTATAAAAGTTTTCCCGCAAATTTGGAATTACGATAGATGTTAGGATAAAATTTTGCAATTTCTTCCATCCAATATGTTACTATACAAGCTCTCTTCCCAATAAGGCATCATATAATAGCTAAAGTCCAAAGGCATTGACCGATATGCATTTGTATAGCTTATGGTAGATTTAGAAGCGTCAAAATTCAATATATGCCCATCTTCAATATGTTAAAATGTTACCTGCTTTTTTCTTTGCAAGACACAGATAAGTAGAATGTCTCACTAGTAGAAAAGGGGCTTAATGTGAAGCACATTTGTCCCGGTTTGTAACTGAACCGGCACTAATGGTCACATTAGTGCTTGTTCGAACGGCTATGCATTAGTGCCAGTTCGTGTTGAACATTTAGTACCGGTTCGTGCCACGAACCGGAACTAAAGGGGTGGTGGCAGGCTCACGTCAGACTAGGGCCCCACGAGCCCCTTTAGTGCCGGTTTGTGACACAAAAAGGAACTAAAGGTCTAACCTATAATCCCGGTTTGTGTCATAAACCGGCACTAAAGGGGTCTTAATCTATAGTCCCGTGTATCACCATTTCAGTTCTGAAAACAAAAGAAAATTATTAAAACTTCAAAAAAATTAAAATTCTCCGAGATGTAGTTATGTTACTACATCTACTAGTTAGGAAAATTTAAAACTTAAATTTGGAAATGTTTTGCAAAAAAGTGTGATGAAAAATTAAAACGACTATATCTTTTGCATACGATGTCGAAAAAAACGTATAATATATCAAAATGTTCAGCACCAAAAGCCGCATCCGATTTTGACCGCCATAGACTGTTTTGCAAATTTTTAGAATCCTAAAATGAAAAAATGAAAAAATATATGCTCAACTTTCAATTTTTTTGAATTTTGGTCAAATTGTGGTCAAACTACTTATTCAAGAAATATTAGTGTTACCAAATAATTATTCAAGAATATTAGTGTTACTAAATAATTATTTCATTTTTTTGAATTTTGGTCAAATCTGGTCAAACTGTAGTCAAACTATGGTCGAACTACTTATTCAAGAAATATTAATGTTACTAATAATTATTGTTTTTTACAGTAATAGTCACAATCTCAAACGGAGAAGGCCTGATAGATTGTTGTTGCGCCCATCTATGTCTTACTGCAACTAATCTATTTCTTGCATTTGGCGACATATTTTTTCTCACCTGCTATGTCTTGCCCAGTAGGAGAAGTCCTCATAAATTGTTGTTGCGCCCACCTATGTTGTAACCTCTTATCTTCGTGATAATGTTTTATTTGTTCATTTCATGCATTGGCGAAATGCACCCTATTCTTCCCTTGATGGTTTTTTTCACATATTTGTTCCTAGCGAATGATGCAACATTATCAATAGGTATGTTGTTTTGTTACTTATCCTAGAAGAACCGTCCAAAGAAGGTTAGACCAATGCTTTGAGGTTTAAATAATTTTGTAATCTCAGCAATGTAGTTTACTGTTTGCTTAATAAAATATTTTGATCCGATGTGGGTTTTAAAACTAAATGCGAGACTAGTTTGCGTCCATGCAGCAGAGGGAATATTTCACATGCAATTAACATTGATCGCCACACATAGTAACCATGTCGGATGTTGCAAAGGTGACCTATTTACCATTGTTTTTGGTTAGGCTGCATAACTGAAGTGACCTTTCCCTGGCCACGAGGCGGGCGAGGTCAGCGAGTCGTCGGGACAGCGCGAGGATTGGATGGCCTGCAACCGCCAGCGAGGAGGGCTCGCGTTCGCCGCCGATCTAGCGCCTCCGCCGGCCGGCGAGCCCAGCCCGTTTGCCGCGCCTCTCTCCCTCTCCTCTTGCCGCCAGGGAGGAGGGCCCACATCCGCCACCAATCTTGCGCCTCCATCGGCTGGTGAGTCGTGCCTCTTGCCCTCTCCTTCTCCCGTTCCTCTCTTCTCCTTTCCCCATCTGTTGGGGAACGTAGTAATTTCAAAAAATTTCCTACGCACACGCAAGATCATGGTGATGCATAGCAACGAGAGGGGAGAGTGTTGTCTACGTACCAACGCAGACCGACTGCGGAAGCGATCACACAACGTAGAGGAAGTAGTCGTACGTCTTCTCGATCCGACCGATCCAAGCACCGTTACTCCGGCACCTCCGAGTTCTTAGCACACGTTCAGCTCGATGACGATCCTCGGGCTCCGATCCAGCAAAGCGTCGAGGAAGAGTTCCGTCAGCACGACGGCGTGATGACGATCTTGATGTACTACCGACGCAGGGCTTCGCCTAAGCACTGCAACAATATGACCGAGGTGGAATTTGGTGGAAGGGGGCACCACACACGGCTAAGGAACGATCACCAAGGATCAACTTGTGTGTATTGGGGTGCCCCCTGCCTCCGTATATAAAGGAGCAAGGGGGAGGGGGCGGCCGGCCTAGGAGGAGGCGCGCCAAGGGGAGTCCTACTCCCACCGGGAGTAGGACTCCCTCCTTCCTTGTTGGAGTAGGAGAAGGGGGAAAGAGGGGGAGAGGAATAAGGAAAAGGGGGCTGCGCCCCTTGTCCAATTCGGACCAGAGGGGGGGCGCAGGCCTCCTTCCTTTTGGACTCTTTCCTCTATTCCCGTATGGCCCAATAAGGCCCATATACTCCCCGGCGAATTCCCGTAACTCTCCGGTACTCCGAAAAATACCCGAATCACTCGGAACCTTTCCGAAGTCCGAATATAGTCGTCCAATATATCGATCTTTACATCTCGACCATTTCGAGACTCCTCGTCATGTCCCCGATCTCATCCGGGACTCCGAACTCCTTCGGTACATCAAAACTCATAAACTCATAATATAACTGTCATCAAAACCTTAAGCGTGCGGACCCTACGGTTTGAGAACAATGTAGACAGGACCGAGACACGTCTCCGGTCAATAACCAATAGCGGGACCTGGATGCCCATATTGGCTCCTACATATTCTACGAAGATCTTTATCGGTCAGACCGCATAACAACATACGTTGTTCCCTTTGTCATCGGTATGTTACTTGCCCGAGATTCGATCGTCGGTATCCAATACCTAGTTCAATCTTGTTACCGGCAAGTCTCTTTACTCGTTCTGTAATACAACATCCCACAACTAACTCATTAGTTGCAATGCTTGCAAGGCTTAAGTGATGTGCATTACCGAGAGGGCCCAGAGATACCTCTCCGACAATCGGAGTGACAAATCCTAATCTCGAAATACGCCAACCCAACATCTACCTTGGGAGACACCTGTAGTACTCCTTTATGATCACCCAGTTACGTTGTGACGTTTGGTAGTACCCAAAGTGTTCCTCCAGTAAACGGGAGTTGCATAATCTCATAGTCATAGGAACATGTATAAGTCATGAAGAAAGCAATAGCAACATACTAAACGATCGGGTGCTAAGCTAATGGAATGGGTCATGTCAATCAGATCATTCAACTAATGATGTGACCTCATTAATCAAATAACAACTCTTTTGTCCATGGTTAGGAAACATAACCATCTTTGATTAACGAGCTAGTCAAGTAGAGGCATACTAGTGACACTCTGTTTGTCTATGTATTCACACATGTATTATGTTTCCGGTTAATAAAATTCTAGCATGAACAATAAACATTTATCATGATATAAGGAAATAAATAATAACTTTATTATTGCCTCTAGGGCATATTTCCTTCAGTCTCCCACTTGCACTAGAGTCAATAATCTAGTTCACATCGCCATATGATTTAACAGCAATAGTTCACATCACCATGTGATTAACACCCATAGTTCACATCGTCATGTGACCAACACTCAAAGGGTTTACTAGATTCAGTAATCTAGTTCACATCGCTATGTGATTAACACCCAAAGAGTACTAAGGTGTGATCATGTTTTGCTTGTGAGAGAATCTTAGTCAACGGGTCTGGCACATTCAGATCCACATGTATTTTGCAAATTTTTATGTCAACAATGCTCTGCATGGAGCTACTCTAGCTAATTGCTCCCACTTTCAATATGTATCTAGACCGAGATTTAGAGTCATCTAGATTAGTGTCAAAACTTGCATCGGCGTAACCCTTTATGACGAACCTTTTTATCACGTCCATAATCGAGAAACATATCCTTATTTCACTAAGGATAATTCTGACCGCTGTCCAGTGATCTACTCCTAGATCACTGTTGTACTCCCTTGCCAAATCAGTGCAGGGTATACAATAGATCTGGTATACAGCATGACATACTTTATAGAACCTATGGCCAAGGCATAGGGAATGACTTTCATTCTCTTTCTATCTTCTGCCGTGGTCGGGCTTTGAGTCTTACTCAACTTCACACCTTATAATACAGGCAAGAACTCTTTCTTTGACTGCTCCATTTTGAACTACTTCAAAATCTTGTCAAGGTATGTACTCATTGAAAAAACTTATCAAGCGTCTTGATCTATCTCTATATATCTTGAAGCTCAATATGTAAGCAGCTTCACCGAAGTCTTTCTTTGAAAAACTCCTTTCAAACACTCCTTTATGCTTTACAGAATAATTCTACATTATTTCCGATTAACAATATGTCATTCACATATACTTATCAGAAATGCTGTAGTGCTCCCACTCACTTTCTTGTAAATACAGGCTTCATCGCAAGTCTGTATAAAACTATATGCTTTGATCAACTCATCAAAGCGTATATTCCAACTCCGAGATGCTTGCACCAGTCCACAGATGGATCGCTGGAGCTTGCACATTTTGTTAGCACCTGTCGGATTGACAAAACCTTCTGTTGCATCATATACAACTCTTCTTTAATAAATCCATTAAGGAATGCAGTTTTGTTTATCCATTTGCCAGATTTCATAAAATGCGGCAATTACTAACATGATTCGGACAGACTCAAGCATAGATGCGAGTGAGAAGCTCTCATCGTAGTCAACACCTTGAACTTGTCGAAAACCTTTTGCGACAATTCTAGCTTTGTAGATAGTAACACTACTATAAGCGTCCGTCTTCCTCTTGAAGATCCATTTATTCTCAATTGCTTGCCGATCATCGGGCAAGTCAACCAAAGTCCAAGCTTTGTTCTCATACATGGATCATATCTCAGATTTCATGGCCTCAAACCATTTCGCGGAATCTGGGCTCATCATCGCTTCCTCATAGTTCGTAGGTTCGTCATGGTCAAGTAACATGACCTCCAGAACAGGATTACCGTACCACTCTGGTGCGGATCTCACTCTGGTTTACCTACGAGATTTGGTAGTAATTTGATCTGAAGTTACATGATCATCATCATTAGCTTCCTCACTAATTGGTGTAGTAGTCACAAGAACAGATTTTTGTTATGAACTACTTTCCAATAAGGTAGAAGGTACAATTACCTTATCAAGTTTTCTACTTTCCTCCCACTCACTTCTTTCAAGAGAAACTCCTTCTCTAGAAAGGATCCATTATAAGCAACGAATGTCTTGCCTTAGGATCTGTGATAGAAGGTGTACCCAACAGTCTCCTTTGGGTATCCTATGAAGACATATTTCTCCGATTTGGGTTTGAGCTTATCAGGATGAAACTTTTTCTCATAAGCATCGCAACCCCAAACTTCAAGAAACGACAACTTTGGTTTCTTGCCAAACCATAGTTCATAAGGCGTCGTCTCGACGGATATAGATGGTGCCCCTTTTTAACGTGAATGCAGCTGTCTCTAATGCATGACCCCAAAAACGATAGTGGTAAATCGGTAAGAAACATCATAGATTGCACTATATCCAATAAAGTACGGTTATGACGTTCGGACACACCATTATGTTGTGGTGTTCCAGGTGGCGAGAGTAGTGAAACTATTTCACATTGTTTTAACTGAAGACCAAAATCGTAACTCAAATATTTGTCTCCGCGATCAGATCGTAGAAACTTCTATTTTCTTGTCACGATGATTTTCCACTTCACTCTGAAATTCTTTGAACTTTTCAAATGTTTATGTTTCATCAAGTAGATATACCCATATCTGCTCAAATCATCTGTGAAGTTCAGAAAATAACGATACTTGCCGTGAGCCTAAACACTCATCGGACCGCATACATCAGTATGTATTATTTCCAATAAGTCATTTGCTCGCTCCGGAGAACGGAGTCTTAGTCATCTTGCCCATAAGGCATGGTTCGCGAGCATCAAGTGATTCATAATCAAGTGATTCCAAAATCCCATCAGCATCGAGTTTCTTCATGTGCTTTACACCAATATGACCTAAACGACAGTGCCACACATAAGTTGCACTATCATTATTAACTTCGCATCTTTTGGTTTCAATATTATGAATATGTGTATCACTAAGATCGAGATCCAATGAACTATTTTCATTGGGTGTGTAACCATATAAGGTTTTATTCATGTAAACAGAACAACTATTTATTCTTTTACTTAAATGAATAACTGTATTACAATAAACATGATCAAATCATATTCATGCTCAACGCAAACACCAAATAACACTTATTTAGGTTCAACACTAATCCCGAAAGTATAGGGAGTGTGCGATGATGATCATATCAATCTTGGAACCACTTCCAACACACATCGTCACTTCACCCTTAACTAGTCTCTGTTCATTCTGCAACTCCCGTTTCGAGTTACTACTCTTAGCAACTGAACTAGCATTAAATACTGAGGGGTTGCTATAAACACTAGTAAAGTACACATCAATAACATGTATATCAAATATACTTATATTCATTTTGCCATCCTTCTTATCCGCCAATCACTTGGGTAGTTCCGCTTCCAGTGACCAGTCCCTTTGCAGTAGAAGCACTCAGTCTCAGGCTTAGGTCCAGACTTGGGCTTCTTCACTTGAGCAACAACTTGCTTGCTGTTCTTTTTGAAGTTCCCCTTCTTCCCGTTGCCCTTTTCTTGAAACTAGTGGTCTTGTCTACCATCAACACTTGATGTTTTTCTTGATTTCTACCTTCATCGATTTCATCATCATGAAAAGCTCGGGAGTCGTTTTCGTCATCCCTTGCATACTATAGTTCATCACGAAGTTCTACTAACTTGGTCATGGTGACTAGAGAATTCTGTCAATCACTATCTTATCTGGAAGATTAACTCCCACTTGATTCAAGCGATTGTAGTACCTAGACAATCTGAGCACATGCTCACTAGTTGAGCGATTCTCCTCCATATTTTAGCTATAGAACTTGTTGGAGACTTCATATCTCTCAACTCGGGTATTTGCTTGAAATATTAACTTCAACTCCTGGAACATCTCATATGGTCCATGACGTTCAAAACGTCTTTGAAGTCCCGATTCTAAGCCATTAAGCATGGTGCACTAAACTATCAAGTAGTCATCATATTGAGCTAGCCAAACGTTCATAACGTCTGCATCTGCTCCTGCAATAGGTCTGTCACCTAGCGGTGCATCAAGGACATAATTCTTCTGTGCAGCAATGAGGATAAACCTCAGATCACAGATCCAATCTGCATCATTGCTACTAACATCTTTCAACACAATTTTCTCTGGGAACATATCAAAAATAAACACAGGGAAGCAACAACGCGAGCTATTGATCTACAACATAATTTGCAAAATACTACCAGGACTAAGTTCATGATAAATTTAAGTTCAATTTAATCATATTACTTAAGAACTCCCACTTAGATAGACATCCCTCTAATCCTCTAAGTGATCACGTGATCCAAATCAACTAAACCATAACCGATCATCACGTGAGATGGAGTAGTTTTCAATGGTGAACATCGTTATGTTGATCATATCTACTATATGATTCACGCTCGACCTTTCAGTCTCCGTGTTCCGAGGCCATATCTGCATATGCTAGGCTCGTCAAGTTTAACCTGAGTATTCTGCGTGTGCAAAACTGGCTTGCACCCGTTGTAGATGGACGTAGAGCTTATCACACCCGCTCATCACGTGGTGTCTGGGCACGACGAACTTTGGCAACGGTGCATACTCAGGGAGAACACTTCTTGATAATTTAGTGAGAGATCATCTTATAATGCTACCGTCAATCAAAGCAAGATAAGATGCATAAAAAGATAAACATCACATGCAATCAATATAAGTGATATGATATGGCCATCATCATCTTGTGCTTGTGATCTCCATCTCCGAAGCACCGTCATGATCACCATCGTCACCGGCGCGACACCTTGATCTCCATCGTAGCATCGTTGTCGTCTCGCCAATCTTATGCTTCCACGACTATCGCTACCGCTTAGTGATAAAGTAAAGCATTACATCGCGATTGCATTGCATACAATAAAGCGACAACCATATGGCTCTTGCCAGTTGCCGATAACTCGGTTACAAAACATGATCATCTCATACAATAAAATTTAGCATCATGTCTTGACCATATCACATCACAACATGCCCTGCAAAAACAAGTTAGACGTCCTCTACTTTGTTGTTGCATATTTTACGTGGCTGCTACGGGCTTAAGTAAGAACCAATCTCACCTACGCATCAAAACCACAACGATAGTTTGTCAAATAGACTCCGTTTTAACCTTCTCAAGGACCGGGCGTAACCACACTCGGTTCAACTAAAGTTGGAGAGACAGTCGCCCGCAAGCCATCTATGTGCAAAGCACGTCGAGGGAACCGGTCTCGCGTAAGCGTACGCGTAAGGTTGGTCCGGGTCGTCTTGTCCAACAATACCGCCGAACCAAAGTATGACATGCTGGTAGGCAGTATGACTTGTATCGCCCACAACTCACTTGTGTTCTACTCGTGCAAATAACATCAAACCATAAAACCTAGGCTCGGATGCCACTGTTGGGGAACGTAGTAATTTCAAAAAAATTCCTACGCACACGCAAGATCATGGTGATGCATAGCAACGAGAGGGGAGAGTGTTGTCTACGTACCAACGCAGACCGACTGCGGAAGCGATCACACAACGTAGAGGAAGTAGTCGTACGTCTTCCCGATCCGACCGATCCAAGCACCGTTACTACGGCACCTCCGAGTTCTTAGCACACGTTCAGCTCGATGACGATCCTCGGGCTCCGATCCAGCAAAGCGTCGAGGAAGAGTTCCGTCAGCACGACAGCGTGATGACGATCTTGATGTACTACCGACGCAGGGCTTCGCCTAAGCACTGCAACAATATGACCGAGGTGGAATTTGGTGGAAGGGGGCACCGCACACGGCTAAGGAACGATCACCAAGGATCAACTTGTGTGTATTGGGGTGCCCCCCTGCCTCCGTATATAAAGGAGCAAGGGGGAGGGGGCGGCCGGCCTAGGAGGAGGCGCGCCAAGGGGAGTCCTACTCCCACCGGGAGTAGGACTCCCTCCTTCCTTGTTGGAGTAGGAGAAGGGGGAAAGAGGGGGAGAGGAATAAGGAAAAGGGGGCTGCGCCCCTTGTCCAATTCGGACCAGAGGGGGGGTGGGCGCAGGCCTCCTTCCTTTTGGACTCTTTCCTCTATTCCCATATGGCCCAATAAGGCCCATATACTCCCCGGCGAATTCCCGTAACTCTCCGGTACTCCGAAAAATACCCGAATCACTCGGAACCTTTCCGAAGTCCGAATATAGTCGTCCAATATATCAATCTTTACGTCTCGACCATTTCGAGACTCCTCGTCATATCCCTGATCTCATCCGGGACTCCGAACTCCTTCGGTACATCAAAACTCATAAACTCATAATATAACTGTCATCGAAATCTTAAGCGTGCGGACCCTACGGTTCGAGAACAATGTAGACATGACCGAGACACGTCTCCGGTCAATAACCAATAGCGGGACCTGGATGCCCATATTGGCTCCTACATATTCTACAAAGATCTTTATCGGTCAGACCGCATAACAACATACGTTGTTCCCTTTGTCATCGGTATGTTACTTGCCCGAGATTTGATCGTCGGTATCCAATACCTAGTTCAATCTCATTACCGGCAAGTCTCTTTACTCGTTCTGTAATACAACATCCCACAACTAACTCATTAGTTGCAATGCTTGCAAGGCTTAAGTGATGTGCATTACCGAGAGGGCCCAGAGATACCTCTCCGACAATCGGAGTGACAAATCCTAATTTTGAAATACGCCAACCCAACATCTACCTTTGGAGACACCTGTAGTACTCTTTTATGATCACCCAGTTACGTTGTGACGTTTGGTAGTACCCAAAGTGTTCCTCCGGTAAACGGAAGTTGCATAATCTCATAGTCATAGGAACATGTATAAGTCATGAAGAAAGCAATAGCAACATACTAAACGATCGGGTGCTAAGCTAATGGAATGGGTCATGTCAATCAGATCATTCAACTAATGATGTGACCTCGTTAATCAAATAACAACTCTTTTGTCCATGGTTAGGAAACATAATCATCTTTGATTAACGAGCTAGTCAAGTAGAGGCATACTAGTGACACTCTGTTTGTCTATGTATTCACACATGTATTATGTTTCCGGTTAATACAATTCTAGCATGAATAATAAACATTTATCATGATATAAGGAAATAAATAATAACTTTATTATTGCCTCTAGGGCATATTTCCTTCACCATCTTCCCCTCTTCTCCCCCGCCGCCCTCTGCATGTGGGCGAGCGCCGCCGGGCATGTGGAGGCGTGTGAGGGGAGTTCCCGTGCGAGGAGGCAGGGGCTGTTTTCGTTCGCGGTGGAGTACGGTCAGTCATTGGAATTTGCTACGTCCACACCATAATGAATGATGGCTGTTAGATTATGTTTTGTGGGACTAATCGAGTGGTGCTAATTGATCGACGCGTTTTTGTGGGACTAATTGTTGGGTGCACGTAAGAAAGTTCTTGTTTGATTGTTTAATAGTAGTGGATATATATATATATATATATATATATATATATATATATATATATATATATCACTTTTTAGATAACACGTAACTCTCACATTGCCGAGGATGGTTCATTATATATGGAGTGCTAAGCATCAAGGCAACCAAATATGAGAAAAATATGTTGCAACCGGTCAGCAACGCGCGGGGTATCATCTAGTATTTTCTAGGGATGGTAACCAAGGAGGTGAATGAAGGAGGATTTGGGAAATTAATACCATTGTTTAGTTTGGTGATTAGATGCATAACTATATGGGTAAATTAATTATCCTTTCAAAAATAACTTAAATCACAGCTTCAAAAAAATAATTGGATGTGGCATTTTCATTAGGGCTGGAATCGACAATGCTTAGAGAATCTCCAATAGATGATGGTAACACTAACCGTCTGTCCCTCCTCCCACATATTCTCCACCTATGGTTAGAAAAAAGACAAGCTGTTTATCTTATGTGTTCAATATATTGAAAAGACTGGCAGTGCAATTCAAAAGCTTACATGGCTTTTCAACCATCTCGCAAATCCTTCCCCTAATCCTCCAGTAACTCCTGCTCGTACATGCTGCAAAACATAGTGATCACGTCAAACATCTAAATATATAAGAATGTGCTACAAGTTTAGTAGATTACGATGTATTAGTTGTAGTAGCACTTACTCGACATAAGACAGAATCTTAAGATAGTTATTCAAAAAAGAACCATTTTGTCCAAATCTTTAGGTTGGTCATCTTCTCGACTCTTCCTTGGAACTCGAACAACGGGATCGAAAAAATTGAGCTCAGGATTTGTTTCGCCCACCTTTTTGCTAGGCTGATCAGCTATTTCAATGTATCTTGGACAGAATGTCGATGCTTCTATAGAAATATAGGCCTATGCAATGGAACCCTTAGGTCTAGATCTATTCCTAAGATAGCCAATGAAAGTGCCTAGCTAACTTTCAATATGTTACAACCATCCATACTGTACTGGACCTCTAAGTAGTGTCTCGTCACATAAAAGAAGGCTAGAGATCCCATAGGATACTCGATATCTTGGTTTAGAGACGCTACAGAACATCTATCCTAATATTTGTACTGTAGAGTTCCCTGAAGAATTTTCCCAATGCTGCAGCTGCTCTGTATAATTCAGGGCGTACCAATTCTCTAAGCAGAACATGTAAAACACTTTGAAGTCGGATGTGGCACCCATGAGGTTTCCACCCTGCTTGTACCTTGGTTCCATCTCCACTGATTCTCTTTTTATGGTTGGAAGCAAATCCATGTGGGAATCTCACAGGTGACAGAACCTTATAGAATTCTTCTCTTTTTTTCTTGGACAGGAATAAAATTCTTATGAATATTTTTCTCTTAGTATGTTACAATTTATGGCCCGCTTCTTCTCTCAATAGCTGATGGTTAGCTCTCATATCTTGCTTTCTAGAATATTTTTACCATGTGATGTAAATATGCAAGAAAAAATGTCACCTTATTTTATGTGCCTACCCTATTTCCTTGGAAATGCAAATGAACCTCTCTTGGAGTAAAATCCAACGTACCATGGTTTTTTGTCTGTTTACTTGTAGATAATGCTACTAATTATATACTGTGTTACATGACATCAAATATTTATTGATCATGTTTAGTGCATAGCTAAATATACGGTTACATTGAATATGTAGATAGGTCCCTCCGTTCCTTTATATAAGGTGTATTATTTTCGGCATGGTGACCAAGGCACATGATTATGGACATGTTAGGACAAAATTACCCTTAGCAAATTTGTTGGTTTGTGGCAAGTAAATCAGTTAGTCCAGGAAAGTATGAGATAAATGCAATCGAGAGAGAGATACTTTCCTTTTTTGCGACAAGAAGAGATATAGACAATGGAGAAAAAGATACTTTCCTTTTTCTGGAGGGCTAAAAAGGTAATTCAAGAAATTAGAAGAAATGCACCTTACATTGTAGAACTTTTGCAAAAAACGAATACACCTTATATAAAGGAACGGAGGGAGTATATACTATGTTACATGACATCAATCAACTATTTAATGATCATGTTTAGCGCATAGCAAGGACGCCACTGTCAAGTTTGCAAAGGTGTTTTTCTTTTTACTTCGCATTTCTATGTGATAAACTGGTTAGTTCAGCTATATGTGATGTGGCATGAATTTAGCTTTGGTTCGAGGAGATAGTTCTTTTCGTACTTGGTGTTTTATAAAATGGACACTTTAGCATATAGACATAGAGGATGCATAGTTAGATTTGGAGGGACCAATCTACATATTATTTTCGTTGTAGCAAGATAGTGATGATGTTCTGTAGAATATGCTTGACACGTGTTGGAGGCTTCACAGAGCTTTAATGTTAAGCAACTGTTTTTGCTTCTAACGTTTCCAATTTTACTTTTGGTTTAGAACTAGGAGCACTTTTTTCTAGATCACCACCTATTCAAGGACACAAAATCAAGATGCGGGTGTAATATGTTTCCCTATATCATTTATTGACATATAGGCATCAGAGGCTACATTTGTTATTTTTCTCTTTTAACCCTGAACTTCTAAATATTTATTGACCCCTTCTATCTCAGTTCATATAATATTTGCATTGCAGTACGATTATTTTAGAGTGACGTTTGCTTTTCCTTCTTTTATTTACTCTGCAACCAATCTGAATTTGGGCCTTCCAGAAATATGCATGTCTCTAGGTCACATGTTTCCACATTGCAACTTTTATGTTAACATGTTTTGTATCCATTCAAAGAAATTCATAGTTTCAAGCATGCTGGATATAAGCTGCCTATAAGTATATTTTGTGATGTTGACGAACGATGAGCGCCAGGAGAGCATGATAATTGTCGATGGTTGCAGGAATGTTGGCATTTATGAGTTTTTAGTTTTAATAAGGTAAGGGGAGACATTCATCTGTTTGTTTTATGACATGCAAATTAGTTGATGCATGTCATCCTTCGTGCTCTGAAAAAGATCCCTAGGTGACATGAAGATGAAACATTTAATAATCACAATGTATGGTCCCTTGCTCATGTATGTTTGGATGTTGTTATGAAGAGAAACTATGGAATGTTCTTTCGTGAAATATGAAACACACATGATTTCTGGAAGAAGTGAACATTCACTGAAATGGTGAAATTGCATTCAGTTCCATGCAACACTAATGAGCTTCAATAGGTTTAACTTTATAACAACGTGGTTCATCTTGTTTTCCTATAATAAGAGTGCGTTTTTTCTAGCAGAACTAATAAGTGTCATTGATGATCTCCACATGTTTTACTTTGACAAAACAACATTAATGGAGTAATAACTACATGATTTTCTTAATTAAATGTCCCCACCTCCATCAACTTCAGAAATTGCGCTCAAGTCCACTTGTTGGGAATGTATATTGTGGGATTTTTAGGACCTGACAAGGGGGAGCAAGAATGGATTACGTATTTAAATATAGTTTTGAGGTAACTCCACCATTTACTTAGATAAGCTAGCT
Organism: Triticum monococcum; assembly: GCA_034509565.1. Lineage (NCBI taxonomy): Eukaryota > Viridiplantae > Streptophyta > Magnoliopsida > Poales > Poaceae > Triticum > Triticum monococcum. The sequence goes on from CM067847.1 coordinate 793,539,384, forward strand.
CTTCTCCTTGAATTAGTATTTTTTATTGTGTTATAGTTCTTGCTGCTTAAGATGAGCATGGCTACATCTCATAATCTAGTAGCTCTGCCGTGTTCCTACAATGTTGATAATATCTGGTAAAGTAAGTTATAATGGGTCCTTTGTTAAATGTATGACATTTGTGCAGTGTGAAATTTCAAGATTCTTATTTTCTAATCATGAAAGGCATTGTGCTCTCCGAATTTCAGGATTTATATTGCGAAATGGCTTTCTTCATGGTTCATAGGATGCGTCAATCCGCAGTCATATACTAAACATCCTATAGCAGAAAGAACATCACGTTGCATCTTTAGAAACATTTAGAATTTACATGGCCTCCCACCTATGTTGTGATTTTAGTCTTGTCATTCATGGATTCAAGTTGTTCATGGTGGCCTTATAATGTTCGTTGCTCATGGAAGTTTAGGAGGTGACACTTTCAGAATTGTGAGTTAATTTGCAACTTTATATTGTACATTGCTCATGGAAGTTTGCCAATCATGTTACTCTTGGTAAAAATATCATAACAACTCAAAGGAATTTAAATGTGCTACTTTTGTTCATGGGTGCCTATTATCGAAACTAAATTTCATATATTGCTCTACAGTTCTGAAGCCATGTGCATGCATATCCTCAAAAGGATTCTTAATAAATGTGTAGGATGTTCTTGCTAAAGAAAACAAATTCTTGGTTGGTTTGGAGGCTATGTCTTCTCAGTACTGTGCCATCATGATTGTTTATATTTCCCTTAAAGTCAATTGAGTTTCTAACCATAGCATCTATTTTCCTCCATTTGAGTATTGGAAGCAGATGTGACTTTAATTCTTTATATCTTGAATATGAAAGTTCATAATGGATTGGACTTCCTGGGGCATTTTCTTTTTGCTAAGTGTGTCAAGAAAAAGACACTTAACCCACCTGCCAAGAAGACAATTAGCAGGAAATGAGTAATATGTTTTCCTCTTTTGAATGTTGAATTTTCTCGGAATTTGTATCCAGCATAACCCAAGCAATTTGAAAGTGACAGGTTCGTGTAAGTTGTGCACATTAGTCATTGTGAAGTATGCGTCGAGATCATTTTGTTTAGCCAGAGCACAAGATAGAATCGTTGATGGTCTCTAGATATTTTTTGGGAAAACAGTGACCGCATACAAGTGCTCTGGGCAGAAGGTATTTTATGTCCATGTAGTTGTTGGCTGGGAATGCAAATATACATTACCACACAGAGTAATTGATGCTATATTGTACTGTTTCTATTTGCTTAGGTTTGACTATAAATCAAACATATGTTTATGTAGCTGAATCACCGTTGTGTGAGTCTTGGAATATCTCCACTGTGTGGTGTAATTTTACAATTGAAACACTACCGATAATTTCAATTATATGTTTTCATTAATTACACTTTCCTGTTAAATTTATTCTACTATTACATCCAAGTGATTACCATAAAAATCCCCCCCCCCCCCCACCCCGGCCCTAACAAAACAAGAGCAAACAAAAGGGTTTTTCAAACAAAATACCAAAAATTAGACATAGAAAATGATGATAAGTCACAGTCTACTTCCCAGAGTTCTGTTTCGTGATTGTATGGCATCTATTTATGTAAATCCACAAATGTTTGCCATCTAGCAATCTCACAACACATGACCCAGAATGCCCATCAAATGTGCCCTCTTCATCTATTTCCATGGACAATCTAGCTCCATCATGTACTATCCAGAATAAGCTCTGACAAGTTTATTATGTGTTTTCATTCCTCTTCCTATGTATAGTGAAGAATTCCATAGTATAAACAGGAACACATCAAGCAACAATTCACTCAGCTATGGGTTATCACACGAGCGTGGCGTCACGGGCACACATTTGCACTGCTAGTAGTAGTAAATAGTAGTAGTAATAATAATAATTCCTGGATTCGTATATAGTTTCACGTGGTTGGGTCACACGGTTGGGCCATGCATGTTGATGGCAATCATGGTGCTTCACGCTCTCGAGCTTGAGGTAGCAGCAGCAATACAAAAGCATGGCTGGCCGGTGTGCATCCCTGATGCATGCATATGCATGCCTTCGACCTAGCCATGTCCAAAATGAAATGCATGCTTAGTCATGCATGTTGCCTCTCTTTAATCTGAGCGGCTAACATAGCATTTGCATTATGCTGGTAGGTAAAAATGCTGCACTTATGTGCGTGTAGTAGCAAAGCTCTCCTGATATGGTTGAAAAAAGAGAAAATCACACAAATTGAACGCACACAAGGCAGTTGGATCATACACTCGTGATGTATGGATGGACCGATTGCGATCCCATATATATACAGAGCTGAGATGGTATGGACTAGACTCTCATATCACAAGTTAATAGCTAGTACATTTTCATCCACCCATCTATCCAAATTACCGGCAGCTAGCTAGCTAATGGCGGCTGGAGGTGACGAGTATGGCGATGAGCTGGGCAGGCGGTTCGCCAACCGGTACACGGACTGGAGGGCGAACAACCGCTCGCCGCAGACCAGGGAGGAGTACTATAGATACCTCGATGACAGCCAGACGCACGTCTGCACCAAGCTTGCAGCTCTGCACTACAATGAAGCTCATGTGGTAGTAACTCCATCCATCTCCTTGTTCCTCCTCCTGTGCACATATCTTAACCATCACTGATCTTAACCGTCCGCAGGGTGTTGTTCTCAAGGATTTGGACCCGGTGGATAGCCACGCCTTCTCCTGCCGCTGGGTGGACGCCCACGACGACGGCCTCTGCTTCCACGTCAACTTCAAGGCCGACACAGGGCGCCACGGGGTAAGGTTCTTCTTTGCGGAAATCCTCGGCAATGGACCCCCACAACGGGTGCAGAACTGTGTCATGCTAGGAGGATCATCCAGTGCGTACCACTTCTTATTCTATATACTTACAAGTCCTACTCCATTTCCACACATGCATACAGTTATACACACGCCACGCACTCTTCCTCACACACATACATATCTCACTATGCTTATTTTCAGCTTGGTCCACCAACATTTGCTGGTTTTGCTCCGGAATTTGGCACCCCAAGGCGAGCGGCAGCTTTGACTTCGGCCGCAAGTGAAGCACCACCTCGCTCATGGCTTCCTCTTCGACTCCACCCTCCATAAACACTCCACGATAAATTAGTTATGAGCTTGTTGGCTTACTTAATAGAATAAAAGTAATTTTAGACTGGAGATAGATGCTTGCTGCCTTGATAGAATACATTAAAAATTTCGGCGAGGCTTGCCTGGTCGGCTTATAATAAAATAAAATAAAAGTCGGCAAAGTTTCTACTCATATAACTCTCTGTGTGTGCGCACGCACGCGTAGTTGTGTGTCTTCTCTTGCAAAGCGTACATGTGCCAATTGTCTCCATGTGTGTGCAAAGCTTGCAAGTTGTAATATTTTGCTTGGTGTGTGTGCAAAGCTTGAACGTTTAGACTATGTGTATTATATGCTATTTATCTTTAAAAAATGAAAACATGAACCAAGTGGTGTGTTGTTGGACGAATAAGAAAAGTGATTGAAGCTCGGAACAAGATCGACATGAGTGTATGGGCCCTTTTCTCAGCTAATATTACCGGCATATCCTCTTGAAAGTGGGAAATTTAATAGAAACAAACTTGCACACCACTTGATTGACCGGCTTGTTGGTAACATTGGAGGAGCATCCATGTTTTTTCAAGCGATATTGCTTAAGCAGAGCAGATGATGACACTTTCTATAACTGATGGCAAAGCAGATAAGCGATTCATGATGGCAAGATCACCATACAAAATTCAATGCTTTTAATACTATGCATGAAAACACATACATAGTAATGCAGAAAACAAAATTACGGAACCATAGAGAGGTTGATTCTAGAATTACATTACCAATTACGTAATTGATACTGGTATTCCACATTTGATTTATGTTTAATTGTGCTTCAAGAGGAGTGTTAACATGCATGATATCTTTGCCCAAGATCCGTTTTGTATGAAGACCAATTAGCCAACTGGGAAAAAAGTCAGGAAAGCATGATCCAGAGATTAGAGCAAAAGGCAAGCTTCTGCATACGTTTTCCAATTTTAACATACATGTTTGTCCTAACCATGCAATACTGGACATCAGGCTGCAACTGGAATGCAATTTCTAAGACGAACCATTTCTCTTCTGCATACGTTGTTCAATTTTTAAGTCAGGAATGAGCAGTTGTGCAATAGTTTGTAAAGCATGCAAATGACACTTCATTAATGAATCTTGGAGAGGGAAAAATAACTTGTGCACATCAATCAGCAACAAATACCACTGAATTATGGTCTACTTGGGTCTATCCTGTTACAAGTGAATCCGCACACATCCAAGGGATCGAGGTGATGATGTATACCACTATACCTGCATCCGCCTGCCTAAGTCTGCGCCACCATGACACAGAGGAGAGCTTCGTCGCGTCTCTTGGACGGGCGGCCGACCGAGAAGCAGAAGCCATCGGTGACCAGGCGCGTGGCGGTAAGGCGAGCACAAGGCCAATGAGTCGGCGAGGCCAGGAAGCTGGAAGCCAAGGGATAGGAGCCGCGAGAGGTCAATGCCGGACAGTCGGAAAGCCGTTGGGCAGATCGGTGGAGGCCTCCAGTGGCATGGGACAGCAGGGATGCGGCGTTCTGGGCGGACCCGAGCTAGAAGCATCGGGAGATTGGCGGGCTCGAGGACACCGACGTACAAACATGGACTGCGCACTCCGTACAGCGTCCCTCCTGGATGCGCCACCCCCTCAACTGGCAACCAGAGGAGATGAGGGGCCGGCGATGGCGGCTTCGGCGAGGCGCTGGCTGGCAGCAAGGTCGGGGAGAACAGGTTCGTCCATAGTAGACACACTCAGGCACAGTGGTGAGCTCAAGAAGAGAGATGGGGAGGATTTTTATACCAGTGCATTGCGGTGCAACAGCGGCAGGTAGGTGCCCTGTGGGCTGAAGGGTTCGGGATGGATAGAGAGGTGGCCTCCAGCGGTTTCGGCGGTAGCATTGGCTCGCCCGTGACATGGAACATGGCCGCACTTTTGATGAGTACACGCTCTTCAAAATCCGTCGTATGGCTGCTATGTGCTCTGGCTTGTTTGTAGGTAGCAGAGCCTTTCTTTGCCGGTCTCTTCCTTTCCTTTTTCTTGGGCTGACCTTCCAGACCCTTCCTTAACCCCTGCCCCAGTGTTGTCTGGCTAAGCACTGTACTACTCTCGGCTAGTTGAGCCTGCGTTGAGGTGGCATCTTCAGGCGTGTTCTGTGAAGATTGCATGAAGAGAGACTTCTTACAATCAACCCGGCCTGCTAGGACGTTCCTGCACGGCAGGAACATCATCCATCTCCTCATCAGCATGCTGATAGCCCGAGTCGTTATATGGCTGACTCATGAGTTTGTCAAAGGTCTTCTTGGAGGAACCACATGATGGGACACTGAATGATAATCTTGTGACTATGAAACTTAGTAGATGACGGAAGGCTGGACGATAATCATGTCAATGACCAATCCGTCCGCCCGGATGTTTGGCGCCGGTTGCAGATGCTCTAGCAGTTTTCACAAGCTTGGTTTGGCTCTCTCACTCTCACACACGGTTGGCATGTCGCTTCATGCTCTTGAGGTAGCGTCAGTTGGATCATGCAACATTTTCCTTTGTCCAAAACGCATGTGCAAGCTTGGAAATCAGCAGCAGAATGCATGCTTGGACATGCATGCATGCTGGTTCTCTTTAATCTGATGGGCTAACAAATTCGCATGCATGTTACGCTCCTGATGATGGGTCGATTCGCCCTCTCCCGCCCATGTACATATACATACAGAGATGAGCGCTGATTGATCGGCCGCTCTCACATCACAAGCACTACACTTGACCACACCACACCACACCACACCACACCAGCCCGGGAAGCTAAGCTAGCTAATGGCATTTAGCGGTGAGAGCCAGACGGACCGCTGCAGCAGGCTGGCAGCCCAGCACTACAGCGCATCTCATGTACTAGTGCATCTTATCTTAGCTAGCTACTCCATCATCATCATCATCATCTTCTTCTTCTTCTTCTTCCTCCCATCTCGGTTATCATGTACTACTGATGATTGATACCCCGCAAAAAAAAAAGTACTGATGATTGATGACCATGCTTTGAATGATTACGTTATGTAGGGTGTTGATCTCGAGGATTTGGATCCTGTCGACAGCCACGCCTTCTCCTGCCACTTGGTGGAGGCGGGCGACGACCGCCTCTGTTTCCACGTCAACTTCAGGGCTGACGCAGGGCCACATGGGACAAGGCTCTTCTTTGCCGAGATCCTCGGCAGCAGCCGCCCAGAGTTGGTGCAGCACTGTGTCATGCTAGGAGGACCATCCAGTACGTAATCCTACTTTCTTTCTCTCTTCCGGGCGCACACGCACATGTTGACACACTTGGTTATTTGCAATTTTGCATGCAGCTCGGTGCAGGAACAATTGCAAGTTTTGCTCCGAAATCTGGCACCCCACGGCGAGCGGTACCTTTGACTTTGGCCGCCACTGAATCCGCCGCCGGCTTCCACTCCGCTCAAGAATAACTTATTTAGTACTATATACTCTAGTGGTTTTTATACCTTGCTTGCTTCGTTAAATACAAGCATAGTCTGTCATGCTTGCTTCGTTGGTAGGAGAAAGAGAGCCGCTCTCTTTAGTACCAAGACGTTGCAATCTCCACTGTTCAATTTTACATCAAGGCACCTATGTATTAGTATCAAGTACCACACTATTCTAGAATATCTTATCTCGAGTGATAAGTTTATCTAATCAAAGAGACTCCACAGTGTAAATGGATAATGTTTTTCTCCTTTTGAAAACACATGTATATATTTTTCACCAAAAAAACACATGTATATATATATATATATATATATATGGGAAATTGAACTTAAATTGACATGGAATGAACATAAATCAGTGCTACTTACCAGTACTAGTTAGGTTAGAAAAGGTAGTCTTGCTGGCTTGTTAAAATAAAATAAAATAAAATAAGGGTAGAAAAGGCTTGCTGGCTTTAATAACAATAACTACAGTTGGGGTAGCAAGAGCAGGCCTTCTGGGTTACTAAAATAACATAAATTTAGGGTGGAAAGAGTAGGCTTGCTGGCTTAATAATAAAATAAAATAAAGTTTAGGACTAGACTTGACGGCTGACATATAGTAAAAATAGTATAAAATAAATAATAGCCTGCAAAGTATATATCTTTACTGCAGAGGCTCACCTATTCTATGCAAATAAATAAACGGTTGCGTCCTACTACATTTATCTCTGTGTTACTAGCTAGCTGACATCATGAAACACAACTAGATAAAAAAAGTTGTGTCCTTAGCTTAAAACACTGATTGAAAATTAAATTTAAATCTATGGCATAAAATGCAATCAACAAGACATCCTACTCGTGCACTCTGAAATTCTAATATTGCTTTCTCATCTAATCCTATCCTAGTCCTAGACCTGGTCCTATCCTAGTCCTATTTTTTTAATAATAAAGCAAGGTGAGTTTCTTCGTTATTTTCGTCCGTTCACTGTCGAAAAGATTTTTTTCTATTTGAGATGCTACTAAATTTTTCTGCGTCCGTCTGTTAGAAAAGGGTTTATGTAGACTTTCGTACATGCCGCACGCGCTGTGCTCCAGCGAAGCCAACGCACTTATTCTCCTGCCCAAACAGTTGGGAAAACCCCCATCTACCACATCGTGCGGCAAATAGTTAGTAATTCACACGGTGCGCCCAAGACTAGCCGGGCTTGTTTTTGGTTTTTTCTGTTCTCTTTCTATTATTTTTCTTCTCTGTTTTTTTCCTTTTTCCTTTTTATATTTTTCCGTAATTCAAAATTTTTATTTAAAAAAATTTATTCAATTTTTGCGAAATGTTTAGAATTCCAAAATTTTATTTTTGTTTTAAAAAATTATGGGAACTAAAAAACTCCAAAATGTTGTTAATAATCAAAAAATATTTGTGTTTGCCAAAAGAATTCCAGATATTGAAAAATGTGCATTTTGAAAATATTCCAAATTCAAAGAGTATTCTTGGTTTTGATTTTTTAGCTCCTTTTTATCTTTCTTTTATGTTTCGTTCTTCTTTCTTTCCTTTGACGTTTTTTTTTCTTTTACCCATTTTTTCATAAATTCAAAATTTACTAAATTTATAAGAATTCTAATATTGGTTCAAATTTTAAAAAAATGTTCAGTATTTCAGAATTGTGTACCTGTTTTAAAAAATCATAACTTTCATTTTTTTTCTCGTTGAGAAATTTTTTCAATATTTAAAACATATTCCCATATTTTAATTTTTTTGGTGTTTTCCAACAAAGAATGAGATTTTCAAAAATATATGCATACCTTTTTTCCAACTGAAAAAATATTCTTGTTTTAGTGAAATGTTCACAAATTCAAAATAATTTTCACGTTTTAGAATACACATTTTCTAAAGTTTTTCTGAATGTTCAATAAATGTTCCAGTTAAAAAAATTGTTCACAAATTAATAAATCTTGTTTTTATAAAGGTTCATGTTTTCAGAATATGTTTGTGAATTTCGAAAAATGTTGTCTTTTCAATTTTTGTTCAAGTTTGGCCAAAAACATACGGAATTTTAATAAATGTTCATAATTTAAAAAAAAACACATTTTGAAGAATATTTGGCAATTCATAATTATTATTTTTGGAAAAGTTAAAAAAGGAAAAAAATGAATTTGACATTGCAGTATGTTCATAAATATTGCCGCTGGCCATTCGTTATCATTACGTGTTTGATCCAATGGCTAACAGCACGTGGTCGGGTCTTTGAGCTCATGAGTTTGATCATTCACCGTGTCATTTTTTCGGATTTTTACCAGCACCTTGCAAATACAGGTCATTTTATTGTTGGCCAGTGGGCTAGGCCAGACGCGAACAGATGTTCGTCCCACACGCTTTGTGACACAACTAGCCTCATATAATAGCTCCAATTTAGCCCACCCAAGAAAAAGCAAAAATATACTTATAGATTTTGTTCCGTCTGTTCTGCATGTAGTTCCAGATGTTTTTCTCGTTAATCTCCCAAGTAGGCCAAACTGGGCCTACCATGCATTTCTTTTTATGTCGGACAAACGAGTAGCTAAAAAACAAGGCCGCGAGGGTATTGAACTATGCACCTTTTCTATTGTGTCGATAGGAATAATCCCACCTTGGAGTTTTATACTAAATCACATCATTAATTATATGTCCGTAGTTTGTTTGGAAATAGGGAGGTTGTGTGAAAATAAGGAAGTTGTCTCGAGAATCGTCTTCACATCGAGAGACTCTATAAAGTATTGCGGGTGGTAGCTTGCTCATGCCAATAAAAGAGAAAATGCTGATTGGCTATAATCGAAATAAATTGTTTGCACATGCCAATAAAATAGAATATACTAGTTTAGCTGTAATTTAAAAAATTGTGGCACGTGAGCGCTAAAATAATAAAAGAGAATAAACCCTCATAAAGAAGGGGCATTCATGTCTGGTTATGCTAATGAAACGAGAGATATGTACTAAAATCAGTAATCCATCCGGTTACGTCATCATAGGAGAGAGTGGTCGAAACAACCGTGCCCAGAAGGTCGCCGTGCAGCAACTAAATGACGAGACAACCATAACCCCAAGACCGATGCAGACCAGGAGGAAAAAGTGCAGGAGTTGGGTTGTCGTCGCCATGTCAACCAATCCCACCACTATCAAGATCTCACGGGCCAAACAAGACCTGCGAGAAGACCACAGCTCCTTGCTTCATAGCCCAGCATTGCTGATACTATTTTGGTGAACACATCAATTATCTCCGTCGTTGCTTCTCACAAAAAAATCTCTCCCGTTGAAATGCACGGGCATATGTCTTAGTTGCTCTATAAGAACTCTAATTTTGAGATGTCTTATGCACTTTGGAAGTGTCATCTCCTTGCTTCCGTTAGAAAGTCACACATCTGCTAAAGTTACTAAGCTCCCAGGAATTACTGGGCTGTGGTTCATCGAAGCTTTGGGAGGCGCTCATGGTCCCACCTATATGTGGCTTTTTCGTCAGTTTGCCGTTCGCCACCCTCCTGTGGCCTCTTGATCTCTCTTTTTTTCCTCTCACAAGCGCGCCCTTTGCTCTAGGGTTTCGGCCGCCGCTGCCCTCTAGGTCCGACCACCATAGGGTATCCCCACCCTCTCGCTACCACGCCCTTTGCCCTAGGGTTTCGGCTACTTCCCTCACGATCCAGCCACCACAGCCAGATCAGCGAACGACCCCGAGATTGGTCGCTGCCTACCCCTCCTACGCTCCTCCCCCACATGTCGTCAGCTAATCAAGTGCTGAATCCAATGGGCCAGGAGTCATGGGAGAGAAAGGAGAGCACGCAGCTTGGGAATGGAGATTCCTGGTGCTTGGTCTTGAGGGAGATGGCTACCTTGGAGGTGAGGCCACAACTTCACATCATGCCCCTCTTTCTGTTTTTTCAGTCTTATATCTTTATTTGCAATAAATTAACCATTAATTATGCCTACAAAACTAGGGGAATAAGATGCTTGATGATAATGATTATGTGTTATGTGAAGATAAACAAATTACTACTCCCTCCGTTCCTAAATACTTGTCTCTCTAGGCATTTCAATAAGTGACTACATACGGAGCAAAATGAGTGAATTTACACTCTAAAATATGTCTACATACATCCGTATGTAGTAGTCATTTGAAATGTCTAAAAAGACAAGTATTTAGGAACGGAGGGAGTAGAACACATATATGTTTGTTTCCTTGCTAGATTAGATGCATGTTGACTTGGTATTTACCATACATAATATTCCTTAATGAGGTTATCAAATGTGTTTCTGAATTCTTGCATTTGATGGACTCAATATTCAGTTGAACTCAGGAATGGCTCCTCTCCAGATATGTTGGGAGTGCCATCATCCTTTAGTTTATTTGCTAGGTATTACATGTTAGCTCATAGTTGCCAGTTACCCATTCCTTTGCCGACTTGAGTAGGGCGATCTTTTGTTCCGAGTGAGCTGATAGGTACCAGTTGCTCATTCTTTCTTCGATGTAAGCATGACAAACTCCTTTTTTCAAATTGGTCTTGTTGTACCCGTTAAGAATTGTTGTTGCACTTCTTGCATTTCATTATTCATGTGTGCCCAATGGACATAGAAGAGGCTGATGTATGGAAGATAGTTTCCCGCTCACTCTCCCACGGTTAATTGTTAGATTATATATTATCTTTATACGGAAAAATCCATCCTACCACCCAGGGGTAGTTACCCCACATGTCTCATACACTACCATATAATAATATATATACTACTTTATCATTATAAATATGTTCATATATTATATATAACATATTCTAAAGTGAGTTACATGTAAAAATTGCAAGTTCGCCCATGATTTTTATTATATTTGTGAAATATATATATTTGCATGATTTGCTACAAAATACGATTGCTACATGCAGACTTGTTGCTATTGCTAATTAACCATTTCAGTATATTAGTGTGACATTTTTATACTGTAAATCGTACAATGTTCCATCTGCATGCCCAAATGTTTCCAAATCTTGATTTGACGATTTCAGCTACCTATTGTACTATTGTTAGTTTCTTGAAGCTTCAAATAAAATATATTTAGAGCAACTCTAGCAGACCCCACAAAAATTTGACCCGCAAAACGCGTTTGCGGTTTCATGAAGATCGCGTTTGCTGGTAGAAAACATGTGCGGCCGAACAGAACCCGTATCTAAACCTGCATAATTTGAAAAAACATTTCCGTGGGAGAAATTGCACAAACATAGTTCATCACATACTCCATAGTTCATCACATGATCAACAAACTACAAGCATAGTTATACTAGATACTACGTTAAACTAGTACTAGAGGGGTTGGATATGACGGCGGCGAGGTCACGGCAAATGGACGACACCGTGGAGGAGCCGGGCGCTCAATCCTCCTCGCCGGAGCTGCACAGGTAGACGTACTTCGCCGCCTGCTCCGTGCGGATGCGGCGCCACTCCTCAGCCTTCTCGTTGGCGGCGACGTTGTCGGCGACTGCCTGTCGCCACTCGAGGGCTTCGAGCTCCTCGGCGTGGCGCCGGCGCTCCTCCTCCTCGCGCATGCTCCGCTCGGCGATGGCGGTAGCAATGGCGTCGAAGTCCGCGACGTAGTCCTCGGGCCCGACAACTCCGCGGCGGCCGAGCGGAGCGGGCTCCTCGTTCACCGGGACGAAGGCGAACGGCGCCGGCTACTCCTCGTCGTCCGACCACACCCTCTTCACGGGGAGAAATCCCGCGCCGGAGGACGAGGAGGATCCGGCGTAGGAAGACCTCGCGAAGGAGAAGGACGTGCGTCGGCGGTCGTACTCCTCCGTCTCGCGGCGGTTGAAGCTCGCTGGCGGCGACATCCCGTGGTTGGACCACTTCCGGGCGCCGCGCTTCCTCGCGCCGTCCGACCGGACGCGCCGCTCGCGCTCCGGGTCCCTCTCACTACCGGATCTGCTACCGGAGCCGCGTCCGGAGCTCCACATTCGGCCCCACATGGCGGCTGGAGGCGGGGCGGGTGGTAGCCGGCGGCGAGAAATGTGGAGAGGGGAAGGGGAATCAGGTGGCTCGCGGCGGCGGGGGGATAGGGTTTCGACGCGCAAAAGGGTCGCGGAACCGCAGTTATAGTGCTCGGGGCATGCGGTTTGCAGGCTACGGCAAAAAAATTTGCGGGCCGGACGAGTATGCGGGCTCTGTTCTTGCTGGAAAATTGGGCCAAGCCCGCATACTTGCCAGAATTTTTGCGGGCCGGACGTTTTGCGGGGTCTGCTAGAGTTGCTCTTACACCAGTTCTTGCAGAATACTAATAACATAGAGCTGAAAATATTTGTTGCTTGGGGATGACTTGAGTAGTATCCATTCAAAAAGACTGAGAATATCGGAAAACCCATTTCGGTGCCCAGGCTCATTTGCGCCTACGTGAGAATGATATTGAGTTGCCTCCTGCTTATTTAGATTATAATGCTATGGTTCGTCATCAGTTTGTTGAAAGGCACGAACTGCCCTTCCAGTACCGACTATCTTTGATAGACGCCGCGTTGTCCATATTACTCTCCCTGCCCCTACCTTCCTTGACTTTCAGGCAAAGGAGAGACATGTTATAACCAGGGAGGAGGCAAACGAGTACAAGAGGAGGACGAGAGCAGCTCGCCTCCAAGCTACAGCCCACGATGCAATAGCCGCTGCATCTCAGTACGACCCCAACTATAGCTTTTGATATCCGCCAGCCCAGCCGTGGCCATAGACCTATTTAAGCCAAAAGCCTAAGCTTGGGGGAGTACGTATTTCTCACCGACATTACATTCATGTTCACACACTCATTCCAGTTGTCGGTGCTTGTACTTTTTCATTGTACTATCCATGCTAGTTTATTTTCTTTTAAGTTTTGTTCTTGTGTGTTTGAAAAACCTTAAGAAAAACCAAAAAAAAATAGTTGTAGCTTTTAGCTAGTTTACTTTTCATGCTTGTAGTAGTAATAGTTAAAAGAAAACCCAAACAGATTTCTCGTTCTTTTTTTTCTTGTTGGGAGCTTTCCCGTGTAAATAATTTTTATTACTTTTCTTTTCTTAGGGGGTCGATAGGAGAAGACTACGATGAAATTGTTGAAGTGGCTCTTATATGCATTATTGTTGATTTAACCAAGAGCCCATATTGCCTTATCTTCTCCTTTTTATTGAATGCTTGCAGATTCCAGCTTAGTCCAATGCACGTGCACTATTATTATTACACACACCGTTCAGTTGTGCAAGTGAAAGGCAATTATGACGAGATATGATGGACTGATTGAGATGAGAGAAGCTGGTATGAACTCGACCTCTCTTGTTTTTGTAAATATGATTAGTTCATCGTTCCTGATTCAACCTATTATGAATAAACATGTTTGCAATGACAATTAGAGATTATTGTTGCTTATGCCATGCTTAATTAGCTAGGATTTTATAATGGTTTACCTTGCGTGCCAACATGCTATTAAAAATGCTTGTGATGTGGTATAGTGGGGTGGTATCCTCATTTGAATGATCAGAGTGACTTGACTTGGCACATGTTAACGCATGTAGTTGAAACAAAATCAACATAGCCTCCACGATATTTATGTTCATGGTGGATTATATCCTACTCATGCTTGCACTCAATGTTTATTAATATTAATGCATGTTCATGACTGTTGTCACTCTCTAGCTGGTCGCTTCTCAGTCTTTTGCTATCCTTCACTTGTACTAAGCGGGAATACTGCTTGTGCATCCAATCCGTTAAACCCCAAAGTTATGCCATATGAGTCCACCATACCTTCCTATATGCGGTATTTACCTGTCGTTCCAAGTAAATTTGTATGTGCCAGACTCTAAACCTTCAAATGAAATTCTGTTTTGTATGCTCGAATAGCTCATGTATCAACTAGGGTTGTCTATATCTTCCATGCTAGGTGGGTTATTCTCAAGAGGAGTGGACTCCGCTCCTCACTCACGAGAACATGGCTAGTCACGGGGATGCCCAGTCCCATGCTTTAAGCAAAATCAAATCAAAATAATTGCAAACAAAACTCCCCCAGGACTGTTGTTGGTATGGACGGTACCCCGTTCTTTCGGATGGCCGTGGAGTGTGCTTGTTGGTGGCGGGGGAGTATAAACTTTACCATTTTGTTTGGGAACCGCCTATAATGTGTGTAGCATGGAAGATATTGCCATCTCTTGGTTGTTATGTTGACAATGAAAGTATGCCACCCAAAATATTATTTATCTCTATTTCAAAAATCGAGCTCTGGCACCTCTACAAATCCCTGCTTCCCTCTACGAAGGGCCTATCTATTTACTTTTATGTTGAGTCATCACCCTCTTATTAAAAAGCACCGGTTGGAGAGCACCGCTGTCATTTGCATTCATTACTATTAATTTATGTTGGGTATGACTATGACTGGATCTCATTTACCATGAATTACAATGTCTAGTCAATCCTTAATCTTTAAAGGTGCTCTGCATTTATGTTTTGCAGTCTCAGAAAGGGCTAGCGAGATATCATCTTGCTATATCATATCATGATTGTTTTGAGAAAGTGTTGTCATCCGAGATTTATTATTATTGCTAGCTAGTTAATTATGCCATTGATATTAGTAAACATGAGACCTAAGTGTTATTGTGAATATGGTTAGTCATAATCTTTGCTGAAAATTTGAATGCTAGCTTTACATATTTACAACAACAAGAGCAAACAGAGTTTGTAAAAGTTTTTCTTTATCACTTTCAGTTTATCAATTGAATTGCTTGAGGACAAGCAAAGGTTTAAGCTTGGGGGAGTTGATACGTCTCCGTCGTATCTACTTTTCCAAACACTTTTGCCCTTGTTTTGGACTCTAACTTGCATGATTTGAACGGAATTAACCCGGACCGACGCTGTTTTCAGCGGAATTGCCATGGTGTTATCTCTGTGCAGAAACAAAAGTTCTCGGAATGACCTGAAAATCAACGGAGATTATTTTTGGAAAATATAAAAAATACTGGCGAAAGAATCAAGGCCAGGGGGGCCACACCCTGTCCACGAGGGTGGGAGGCGCGCCTGCCCCCCCCCCCTAGGCGCGCCCCCTGTCTCGTGGGCCCCCTGGACCTCCATCGACCTCAACTCCAACCCTATATATTCATGTTCGGGGAGAAGAAAATCAGAGAGAAGAATTCATCGCGTTTTACGATATGGAGCCGCCACCAAGCCCTAATCTCTCTCGGGAGGGCTGATGTGGAGTCCGTTCGGGGCTCCGGAGAGGGGAATTCGTCGCCGTCGTCATCATCAACCATCCTCCATCACCAATTTCATGATGCTCACCTCCGTGCGTGAGTAATTCCATCGTAGGCTTACTGGACGGTGATGGGTTGGATGAGATTTATCATGTAATCGAGTTAGTTTTGTTAGAGTTTGATCCCTAGTATCCACTATGTTCTGAGATTGATGTTGCTATGACTTTGATATGCTTAATGCTTGTCACTAGAGCCCGAGTGCCATGATTTCAGATCTGAACCTACTATGTTTTCATGAATATATGTAAGTTCTTGAACCTATCTTGCAAGTCTACAGTCACCTATTATGTGTTATGATCCGGCAACCCCGAAGTGACAATAATCGGGACCACTCCTGGTGATGACCGTAGTTTGAGGAGTTCATGTATTCACTATGTGTTAATGCTTTGGTCCGGTACTCTATTAAAAGGAGGCCTTAATATCCCTTAGTTTCCATTAGGACCCCGCTGCCACGGGAGGGTAGGACAAAAGATGTCATGCAAGTTCTTTTCCATAAGCACGTATGACTATATTCGGAATACATGCCTACATTACATTGATGAATTGGAGCTAGTTCTGTGTCACGCTATGTTATGACTGTTACATGATGAACCGCATCCGACATAATTATCCATCACCGATCCAATGCCTACGAGCTTTTCACATACTGTTCTTTGCTTAGTTACTTTACCGTTGCGACTGTTACAATCACTACAATACTACTACTGTTACCTTTGTCACCGTTATCGCTACTATCATACTATTTTGCTACTAAATACTTTGCTGCAGATATTAAGTTATCCAGGTATGGTTGAATTGACAACTCAGCTGCTAATACTTGAGAATATTCTTTGGCTCCCCTTGTGTCGAATCAATAAATTTGGGTTGAATACTCTACCCTCGAAAACTGTTGCGATCCCCTATACTCGTGGGTTATCAAACGCGCCTGCCGACCCTTGCCTACAGCAATGGCAACACACGCTACCTAGCCACATGCATCTCCTTCATATGTGTCGTCTACACGGCAGAGTACGTAGCCCACTATCCCAAGCACATAAGACTACCAACAGTGGGAGTAACTAAAGCAGTAACATAAGGTCCTACACAGCAAATTTGCATATGTGGCAATGATTTAATGAGGAGAGAGGTGATTTTGGTAACATGGCTAGTTACTCATACTATGCGTAACATCACACATACCAATAAGATAAGTCTACAAGCTAATAAATGAAGTGTTGCACAAAATCAAACATATATTACTCCCCAGTATGGATGTAGTAACATTGTTGTTTTGCTAAATTAATCACCTCATTAAGCGGCTTTGAGGTGAGGATTTAACTTAGACTAGTAACATATATGTGATGTTATGCAACACTTCATTTATTAGGTTGTAGACTGATCTGGTCTTAATATGTGTGATGTTACTCATACTACTAGTAACTAGCTATGTTACCACATGACTCTCTGAAGGAAATATACCCTAGAGGCAATAATAAAGTTATTATTTATTTCCTTATATCATAATAAATGTTTATTATTCATGCTAGAATTGTATTAACCGGAAACATAATACATGTGTGAATACATAGACAAACAGAGTGTCACTAGTATGCCTCTACTTGACTAGCTCGTTATCAAATATGGTTATGTTTCCTAACCATGAACAAAGAGTTGTTATTTGATTAACGAGGTCACATCATTAGTTGAATGATCTGATTGACATGACCCATTCCATTAGCTTAGCACCCGATCGTTTAGTATGTTGCTATTGCTTTCTTCATGACTTATACATGTTCCTATAACTATGAGATTATGCAACTCCCGTTTACCGGAGGAACACTTTGGGTACTACCAAACGTCACAACGTAACTGGGTGATTATAAAGGAGTACTACAGGTGTCTCCAATGGTAGATGTTGGGTTGGCGTATTTCGAGATTAGGGTTTGTCACTCCGATTGTGGGAGAGGTATCTCTGGGCCCTCTTGGTAATACACATCACATAAGCCTTGCAAACATTATAACTAAGATGTTAGTTGTGAGATGATGTATTACGGAACGAGTAAAGAGACTTGCCAGTAACGAGATTGAACTAGGTATTGGATACCGACGATCGAATCTCGGGCAAGTAACATACCGATGACAAAGGGAACAACGTATGTTGTTATGCGGTCTGACCGATAAAGATCTTCGTAGAATATGTAGGAGCCAATATGGGCATCCAGGTCCCGCTATTAGTTATTCACCGGAGACGTGTCTCGGTCATGTCTACATTGTTCTCGAACCGTAGGGTCCGCACGCTTAACGTTACAATGACAGTTATTATGAGTTTATGCATTTTGATGTACCGAAGGTTGTTCGGAGTCCCGGATGTGATCACAGACATGACGAGGAGTCTCGAAATGGTCGAGACATAAAGATTGATATATTGGAAGCCTATGTTTGGACATCGGAAGTGTTCCGGGTGAAATCGGGATTTTACCGGATTACCGGAACCCCCCCGGGAGCCAAATGGGCCTACATGGGCCTTAGTGGAAAGGTGAAAGGGGCTGCCATGGAGGGCTGCGCGCCTCCCCCCTCCCCTAGTCCTATTAGGACTAGGAGAGGTGGCCGGCCACCTCTCTCTCTCTTTCCCCCTTGGAGTCCTAGTTGGAATAGGATTGGAGGGGGGAGTCCTACTCCCGGTAGGAGTAGGACTCCTCCTGCGCCTCCCACCTTGGCCGGCCAGCCCCTCCCCTTGGATCCTTTATATATGGGGGCAGGGGGCACCTCTAGACACACAAGTTGATCCTTGAGATCGTTCCTTAGCCGTGTGTGGTGCCCCCTGCCACCAAATTCCACCTCGATCATACCGTTGTAGTGCTTAGGCGAAGCCCTGCGTCGGTAGTACATCAAGATCGTCACCACGCCGTCGTGCTGACGGATCTCTTCCTCGACGCTTTGCTGGATCGGAGCCCGAGGATCGTCATCGAGCTGAACGTGTGCTAAGAACTCAGAGGTGCCGGAGTAACGGTGCTTGGATCGGTCGGATCGGGAAGACGTACGACTACTTCCTCTACGTTGTGTGATCGCTTCCGCAGTCGGTCTGCGTTGGTACGTAGACAACACTCTCCCCTCTCGTTGCTATGCATCACCATGATCTTGCGTGTGCGTAGGAATTTTTTTGAAATTACTACGTTCCCCAACAGTGGCATCCGAGCCTAAATTTTATGGTTTGATGTTATTTGCACGAGTAGAACACAAGTGAGTTGTGGGCGATACAAGTCATACTGCCTACCAGCATGTCATACTTTGGTTCGGCGGTATTGTTGGACGAGACAACCCGGACCAACCTTACGCGTACGCTTACGCGAGACCGGTTCCCTCGACGTGCTTTGCACATAGATGGCTAGCGGGCGACTGTCTCTCCAACTTTAGTTGAACCGAGTGTGGCTACGCCTGGTCCTTGAGAAGGTTAAAACGGAGTCTATTTGACAAACTATCGTTGTGGTTTTGATGCGTAGGTGAGATGAGTTCTTGCTTAAGCCCGCAACAGCCACGTAAAACTTGCAACAACAAAGTAGAGGACGTCTAACTTGTTTTTTGCAGGGCATGTTGTGATTTGATATGGTCAAGGCATGATGCTGATTTTATTGTATGAGATGATCATGTTTTGTAACCAAGTTATCGGCAACTGGCAGGAGCCATATGGTTGTCGCTTTATTGTATGCAATGCAATCGCGATGTAATGCTTTACTTTATCACTAAGCGGTAGCGATAGTCGTGGAAGCATAAGATTGGCGAGACGACAACGATGCTACGATGGAGATCAAGGTGTCGCGCTGGTGACGATGGTGATCATGACGGTGCTTCGGAGATGGAGATCACAAGCACAAGATGACGATGGACATATCATATCACTTATATTGATTGCATGTGATGTTTATCTTTTTATGCATCTTATCTTGCTTTGATTGACGGTAGCATTATAAGATGATCTCTCACTAAATTATCAAGAAGTGTTCTCCCTGAGTATGCACTGTTGCCAAAGTTCGTCGTGCCCAGACACCACGTGATGATCGGGTGTGATAAGCTCTACGTCCATCTACAACGGGTGCAAGCCAGTTTTGCACACGCAGAATACTCAGGTTAAACTTGATGAGCCTAGCATATGCAGATATGGCCTCGGAACACGGAGACCGAAAGGTCGAGCGTGAATCATATAGTTGATATGATCAACATAACGATGTTCACCATTGAAAACTACTCCATCTCACGTGATGATCGGTTATGGTTTAGTTGATTTGGATCACGTGATCACTTAGAGGATTAGAGGGATGTCTATCTAAGTGGGAGTTCTTAAGTAATATGATTAAATTGAACTTAAATTTATCATGAACTTAGTCCTGGTAGTATTTTGCAAATTATGTTGTAGATCAATAGCTCGCGTTGTTGCTTCCCTGTGTTTATTTTTGATATATTCCTAGAGAAAATTGTGTTGAAAGATGTTAGTAGCAATGATGCGGATTGGATCCGTGATCTGAGGTTTATCCTCATTGCTGCACAGAAGAATTATGTCCTTGATGCACCGCTAGGTGACAGACCTATTGCAGGAGCAGATGCAGATGTTATGAACGTTTGGCTAGCTCAATATGATGACTACTTGATAGTTTAGTACACCATGCTTAATGGTTTAGAATCGGGACTTCAAAGACGTTTTGAACGTCATGGACCATATGAGATGTTCCAGGTGTTGAAGTTAATATTTCAAGAAATACCCGAGTTGAGAGATATGAAGTCTCCAACAAGTTCTATAGCTAAAAGATGGAGGAGAATCGCTCAACTAGTGAGCATGTGCTCAGATTGTCTGGGTACTACAATCGCTTGAATCAAGTGAGAGTTAATCTTCCAGATAAGATAGTGATTGACAGAATTCTCTAGTCACCATCACCAAGTTAGTAGAACTTCGTGATGAACTATAATATGCAAGGGATAACGGAAACAACTCCCAAGCTCTTCGTGATGCTGAAATCAACGAAGGTAGAAATCAAGAAAAACATCAAGTGTTGATGGTTGACAAGACCACTAGTTTCAAGAAAAGGGCAAAGGGAAGAAGGGGAACTTCAAGAAGAACGGCAAGCAAGTTGCTGCTCAAGTGAAGAAGCCCAAGTCTGATCCTAAGCCTGAGACTAAGTGCTTCTACTGCAAAGGGACTGGTCACTGGAAGCGGAACTACCCCAAGTATTTGGCGGATAAGAAGGATGGCAAAGTGAACAAAAGTATATTTGATATACATGTTATTGATGTGTGCTTTACTAGTGTTTATAGCAACCCCTCCGTATTTGATATTGGTTCAGTTGCTAAGAGTAGTAACTCGAAACAGGAGTTGCAGAATAAACAGAGACTACTTAAGGGTGAAGTGACGATATGTGTTGGAAATAGTTCCAAGATTGATATGATCATCATCGCACACTCCCCTATACTTTCGGGATTAGTGTTGAACTTAAATAAGTGTTATTTGGTTTTTGCTTTGAGAATGAATATGATTTGATCATGTTTATTGCAATACGGTTATTCATTAAAATCAGAGAATAATTGTTGTTCTGTTTACATGAATAAAACCTTCGATGGTCATACACCCAATGAAACAAGTTCGTTGGATCTCGATCGTAGTGATACACATATTCATAATATTGAAACCAAAAGATGCAAAGTTAATAATGATAGTGCAACTTATTTTTGGCACTGCCGTTTAGGTCATATTGGTATAAAGTGCATGAAGAAACTCCATGCTGATGGGCTTTCGGAATCACTTGATGATTGCGAACCATGCCTTTTGGGCAAGATGACTAAAACGCCGTTCTCCGGAACAATGGAGCAAGCAACAGATTTGTTGGAAATCATACATCCTGATGTATGTGGTCCGATGAATATTTAAGGCTTGCAGCGGGTATCATTATTTTCTGACCTTCACAGATGATTTGAGCAGATATGGGTATATCTACTTAATGAAATAGAAGTCTGATACATTTGAAAAGTTCATATAATTTCAGAGTGAAGTGGAAAATCATCGTAACAAGAAAATAAAGTTTCTACGATCTGATCGTGGAAAGAGTATTTGAGTTACGAGTTTGGTCTTCAGTTAAAACAATGTGAAATAGTTTCACTACTCACACCACCTGGAACACCACAGCATAATGGTGTGTCCGAACGTCATAACCGTACTTTATTGGATATAGTGCAATCTATGATGTTTCTTACCGATTTACCACTATCATTTTTGGGGTCATGCATTAGAGACAGCTGCATTCACGTTAAAAAAAAGGGCACCATCTATATCCGTCGAGACAACGCCTTATGAACTATGGTTTAGCAAGAAACTAAAGTTGTCGTTTCTTGAAGTTTGGGGTTGCGATGCTTATGAGAAAAAGTTTCATCCTGATAAGCTCAAACCCAAATCGGAGAAATATGTCTTCATAGGATACCCAAAGGAGACTGTTGGGTACACCTTCTATCACAGATCCTAAGGCAAGACATTCGTTGCTTATAATGGATCCTTTCTAGAGAAGGAGTTTCTCTTGAAAGAAGTAAGTGGGAGGAAAGTAGAAAACTTGATAAGGTAATTGTACCTTCTACCTTATTGGAAAGTAGTTCATCACAAAAATCTGTTCTTGTGACTACTACACCAATTAGTGAGGAAGCTAATGATGATGATCATGTAACTTCAGATCAAGTTACTACCGAATCTCGTAGGTAAACCAGAGTGAGATCCGCACCAGAGTGGTACGGTAATCCTGTTCTGGAGGTCATGTTACTTGACCATGACGAACCTACGAACTATGAGGAAGTGATGATGAGCCCAGATTCCGCGAAATGGTTTGAGGCCATGAAATCTGAGATATGATCCATGTATGAGAACAAAGTTTGGACTTTGGTTGACTTGCCCGATGATCGGCAGGCAATTGAGAATAAATGGATCTTCAAGAGGAAGACGGATGCTGATAGTAGTGTTACTATCTACAAAGCTAGAATTATCGCAAAAGGTTTTCGACAAGTTCAAGGTGTTGACTACGATGAGAGCTTCTCACTCATATCTATGCTTGAGTCTGTCCGAATCATGTTAGTAATTGCCGCATTTTATGAAATCTGGCAAATGGATAAACAAAACTGCATTCCTTAATGGATTTATTAAAGAAGAGTTGTATATGATGCAACAGAAGGTTTTGTCAATCCGAAAGGTGCTAACAAAATGTGCAAGCTCCAGCGATCCATCTGTGGACTGGTGCAAGCATCTCGGAGTTGGAATATACGCTTTGATGAGTTGATCAAAGCATATAGTTTTATACAGACTTGCGGTGAAGCCTGTATTTACAAGAAAGTGAGTGGGAGCACTACAACATTTCTGATAAGTATATGTGAATGACATATTGTTGATCGGAAATAATGTAGAATTATTCTGTAAAGCATAAAGGAGTGTTTGAAAGGAGTTTTTCAAAGAAAGACTTCGGTGAAGCTGCTTACATATTGAGCTTCAAGATCTATAGAGATAGATCAAGATGCTTGATAAGTTTTTTCAATGAGTACATACCTTGACAAGATTTTGAAGTAGTTCAAAATGGAGCAGTCAAAGAAAGAGTTCTTGCCTGTATTATAAGGTGTGAAGTTGAGTAAGACTCAAAGCCCGACCACGGCAGGAGATAGAAAGAGAATGAAAGTCATTCCCTATGCCTTGGCCATAGGTTCTATAAAGTATGTCATGCTGTATACCAGATCTATTGTATACCCTGCACTGATTTGGCAAGGGAGTACAATAGTGATCTAGGAGTAGATCACTGGACAGCGGTCAGAATTATCCTTAGTGAAATAAGGATATGTTTCTCGATTATGGACGTGATAAAAAGGTTCGTCGTAAAGGGTTACGCCGATGCAAGTTTTGACACTAATCTAGATGACTCTAAGTCTCGGTCTAGATACATATTGAAAGTGGGAGCAATTAGCTAGAGTAGCTCCATGCAGAGCATTGTTGACATAGAAATTTGCAAAATACATGTGGATCTGAATGTGGCAGACCCGTTGACTAAGATTCTCTCACAAGCAAAACATGATCACACCTTAGTACTCTTTGGGTGTTAATCACATAGCGATGTGAACTAGATTACTGAATCTAGTAAACCCTTTGGGTGTTGGTCACATGGCGATGTGAACTATGGGTGTTAATCACATGATGATGTGAACTATCGATGTTAATCACATGGTGATGTAATCAAGATTATTGACTCTAGTGCAAGTGGGAGACTGAAGGAAATATGCCCTAGAGACAATAATAAAGTTATTATTTATTACCTTATATCATAATAAATGTTTATTATTCATGCTAGAATTGTATTAACCGGAAACATAATACATGTGTGAATACATAGACAAACAGAGTGTCACTAGTATGCCTCTACTTGACTAGCTCGTTAATCAAAGATGGTTATGTTTCCTAACCATGAACAAAGAGTTGTTATTTGATTAACGAGGTCACATCATTAGTTGAATGATCTGATTGACATGACCCATTCCATTAGCTTAGCACCCGATCGTTTAGTATGTTGCTATTGCTTTCTTCATGACTTATACATGTTCCTATAACTATGAGATTATGCAACTCCCGTTTACCGGAGGAACACTTTGGGTACTACCAAACGTCACAACGTAACTGGGTGATTATAAAGGAGTACTACAGGTGTCTCCAATGGTAGATGTTGGGTTGGCGTATTTCGAGATTAGGGTTTGTCACTCCGATTGTGGGAGAGGTATCTCTGGGCCCTCTTGGTAATACACATCACATAAGCCTTGCAAACATTATAACTAAGATGTTAGTTGTGAGATGATGTATTACGGAATGAGTAAAGAGACTTGCCAGTAACGAGATTGAACTAGGTATTGGATACCGACGATCGAATCTCGGGCAAGTAACATACCGATGACAAAGGGAACAACGTATGTTGTTATGCGGTCTGACCGATAAAGATCTTCGTAGAATATGTAGGAGCCAATATGGGCATCCAGGTCCCGCTATTGGTTATTGACCGGAGACGTGTCTCGGTCATGTCTACATTGTTCTCGAACCGTAGGGTCCGCACGCTTAACGTTACGATGACAGTTATTATGAGTTTATGCATTTTGATGTACCGAAGGTCGTTCGGAGTCCCGGATGTGATCACGGACATGACAAGGAGTCTTGAAATGGTCGAGACATAAAGATTGATATATTGGAAGCCTATGTTTGGACATCGGAAGTGTTCCGGGTGAAATCAGGATTTTACCGGATTACCGGAACCCCCCCGGGAGCCAAATGGGCCTACATGGACCTTAGTGGAAAGGTGAAAGGGGCTGCGCGCCTCCCCCCTCCCCTAGTCCTATTAGGACTAGGAGAGGTGGCCGGCCACCTCTCTCTCTCTTTCCCCCTTGGAGTCCTAGTTGGAATAGGATTGGAGGGGGGAGTCCTACTCCCGGTAGGAGTAGGACTCCTCCTGCGCCTCCCACCTTGGCCGGCCAGCCCCTCCCCTTGGATCCTTTATATACGGGGGCAGGGGGCACCTCTAGACACACAAGTTGATCCTTGAGATCGTTCCTTAGCCGTGTGCGGTGCCCCCTCCCACCAAATTCCACCTCGATCATACCGTTGTAGTGCTTAGGCGAAGCCCTGCGTCGGTAGTACATCAATATCGTCACCACGCCGTCGTGCTGACGGAACTCTTCCTCGACGCTTTGCTGGATCGGAGCCCGAGGATCGTCATCGAGCTGAACGTGTGCTAAGAACTCGGAGGTGCCGGAGTAACGGTGCTTGGATCGGTCGGATCGGGAAGACGTACGACTACTTCCTCTATGTTGTGTGATCGCTTCCGCAGTCGGTCTGCGTTGGTACGTAGACAACACTCTCCCCTCTCGTTGCTATGCATCACCATGATCTTGCGTGTGCGTAGGAAATTTTTTGAAATTACTACGTTCCCCAACACTCTCTTCATTAATTACTTGCACATCATTTATTTTACCTAAATATGTGTGATGTTATCACCTATATTACTCCCATTGTGGGTAGTCTTACTGCTGCCAAAACTTCCGCCACCTCCACTTTTCCAGCACCGGTATCCATAATTATTCATATAATCACCAAACTAAACAATGGTATTAATTTCCCAAATCCTCCTTCATTCACCGCCTTGGTTACCATCCCTAGAAAATACTAGATGATACCCCGCTAGTTTCTGCGGGACCGGTTGCAATATATTTTTCTCATATTCGGTTGCCTTGATGCTTAGCACTCCATATATAATGAACCATCCTCGGCAGTGTGAAAGTTACGTGTTATCTAAAAAGTTATATATAAAAGGGAGCCATGTTGGAATCATACAAATGACCACCACAATTCACTTGGAGCTCCATTCATGACAAAATGACTATCTTCGAATTGCAACTACATATGCCAGACAACATGGAATAGACTTAATAACCACAATCATATATATCTTATGAAAATGTTATGACAAACATAAGTGTAACAGTTTTTAAAAGTACAACTTTACTGCAACTTGTATTGATTGTGAAACATGACATATCCTAAAGCATTGAAAGAGCTGCACTACACACTAAAATGCACAAAGCATGTCCAACAAACCAATAGAAAAAATTATCACCTTACTTATTGTTATGAAACACACCACAAGAAAATGAATTCATATGCCTGATCCTTATTATGGTGGAAAATCTATAATACGGGATAGGATCACAACAATATTTATGCAACTCCAACAAATCAGTGGAAAAAGTCACTTCAGTTATGTAGTCTGACCAAAAAAATGGTGAATAGGTCACCTTTGCAACATCCAACATGGTCACTATGTGTGGCGATCAATGTTAATTGCATGTGAAATATTCCCTCTGCTGCATGGACGCAAACTGGTCTTGCATTTAGTTCTAAAACCCACATCGGATCAAAATATTGTATGAAGCAAACATTAAACTACATTGCTGACATTACAAAATTATTTAAACTTCAAACCATTGGCCTAACCTTCTTCAGCCGATTCTTCTAGGATACGTAACAAAACAACATATCTATTGATAATGTTGCCTCATTTGCTAGGAACAAATATGTGGAAGAAAACCCATCAAGGGAAGAATAGGGTGATTTTGCCAATGCATGAAATGAACAAATAAAACATTATCGTGAAGATAAGAGGTTACAAAATAGATGGGCGCAACAACAATTTATCAGGCCTTCTCATACTGGGCAGAACATAGCAGGCGAGAAAAAATAGGTCGCCAAATGCAAGATATAGATCAGTTGGGACAATTAAAAATAATATGCCATCTATTATTAGAGAAAATGTACGAACATACATGTATTGTATTATTTCATGAATCAGTTAATAGACATTCTACTTATGCCAAACCATTTATAGATAAAATATAAGCACCTACATGTATTGTATTATTTCATGAATTAGTTAATAGACATTCTACTTATCTGTGTGTTACAAAGAAAAAATCGGGTAACATTTTAACATATTGAAGATGGGCACATATTGAATTTTGACGCTTCTGAATCTACCATAAACTGTACAAATTTATATCGGTGAATGCCTTAGGACTTCAGCTATTATATGATGCCTTATTGGGAAGAGCGCTTATATGATGCCTTATTTCATGTTGGATGGAAGAAATTGCAAACTTTTAACCTAACAGCTATGATAATTCCAAATTCGCAGGAAAACTTTTATACTAACAGCTGCCAGAAACATCATTATTCCAAATTCAGAGGAAGGGAACTGCACCTGATGGTAGTATAACGTAGTAATTAATAACCTGCAGCAAAGATAGTAATTAAAGTGGAAGGCTAAATTAGGTAGGAAAAAAATTCATGTTACAATCAAACTAATCCCTATGCCAGAATGAGGCATTACTAATGCATATAACACAGCCTGCTTGCCAATTTTGGCAACCCCTTTTTAGGCACCATGCCGTCACACATTAATACTATTGCTGAAAAATCATGAGAAAAATGAAGACATCTATTAGCAACCAAAGAATGCAATTGTACGAGATAAATGGAAAAAACCAAAATTACTTTGATGCTAGCTTTCGTTGACATAGTTTTTCTTAGGGGAAGTCCCTCACATTGTTCAGAGTACGTTTGAAGCAAAAGTGTGTGAAAACTACATCTATCTATATCTGAAATAGAAATACATATGTCTATCTACCCATAACAAGCACAATGTGCATGAGTATGAGTAGAAAAAAAGACGAATGGAATTATCCCCTCGGCTCCGGTTACTAGGGATCAAATGTTTGGTTTATGACTAAAAATCAACCTCTCAAGTTTAAGCTCTGATTCGCTTTGGTGATATTTCCAAACACGTTCTGCCGTATCTGCATTGTGTAAGGTTTAGGGTTTTGGTGTTGAGGGACTCGCACACCTCCAAGGGTGTGGCTCAGCTCTTTATATATTGTCAAAGGGTAATACAAGTACACGTTATATGGTATGTAAAAACCCTATTGATATACAATACCAAGTCTAACACCCTTTCATTTTTTTGTATTTCTACTTTATGTTTAATTGTTATGGATCTTGACACCGATGTTCGTCTCACCTCGACTAACCTGAAAGGGTAATAAATAGCCACATGAGCAACCCACAACAAGGCGTGATAGTCTTACCGTACCCCGCCAAATGCATCGTGGTCAGAGACCCCCCCCCCCCCCCCCCTCCAAACCCCCTCAAAAGGCAGCGTGTCGAACCGATGGTACATCACTTGACCCCTACGAGAAAATGGAAACTTTTAACACATCTACGTGCACGTAAACATTCTGCATTCCATGCGTTCAAACCGGAAACCGGCGTTCCTTTTCCATCTCTATCCCCACAAAAGCTAATATGTTTAGTGTTTCACTCCAGATCAAATGCAAGAATTTCGTTCCATTTTCACCCCTTCCATGTGCCTTGCGGTCTGCCCTTGTTGATGTCCGCTTTTGGCCCCATTTTTCTTCATTTTTTCTAACTTATAATAGAAACCATCGCTCATAATAGAACTTTGTATAGGAGGACAAATTTAATCTTATTCTTTGGGGTTGAGGAATTACCTTCATCATTTGTAATGTGGGATAAGGTACTCTATTAATTAATTAATTAATTAGTACAGAGTAGTTTGTGTGTGCCAGTTTGAGGAGGGTAGCGTGCCTGACCCACGCCGCCACCAGTAATAGACATATAATGGTGGTGAGCCACGTGTTACACGTCACCAATAATAGAATGCACTAGTGGTGTTGGATGATAGGGGCGCGCCATTAATATGATTTCCATCAATAACAAAATGCCACAGCATTGGCAGCACAAATCAAAATGCTAATTTTGTTCTATTTTGAGTTGAACACTAGTACTTCAATATTTCTAGCATGCATACACCATGTTCTAAAAACGTTCAACACTTAACAACCATACGATATGATCCCACGACAACACTTGTCAATATTCTTTATTCAAGTACTCTGAAGCAGATTACCATCTCGAAGTCCTAGTTGAATGGCAGCAACATGCCTTTCACGGTGTTCCCAGGAATGAATGTCAGACCTCTCGGCTACATTCCATTCACTCGAACAAACACGTCCTACTAACCAATGGCCAACGTAAACATTTAAGAACATACTGTAGCATCAGATTCGAAACATTCTATGATTACTTATTTTTTCAACTTTTCAAAAAATAATAATTATTATGAATTGCCGTATATACTTGGAAACATGAACAAATTTTAAAATCCCTAAGAGTTTTCAAAACTGCGATTTGTTTTTTCAAAGTTCCATACTTTTTCAGAAGTACAGAAAACTAAATTTCAATTCAGAACATTTTCTAAAATTCACAAACATTATTCAAAAACATGAACCTTTTATAAGAACACGAGCATTTTTTAATATGTGAACAATTTAAAAAAAAATACGGGAACATGTTTTGAGCATTCAAAACAATTTTAGAAAATGTGTAATTTTTAAACGCAAACATTATTGATTTAGTGAAAATTTCTCTAAAACAAGAATATTTGTAAAATTTGGAGCATTTTCTAAAATGCAAATTATTTAAGAATCTTGAACAGTTTTGGAAAGTACAGTTTTTTTTGAAAAAATAGGAATATTTCTTTCATTAAAAAAATGTGTACTTTTCCAGCTAGCTCACGTGCCAATTCATCCATCCTTCATCCGGGTTAATAGATCCATACTTCATACATCTTATTATTACATGTGGTTTCACACATGTTTATAAATTGGTACAACTATATGTAAAGAGCAATATGGGGCTATTGAAAGTATTTTTATATCGAATTCGTGAACCTTTCACTACAATAAGAAATTTTTTCGAATTTGGAACATTTTTGAAAATATATTTTTATTCAATCTCGAACAATTTTGTAAAACACAAACATTTTTTGAATTTTGAACAAATATTGGAACATGATTTTGTTTTTGAATATCTGACATTTTAAAAATGGGAATACAGTTTTGAAATTGTGAACATTTCTTCAAAACTTTGAACAAAATTTGAAATTCTAAAATAATTATAAAAAAATTATTTATCAAAAAAGTAAAATAATAACTTAAAATGAAAAAAAAGAAAAAAAAAGAGAAAGGAACATAAAAATGAAATAGAAAGTAAACATAGAAAAAGGAAAAAGGGACGGCCCAGTCGAGGGCTATCTGTGCGAAGCTCCAACTATCTATCGCTGCATGAGGCAAATAGTATTGTCCCCTCTGCGTGAGTGGGCTGACTCTACTGGGCTGCAGCGCGTGGCCCATGTACGAAATTCTGAACAAATCGTATTTCTTTTTGTAGCACATGTACGCAAAAAGAATTCGTACCACCTCGAATAGTAAAAAACAATTCTCTGGTGAATGGATGAAAAAATTGGAATGGATGAAAAAATTAGAGAAACGCATCTTGCTTTATTAGTAGGTATAGAGGTATAGATATAGATATAAAAAAAAGATAGATTCAGTGCTAGAAGATATTTATGTGCGTGTAGATGGAAATAAGCATCGGTCAACCAAAGTATGGACGTACCTTGCTTGAATTGTCAGAATGCAACTCACAGTACAACAGAATATTTATTAGAGGATGCTACCTCCTCCCGATCAATCCATCCATCTAATAAATAGATCGATAGAAGGCCCAACTGATTCCATATCGGAATCGATGACATCTCCGCCGGATTCCGGCTCCTCCTCCCATACCCCCCTTTTTTTTTACAAAGAGCGGTTCCTTTTTTTTTGAGGGGATTACAACACCGGTTCCTTTTTTCTTTTTGAATCACAACACCGGTTCCTTTCTATTTTATTTTTGAGAACTACAACACGGCGAAGTATCAAGTGAAAACTTGATTTCATTGAAAATCTGGTAAATTGGATCCCACCACGTTGGAAATGGAAAGATGCAAATGAAAAGTCAATGGAAGACTCATGTCTATAGATGGAACATTCTTGACAGGAAAATATAAGGGCACACTCATGACAACAGTGGCACATGATGCTAATGATCATGTGTTGCCTGTGACATTTGCTTTGGTGTCCGTGGAGAACCAAGACAACTGGGAATGGTCTATGAGACTTGTTTATCGGCGTACTTCAGGGTTTAGAGTTTAGGGTTTTTGACTTGCGGAAAATCGACAACCTTTGTCACATGTAAAGAACACAAAAATTAGTGTTAAAAAAGGCTTTTCATGAGCCATTGTATTGTCTTGGCGTATTTATAGACAAGGCTTTTCATGAGCCACTATTTTATACACAAGGCTTATAAAATGTCGGTTTTTCACGAAACTTGGCGTGCACACATACAATGTTGAGATTTACGTGTCAAATTTGTGACTAGAATTTTTTGACATTTTGAAATATATTTTTCAATGGAGGAGCATATGCTCCCATGTGCCAAGTGAATTTCTCCGTGGAAGTGCCTCTATGTCGTTCTCCTCATCCTTGTCGCTAGCATAGCCCGAGTGTGCGCCGCAGTGTCGGGCGGGGTGGATGGGACAGTGAGGAGTGGATGGCTCCGATAGGGAGAGAAGAGAAAGAGGCGAGTAGAAGAAGGATTGCAGGGGACGGGTTCTAGCGAGGAAAGAAACAACAGTGGCTGGTGGGATCCAACTAAAGAGGAAATATATCGAATCTCGGGAGTGAACAAATACATATTCCCTCCGTTCGGAATTAGTTGTCGTGAAAATGGATGTATGTAGACGTATTTTAGTTCTAGATATATTCATTTTCGAGACAAGTAATTCCAAACGAAGGGAGTACGTGGCAAGAACAAACCCACCCAACTATCAACAAATAAAGAAACAAACCCACCCATGATCTAGCAGAGGAAAACGTGGCATCCTGCAAACACACCAAACCAAAATAGTACTACTCGCTAACTAGTCACCTACTGAACTAAATATGCCGTAGAGGCAACAATAAAGTTGTTATTTATATTTTCTTACATCATGATAAATGTTTATTATTCATGCTAGAATTGTATTAACCGAAAACTTAGTACATGTATGAATACAGAGACAAACAAAATGTCACTAGTATGCCTTTACTTGACTAGCTCGTTGAATCAAAGATGGTTAAGTTCCTTAGCCATGGACATGAGTTGTCATTTGATTAACGGGATCACATCATTAGAGAATGATGTGATTGACTTGACCCATTTCATTAGCTTAGCACTTGATCGTTTAGTATGTTGCTATTGCTTTCTTCATGGCTTATACATGTTCCTATGACTATGAGATTATGCAACTCCCGAATACCGGAGGAACACTTTGTGTGCTACTAAACGTCACAACGTAACTGGGTGATTATAAAGGTGCTCTACAGGTGTCTCTGATAGTACTTATTGAGTTGGCATAGATCAAGATTAGGATTTGTCACTCCAATTGTTGGAGAGGTATCTCTGGGCCCTCTTGATAATGCACATCACTATAAGCCTTGCAAGCAATGTAACTAATGAGTTAGTTGCGGGATGATGCATTACAGAACGAGTAAAGAGACTTGCCTGTAATGAGATTGAACTAGGTATTGAGATACCGACGACCGAATCTCGGGCAAGTAACATACCGATGACAAAGGGAAAAGCGTATGTTGTTATGCGGTTTGACCGGTTAGGATCTTCGTAGAATATGTAGGAGCCAATATGAGCATCCAGGTTCTGCTATTGGTTATTGAACGGAGACGTGTCTCGGTCATGTCTACATAGTTCTCGAACTCGTAGGGTCCGCACGCTTAACGTTCGGTGACGGTCGGTAATATGAGTTTATGTGTTTTGATGTACCGAAGGTAGTTCGGAGTCCCGGATATGATCAAGCACATGACAAGGAGTCTAGAAATGGTCGAGACATAAAGATCGATATATGGAATGACTATGTTTGGAATTCGGAAGGGTTTCGATTGAGTTTGGACGAATACCGGAGTACCGGGGGGGGGGGGGGGGGGTACCAGAACCCCCCGGGGAGTGTAATGGGCCTCATGGGCCTTGGTGGAGAGAGGAAGGGGCGGCCAGGGCAGGCCGCGCGCCCCCTCCTCCTCTAGTCCGAATTGGACAAGGAAGGGGGGCGGCGCCCCCCTTTTTCCTCCCCCCTCTCTCCTCCTTCCTTCCCTCCTACTCCTACTCTTGGAAGGGGTGGAATCCTACTCCCGGTGGGAGTAGGACTCTCCTTGGGGCGCGCCTAGGAGGCCAGCCTCCTCCCCCTCCTTCACTCCTTTATATACGGGGGAGGGGGGGGGGCACCCCCATAGACACACAAGTTGATCATCGATCTCTTAGCCATGTGCGGTGCCCCCCTCCACCATAATCCACCTCGGTCATATCGTAGCGGTGTTTAGGCGAAGCCCTGCGTCGGTAGCTTCATCATCACCGTCATCACGCCGTTGTGCTGACGGAACTCTCCCTCGAAGCTCTACTGGATCGTGAGTTCGTGGGACATCACCGAGCTGAACGTGTGCAGATCGCGGAGGTGACGTATGTTCGGTACTAGGATCGGTCGATCGTGAAGACGTACGACTACATCAACCGCGTTGTCATAAAGCTTCCGCTTACGGTCTACGAGGGTACGTGGACGACACTCTCCCCTCTCGTTGTTATGCATCACCATGATCTTGTGTGTGCATAGGAATTTTTTTGAAATTACTACGTTCCCCAACAGTGGCATCTGAGCCAGGTTTATGCGTAGATGTTATATGCACGAGTAGAACACAAGTGAGTTGTGGGCGATACTAGTCATACTGCTTACCAGCATGTCATACTTTGATTCAGCGGTATTGTTGGATGAAGCGGTCCGGACCGACATTACGCGTACGCTTACGCGAGACTGGTTCTACCGACGTGCTTCGCACATAGGTGGCCGGCGAGTGTCAGTTTCTCCAACTTTAGTTGAATCGAGTGTGGCTACGCCCAGTCCTTGTTGAAGGTTAAAACAACACATACTTCACGAAAAATCATTGTGGTTTTGATGCGTAGGTAAGAACAGTTCTTTCTCAGCCCGTAGCAGCCACGTAAAATTTGCAACAACAAAGTAGAGGACGTCTAACTTGCTTTTGCAGGGCATGTTGTGGTGTGATATGGTCAAGACATGATGCTAAATTTTATTGTATGAGATGATCATGTTTTGTAACACAGTTATCGGCAACTAGCAGGAGCCATATGGTTGTCGCCTTATTGTATGAAATGCAATCGCCATGTAATTGCTTTACTTTATCACTAAGCGGTCGCGATAGTCGTAGAAGCAATAGTTGGCGAGACGACAACGATGCTACGATGGAGATCAAGGTGACGCGCCGGTGACGATGGTGATCATGACGGTGCTTTGGAGATGGAGATCAAAGGCACAAAATGATGATGGCCATATCATATCACTTATATTGATTGCATGTGATGTTTATCCTTTATGCATCTTATCTTGCTTAGATCGACGGTAGCATTATAAGATGACCCCTCACTAAATTTCAAGGTATAAGTGTTCTCCCTGAGTATGCACCGTTGCGAAAGTTCGTCGTGCCAAGACACCACGTGATGATCGGGTGTGATAAGCTCTATGTTCACATACAATGGGTGCAAGCTAGTTTTGCACATGCAGAATACTCGAGTTAAACTTGGCGAGCCTAGCATATGCAGATATGGCCTCGGAACATTGAGACCGAAAGGTGGAGCGTGAATCATATAGTAGATATGATCAACATAGTGATGTCCACCATTGAAAACTACTCCATCTCACGTGATGATCGGACATGGTTTAGTTGATTTGGATCACATGATCATTTAGATGACTAGAGGGATGTCTATCTAAGTGGGAGTTCTTAAGTAATATGATTAATTGAGCTTTAATTTATCGTGAACTTAGTCCTGATAGTATTTGCATATCTATGTTGTAGATCAATAGCTCGCAATGTAGTTTCCCGTTTATTTTTGATATGTTCCTAGTGAAAAATTAAGTTGAAAAATGTTAGTAGCAATGATGCGTGCTAGCTCCGTAATCTGAGGATTATCCTCATTGCTGCACAGAAGTATTATGTCCTTGATGCACCGCTAGGTGACAGACCTATTGCAGGAGCAGATGCAGATGTTATGAAACGTTTGACAATGCTCAGTATGGTGACTACTTGATAGTTCAGTGCACCATGCTTTACGGCTTAGAACAGGGACTTCAAAAATGTTTTGAACGACATGGAGCATATGAGATGTTCCAAGAGTTGAAATTGGTATTTCATACTCATGCCCGTGTCGAGAGGTATGAGACCTCTGACAATACTTTGCCTACAAGATGGAGGAGAATAGCTCAACCAGTGAGCATGTGCTCAGATTGTCTGGGTACTGCAATTGATTGAATCAAGTGGGAGTTAATCTTCCAGAGAAGATAATAATTGACAAAGTTCTCTAGTCACTATCGCCAAGTTATTAGAACTTCGTGATGAACTATAATATGTAAGGGACAACGAAAACAATTCCCAAGCTCTTCCCGATGCTAAAATCGGCGAAGGTAGAAATCAAGAAAAGCATCAAGTGTTGATGGTTAACAACCTGATAACTACCACTACTAGGGAAAAGCCTATACAAAGAATCTTACCAGCAGCGCGCTTTAAAATCAGGCACTGCTGCTAAGTAGCAATAGCGCGCGCTAGAAACTCGCTGCTGAAACAAGTTTATCAGTAGCGCGCACACTCCAAGAAGCGCTACTGCTAAAATTCCCACAACGCCGCGAGGCCAGTTATAGCTGCAGCGTGTTATCTTAAAGAGCGCTACTGCTACGGACCGTAGCAGTAGCGCATTCACACAATAATCGCTACTGCTAAGTTTACTACAAAAATTTAGTCCCACCTCGCTCCGTGAAGAGAGTTTGTATCACCTTAAATATGTTACTTCTACAACTCTCACAAAGCACTTGGTCTTCATTGAACTCTATGTGTAGGATTAGTGCCCGCAATAAGAATCCTCGCCGGTTCTTAAACCAACCGGCGAGGATTCCTATTGACAAATCAGATTCTACACAAAAAGACCATTGATGATCGATGTATTTTTTATGTCTATGTCTATTTTTACATACTGAGACATAGCAGTAGCGCGTTCTTGGCGAAAGGCGCTACTGATAGGTCGTTTATCAGTAGCGCATTTTTCCATAGTGCGCTACTGCTATGCCATTCCATCTCCCCCCTCTCACCTACCTGATCCAGATCACACTCACACACACTCACTCGGTCTCCTCCTCATCACCCCCCGCGCCGCCGGTCCTCCCCCGTCGCCCCTCCTCCGATCTGCGCCGCTGTCACCTCATCCTCCTCGCTGGACTCGGTACTGGCCTCCTCCTCCGTCCTCCCTCCACTCGCCGTTGGCCAGCCCCTCCTCGCTTCGCCTTCCTCCTCAATCCGTCCTCCCTTCACTCGCCGCCGGCCGGCCCCTCCTCGCTTCTCCTTCCTCCTCCGTCCTACTATCTTCTCCCTCCTCAAGTCGCCCCTCCTTCTCCCTCCTCCCTGCTACATTTTGATTTAGTAGGCTAGTTCATATGCAACATTTTGATTTAGTTGATATGATTCAGTTGATTTAGTAGGCTAGTTGATTTAGTTGATTTAGAACATTTTGATTTAGTTTATTTAGTAGGCTAGTTGATTTAGTAGGCTAGTTGATTTAGAACATTTTGATTTAGTTGATTTAGTATGCTAGTTGATTTAGTTGATTTAGTATGCTCGATTTTATTATTATTTTTTCTGTACATGGATAGGTAGATGCTTTTGCTTTTTTGTAATAAGTTATTTTTTGGCAAAATGTAGGTGCCAATTTAGTTAAATTTTCCACTTGTTTGTTTAAACAATTATCTTAGGCAATAGGGGCCAAATTAGGATTATAATTGTCCATAACATTGTTTCTCGCGGAAGAACCAAAAATATCACATGCTACTGTTTTTCTTTCCTGTGAAGTGAATCGTTAATCCTTTGCTCATATTGCTTTAGCAAAATGGTGCCACCACCAGCACCACTATGTCGACTGTGCAAGTCAAGGTGCGCCAGCAGCCTTGCAACTGGCAAGCTGTTCGGCATCTACTTCCAGCTGAGTTTTCGTCATGGGGCGGTAAGAAATTAGATGAAATGTAACAACTATTTTATTTTTAGTGTTGGCATTACTGCATTGTGTCATTTTGCTTTTCTTACACAGATCATCCCATGCAATGTGAGGTTGAAATTCAACAAGCTGACAGGAGACACTGTGACATTTGAGGCTCCTAGGGGGCCGTACACTGTGGAGGTCGAGAAAGGACGGAATATGTCGCAGATTGGAGGAGATGGATGGGCCCGTTTCCTCGCCCGCATGCATCTTACTGGTGGTGAGTTGATTAGCTTCTCCTTCAGAGCAGAAAGACCCAAGTTGGCTGTCATTTATCTCAACCTGGTGGAAGATGATGAAGATGACGGAGATGATGAAGATGACGAAGATGATGCAGATGACGAAGATGTTGAAGATAATGAGGACCCACTCGATGAAGATGATGAGAACCCACTTCATGAAGCCATTGTAGCTCAAAGAATGAGGCTGGGCCAGGAGGAGGTGTGC
Organism: Triticum monococcum; assembly: GCA_034509565.1. Classification (NCBI taxonomy): domain Eukaryota; kingdom Viridiplantae; phylum Streptophyta; class Magnoliopsida; order Poales; family Poaceae; genus Triticum; species Triticum monococcum. The sequence continues at coordinate 793,577,290 of CM067847.1, forward strand.
AACCTATGGGACATAATTCCTCCACGTGATGACTTTGTCGGGGTGCCATTCGTGACCCGCCTGACAAGTATCATGGTCGATCGGCATGAAATGGTATGTTATACGCACTGACTGTAGTAATTTGATGATATGCTTAGTGAATCCGATGATATGCTTAGTGTAGAGTCCAATGATATTCTTTGTCGAATCTAGTCGATGATATGCTTTAGTGTAGAGTCTGATCACATGCTTATTAGTGTAGAACCCAAGGAACTATTAATAGTGTGGATAATCCATATATACTTATTAGTAGAGTTCATGATTAATTAGTACAAATGCCTAGTAATGTGTCTTTTGATAGTGTAGAAATCTAGACTTAATAGAAATATATTTGCAAGAGTATGTGTGAGCCTATTTATTAATTGATATGTTTTTCTTATTCAGAAATTGCCAAAGAACCTATCTGTGAGTTGTGGTATCGAGCCTGATGAAGAAGGCTCAGCTGGACTACGCCTTACCGCAAGGGGCTCCGTCACCACATGTACTTACCGCATGGACACAGACGGTCGCACACACTTAAACTCGGTTGGGTGGAAGAGATTCCTCGTTGGCAAGAATCTTCGTGTTGGACAGGCCATCCTAATTACTATCAGGAACACCCACCGCCCAGGCTTGAGGATGATGATCATCGTCGATATCATCTAGAACTACATATGTGTGTGTGGCTATATCATCTAGAAATACATATGATGATCGTCGTCGATATCATGTAGAACTACATATGATGATCATCGTCGATATCATCTAGAACTAAATATGATGATTGTCGTCGATGTCACCTTGTACTGCTTGAGGATGCATGTTGAGTATATATGAAATTGTTATCTAGTACTCCCTTGGTTCCAAATTACTCGTCGTGGTTTTAGTTCAAATTTGAACTAAAACCATGACGAGTAATTTCGAACCGAGGGAGTACTACATAGTACCTATAATGCTTTATGAAATTGATATCTAGTAGTACCTAGTATCTGGAAATCGCAGTTTATGGAAGCTGGAATGGGGAAATGGTGAAAGATATAACAGTAGCGTGGGATCAGGAAATTGCTACAGCTAACTAATAATAGCGCGTTCCGGAAAAGCGCTGCTGATATAGTCAATAGTAGTAGCGCGGGTACAGACAACGCTACTACTAACAGTTAGCTGTAGCGCCTTATTGGTAGCGCGGGTGCCCGCGCTACTGATAGCCTCAAAAGCCGTGCTACTACTAGGGTTTCCGTAGTAGTGTACGCTCATATACGTCAATTCATGGAAGATGCTCAGGGGAACGAATCTAACCACTAGTTTCAAGAAAAGGGCAAAGGGATAGAAAGGGAACTTCAAGAAGAATTACAAACAAGTTGTCACTCCCGTGAAGAAGCCCAAAGCTAGAACCAAGCCTGAAACTGAGTGCTTCTACTGCAAAGGAACTGGTCACTCGAAGTGGAACTGCCCTAGATACTTGGCGGATAAGAAGGATGGCAAAGTGAACAAAGATATATTGGATATACATGTTATTGATGTGTACTTTACTAGTGTTTATAGAAACCCCTTGGCATTTGATACTGGTTCAGTTGCTAAGAGTAGTAACTCGAAACGGGAGTTGTATAATGAACAGAAACTAGTTAAGGGTGAGATGACGATGTGTGTTGGAAGTAGTTCCAAGATTGATATGATCATCATCACACACTCCCTATACTTTCGGGATTAGTGTTGAACCTAAATAAGTGTTATTTGGTGTTTGCGTTGAGCATGAATATGATTTGATCATGTTTATTGCAATACGGTTATTCATTTAAGTTAGAGAATAATTGTTGTTCTGTTTACATAAATAAAACCTTCTATGGTCATACACCCAAGGTGAATGGTTTATTGAATCTCGATCGTAGTGATACACATATTCATAATATTGAAGCCAAAAGATGCAAAGTTAATAATGATAGTGCAACTTATTTGTGGCACTGCCGTTTAGGTCATATTGGTGTAAAAGTGCATGAAGAAAATCCATGCTGATGGGCTTTTGGAATCACTTGATTATGAATCAGTTGATGCTTGCGAACCATGCCTCATGGGCAACATGAATAAGACTCCGTTCTCCGGAACAATGGAGCGAGCAACAGACTTGTTGGAAATAATACATACTCATGTATGCAGTCCGATGAGTGTTGAGGCTCGCGGCAGGTATCGTTATTTTCTGACCTTCATAGATGATTTGAGCAGATATGGGTATATCTACTTGATGAAACATAAATCTGAAGCATTTGAAAAGTTTAAATAATTTCAGATTGAAGTGGAAAATCATCGTAACAAGAAAATAAAGTTTCTACGATCTGATCGTGGAGGAGAATATTTGAGTGAAGAGTTTTGTCTTCATTTGAAACAATGCGGAATAGTTTCACAACTCACGCCACCTGGAACACCATAGCGTAATGGTGTGTCCAAACATTGTAACCGTACTTTATTAGATATGGTGCAATCTATGATGTCTCTTACTGATTTACCACTATCGTTTTGGGGTTATGCATTAGAGACGGCTGCATTCACGTTAAATAGGGCACCATCTAAATCCGTTGAGATGACACCATATGAACTATGGTTTGGCAAGAAACCAAAGTTGTCGTTTCTTAAAGTTTGGGGTTGCGATGCTTATGTGAAAAAACTTCAACCTGATAAGCTCAAACCCAAATCGGAGAAATGTGTCTTCATAGGATACCAAAAGGAGACTGTTGGGTACACCTTCTATCACAGATCCGAAGGCAAGACATTCATTGCTAAGAATGGATTCTTTCTAGAGAAGAAGTTTCTCTCGAAAGAAGTGAGTGGGAGGAAAGTAGAACTTGATGAGGTAATTGTACCTTCTCCGGAATTGGAAAGTAGTTCATCACAGAAATCAGTTCCAGTGATGCCTACACCAATCAGTGAGGAAGTTAATGATGATGATCATGAAACTACAGATCAATTTACTACTGAACCTCGTAGGTCCACCAGAGTACATTCCGCACCAGAGTGGTACGGTAATCCGGTTCTGGAAGTCGTGTTACAAGACCATGACGAACCTACAAACTACGAGGAAGCGATGATGAGCCCAGATTCCATGAAATGGTTTGAGGCCATGAAATCTGAGATGGGATCCATGTATGAGAACAAAGTGTGGACTTTGGTTGACTTGCCCGATGATCGGCAAGACATAGAAAATAAATGGATCTTCAAGAGGAAGACGGACGCTGATAGTGGTGTTACTATCTACAAAGCTAGACTTGTCGAAAAAGGTTTTGACAAACTTCAAGGTGTTGACTACGATGAGATTTTCTCACTCGTAGCGATGCTTGAGTCTGTCCGAATCATGTTAGCAAATTGCCACATTTTATGAAATCTGGCAAATGGATGTCAAAACTACATTCCTTAATGGATTTCTTAAAGAAGAGTTGTATATGATGCAACCAGAAGGTTTTGTCGATCCTAAAGGTGCTAACAAAATGTGCAAGCTCCAGCGGTCCATCTATGGACTGGTGCAAGCATCTCTGAGTTGGAATATACGCTTTGATGAGTTGATCAAAGCATATAGTTTTATACAGACTTGCGGTGAAGCCTGTATTTACAAGAAAGTGAGTGGGAGCACTACAACATTTCTGATAAGTATATGTGAATGACATATTGTTGATCAGAAATAATGTAGAATTTTCTGGAAAGCATAAAGGAGCCTGCTAAAAGGCTTCGAGGTTTGTGATATAATGTTTTCCACTATGTTTTATGTGTAAAGATGCACCCGTGTATAGGTAGTAGCCCCTGAGACTCCGGCCGGCTTCCACTGGGAAGCGGACGGAGGATCAAAAAGAATTACTCAAGGACTAATCTGATGAACTTGAACACACGCTGTTTCCCCTTAGCTACTTCCCAGACTATGGATACTGCCGAGCTGCAGCGGAAGCTTGATGTAGCGGGGGATGACCTTGTGTTAATCAATATGCACCTTGATGAGTCACAAGGTATGTATTCGGGGCAATCCCTATACATTTTTATTGTATAAGCATGATGCTGAAATATATATGTTGGAATATGCATGGCTGCAGATGGTGCTGCCGCCGTTGAGGTTCTCCGAGCGGAGCAGGCCCGGGCTAAGGAGCAGGCCCGATGCAGCAATGCGGCTGCCAAAAAGTCATTGGCTGAGTTAAAAGCCGAACAAGCTGCATGGCGCCAAGACGAGGAGAAGATATCCACGATGGCGCTTGAACTGGAAAATGCTGCTAGCCGCTGTGAATTTCTGGAGCAGGAGAATGAAGCCAAAACGGCTGAACTGAACAAGGCCTTACAAGAGGCGAGAGAGGCGCAGTCGGAATCCAGAGAAGCCCATGAGGAGATCCGACAAGCTGGGGAGATTGCGGCTGGGAAACCCTTTCTGCTACAGACTAAGTTCGGCGATCCGAACTGTGCTCAGCTTGACCGAGTGTGGAGTTCTCCGGACGAGTTTTTAGACTTGCCGAAGAGTTCTTCCGATGCGGCGCAGTATTATCAAGCGTGAGAGGGGTACGCAACGGAGAAGCTTTTCAGGTCGCAGTTTGGCGTATCAAAGCGCCCTCTGCTGCTGAATGAGCAGATGTCCCAATGGGCCAAGCTTCATAGGATATCCGGCGCTGCCGTGAAGAGCATCATAATCCGGTTGTGGCCAACCGAGCCTGTTCTGAATAGCAACTTCGGTTTGGTGCAAAGGCTTGTTGACGCGGTGCTGCGTATCGATGTTGAGAAGCGATCGACGTGCATTGAGGGTGCACGGATGGCTTTTGCCCAAGTTAAGACATTCTGGGGGCTGATGAAGGCCATCGATGTTGCGATGAGGAGTCCGCCCAAAGGCAAGGACCGTCCTGAACCAGAGCATTATTTTGAAGACGTCCTAGAGGCCGCCCGCATTATAGAGGGTCAGGGCTCGAAAGACATAATGTTAGATATGGTGCAATCTGTGATGTCTCTTACCGATTTACCACTATCGTTTTGGGGTTATGCATTAGAGACGGCTGCATTCACGTTAAATAGCGCAACATCTAAATCCATTGAGATGACACCATATGAACTATGGTTTGGCAAGAAACCAAAGTTCTCGTTTCTTAAAGTTTGGGGTTGCGATGCTTATGTGAAAAAACTTCAACCTGATAAGCTCGAACCCAAACCGGAGAAATGTGTCTTCATAGGATACCAAAAGGAGACTGTTGGGTACACCTTCTATCACAGATCCGAAGGCAAGACATTCATTGCTAAGAATGGATTCTTTCTAGAGAAGAAGTTTCTCTCGAAAGAAGTGAGTGGGAGGAAAGTAGAACTTGATGAGGTAATTGTACCTTCTCCGGAATTGGAAAGTAGTTCATCACAGAAATCAGTTCCAGTGATGCCTACATCAATCAGTGAGGAAGTTAATGATGATGATCATGAAACTTCAGATCAATTTACTACCGAACCTTGTAGGTCCACCAGAGTACGTTCCACACCAGAGTGGTACGGTAATCCAGTTCTGGAAGTCGTGTTACAAGACCATGACGAACCTACGAACTACGATGAAGCGATGATGAGCCCAGATTCCACGAAATGGTTTGAGGCCATGAAATCTGAGATGGGATCCATGTATGAGAACAAAGTGTGGACTTTGGTTGACTTTCCCGATGATCGGCAAGCCATAGAAAATAAATGGATCTTCAAGAGGAAGACGGACGCTGATAGTAGTGTTACTATCTACAAAGCTAGACTTGTCGAAAAAGGTTTTGACAAACTTCAAGGTGTTGACTATGTACAGATTTTCTCACTCGTAGCGATGTTTGAGTATGTCCGAATCATGTTAGAAAATTGCCACATTTTATGAAATCTGGCAAATGGATGTCAAAACTACATTCCTTAATGGATTTCTTAAAGAAGAGTTGTATATGATGCAACCAGAAGGTTTTGTCGATCCTAAAGGCGCTAACAAAATGTGCAAGCTCCAGCGGTCCATCTATGGACTGGTGCAAGCATCTCGGAGTTGGAATATACGCTTTGATGATTTGATCAAAGCATATAGTTTTATACAGACTTGCGGTGAAGCCTGTATTTACAAGAAAGTGAGTGGGAGCACTACAACATTTCTGATAAGTATATGTGAATGACATATTGTTGATCAGAAATAATGTAGAATTTTCTGGAAAGCATAAAGGAGTATTTGAAAGGATTTTTCAAAGAAAGACCTTGATTTAGCTACTTACATATTGAGCATCAAGATCTATAGAGAGAGATCAAGACGCTTGATAAGTTTTTTCAATGAGTACATACCTTGACAAGATTTTGAAGTAGTTCAAAATGGAACAATCAAAGAAAGAGTTCTTGCTTTTGTTACAAGGTGTGAAATTGAGTAAGACTCAAAGCCCGACCACGGCAGAAGATAGAAAGAGAATGAAAGTCATTCCCTATGCCTCAGCCATAGGTTCCATAAACTATGCCATGCTGTGTACTGGATCTATTGTATACCCTACACTGAGTTTGGCAAGGGATTACAATAGTGATCTAGGAGTAGATCACTGGACAACGGTCAAAATTATCCTTAGTGGAATAAGGATATGTTTCTCGATTATGGAGGCGACAAAAGGTTCCTCGTAAAGGGTTACGTCACTGCAAGTTTTGACACTGATCCAGATGACTCTAAGTCTCAATCTAGATGCATATTGAAAGTGGGAGCAATTAGCTAGAGTAGCTCCATGCAGAGCATTGTTGACATAGAAATTTGCAAAATACATACGGATCTGAATATGACAGACCCATTGACTAAACTTCTCTCACAAGCAAAACATGATCCCACCTTAGTACTCTTTAAGTGTTAATCACATGGCGATCTGAACTAGATTACTGACTCTAGTAAACTCTTTGAGTGTTGGTCACATGGCGATGTGAACTATGGGTGTTAATCACATGGTGATGTGAACTATTCGTGTTAAATCACATAGCAATGTGAACTAGATTATTGACTCTAGTGCAAGTGGGAGACTGAAGGAAATATGCCCTAGAGGCAATAATAAAATTGTTATTTATATTTCCTTACATCATGATAATGTTTATTATTCATGCTAGAATTGTATTAACCGGAAACTTAGTACATGTGTGAATACATAGACAAACAAAGTCTCACTAGTATGCCTCTACTTGACTAGCTCATTGAATCAAAGATGGTTAAGTATCCTAGCCATGGACATGAGTTGTTTATTTTATTAACGGGATCACATCATTAGATAATGATGTGATTGACTTGACCCAGTCCGTTAGCTTAGCACTTGATCGTTTAGTATGTTGCTATTGCTTTCTTCATGGCTTATACATGTTCCTATGACTATGAGATTATGCAACTCCCGAATACCGGAGGAACACTTTGTGTGCTACCAAACGTCACAACGTAACTGGGTGATTATAAAGGTGCTCTACAGGTGTCTCGGATGGTACTTGTTGAGTTGGCATAGATCAAGATTAGGATTTGTCACTTCGATTGTCGGAGAGGTATCTCTGGGCCTCTCGGTAATGCACATCACTATAAGCCTTGCAAGCAATGTAACTAATGAGTTAGTTGCGGGATGATGCATTACGGAACGAGTAAAGAGACTTGCCAGTAACGAGATTGAACTAGGTATTGAGATACCGACGATCGAATCTCGGGCAAGTAACATACCGATGAGAAAGGGAACAACGTATGTTGTTATGCGGTTTGACTGATAAAGATCTTCGTAGAATATGTTGGAGCCAATATGAGCATCTAGGTTCCGCTATTGGTTATTGACCGGAGATGTTTCTCTCGTCATGTCTACATAGTTCTCGAACCCGTAGGGTCCGCACGCTTAACGTTCGGTGACGATCGGTAATATGTGTTTATGTGTTTTGATGTACCAAAGGTAGTTTGGGGAGTCCTGGATATGATCACGGACGTGACGAGGAGTCTCGAAATGGTCGAGACATAAAGATCGATATATTGGATGACTATGTTTGGACTTCGGAAGGGTTCTGAGTGAGTTTGGACGAATACAGGAGTACCAGGGGGTTACTGGAACCCCTCGGGGAGTGTAATGGGCCTCATGGGACTTGGTGGAGAGAGGAAGGGGCGGCCAGGGCAGGCCGCGCGCCCCCTCCCCCTCTAGTCCGAATTGGACAAGGAAGGGGGCGGCGCTCCCCTTTTTCCTTCCCCCTCTCTCCTCCTTTGTCAGTGTCAAAACCGGCGGAACTCGGGTAGGTGGTCCCGAACTGTGCGTCTAAGGTTGATAGTAACAGGAGACGGGGGACATGATGTTTACCCTGGTTCGGGCCCTCTCTATGGAGGTAATACCCTACTTCCTGCTTGATTGATCTTGATGAATATGAGTGTTAGAAGAGTTGATCTACCACGAGATCGTAATGGCTAAAACCCTAGAAGCCTAGCCTGTATGACTATGGTAATGAGTATCTCCTTTCCGGACTACGCCCTCCGGTTTATATAGACACTGGGGGGATCTAGGGTTACATAGAGTCAGTTACATAAGAAGGAATCTTCATAGTTGGTCGCCAAGCTTGCCTTCCACGCCAAGGAAAGTCCAATCCAAACACGGGTACAGTCTTCGGCCTTCATGTCTTCACAGCGCATCAGTCCGGCCCACGGATAACAGGCCGGACGCCCGAGGACCCCAGAGTCCAGGACTCCCTCAGTAGCCCCTAAACCTGGCTTCAATGACGAGGAGTCCGGCACGCAGATTGTCTTTGGCATTGCAAGGCGGGTTCCCTTTTTTCTGAACTCCAAGATAGTCTTCGGTTGTAATGATTGTATCCGGACTTGTATACACAACTGCACAAGATATAATATTTCACGAGTCCAATCCACTGACAACTTTTTGGTAATATGACATCATGCCTGCTTGGCCATTATTTTCGAACCGTTAGCTGGCCCGTCGTCCCACGCCTCGAGACGTGGTTTTATTGGCATGTATTATCTAAGCGGAGATCGTGTCTCCCTCTTTCAAGGGATTCGTATCAACCCGGACATGGGTAACCCAACCGTCGCTTGGGCACAACTCCTCGGGAACAGGCAGGTTTTGAGGCCCAGGAGGAGACGTTCGATATTCCCAGCTTTTATATAGGCGTACAGACCCATCTTTTTCTTTCACGCTTGCTTCTTCCTCAACCCCTTCTTCCACGAGTTCCAGCACTCGAGTTTCAATCGCCACCAGCTCCAATCATGTCCGGGTCCAGCCGTCAAGGCTGGTGGGTAGCTTCTTCTATCACGGAGGGAGATATTGCAAAGCTTCAGGCTGCGAGGTATCTGACCGCAGAGATCCTTCATCGGCTTCCTGCCGAGGGGCAGGTTATTCCCACCCCCAGATCCAGCGAGAGGGTCGTGTTCGTGTCCCACTTCCTCCGCCGGTTAGGGTTTGCACTTAACCCTTTCGCCCCGGACTCTATTCTTCTTATCTCGGCGTTTATCATCATGTGCGAAGGCTTCCTCCGAACTCCTCCGCACTTTGGCTTGTGGCTCAAGACCTTCGATGTGAAGCCACAAGTGGTAGAGGGGGAACAGGCAGAGTGCGGTAGCACCGTAGTGAGCAAGCTTGCTGGCGCTGTTTGGCTGGAGGGATCCTTCGCCAAATCTTCCGATTTATGGCAGCAGGGGTGGTTCTATATCATCGAGCCCCGTGGCTCCAAGTGGATAGATGCGCCCGCATTTCGATCCAGCCCCCCAATTCAGCTTGCATCATGGATTAATAAGGGGTTGGACTAGGGATCAACGGACGAGGTGCGCGCTTTGCAAAGTCGCATCCGAAGCCTCATTGAGAGGGACATCAATATCATCAACGTTGTTCAAGTGATGTTAGTCCGCCGGACCCTGCCGTGCCAGCGACGGCCTCTCCGCATATGGGAGTTCAATCCAGAAGGGTCGTGGACTCTTCAGCATTTCTTCGGCACTACGCACGAAGGAATGTGGAGATTATTTTTCGGGAAACGAAAGCAATGGCCGGACACCGCCGAAGATATCGGCTTAGACTAAAACCATCCGGACACCCCGGTAAGTACTCGTTCGCCGAACACCTCATAATCAGACACTCAGTGGTAAGACACTGACCGGATCATCCTTTTTCAGGGCTGGATAAAGAAAGTGGAACAGATCAGGTGTCCGGCTCCCCTTCCGGAAGACTCGGCTAGTCTTTTGTTAACAAGGATGTTGGCCTCGGCACCATACCAGGCGCCGGCAAGAAAGGGCAAAGAGGAGAATGATAAGACCCGAGATGACCTTTGTTCCGGAGGTAAGTTGGATACTGAGTCCGGAGAAATCGACCTTTCCTTGCCTGAAGATGGAGGCGAAAGAGGACCCAGTATCCCTTCTCCAAGCAGGAGGAAAAGGCCCGCCCCCGAAGGTGGGGAGGGGCTGTCTCCCAAGAGGAGCAAGATGCCGCCGTTGAGCAGCTTGGGTTTGGAAAGTGACGCCATTGAACAGCTCCAACATGAGGACAAGCCCTCAACCAAATCGTAAGTGAATCCGAGGCACTTAACCCCTTTGCCATTACCGAAGATATACGTAACGTGTCCGTGTATTTTTACAGGCCGGTATAGAGTTTTTCTGGGCAATCCTCTTCTTCGGGAGATCTCCTCCCAGAGATGATAGAGAGCGAGACGCCTCCCCCAACCTCCTCGCCTAATAAGGTGGACGACTCTGAAGTGTCATCACAGAGGGTTTTTCTTGATCAACAAGCTGTGCAGGGGATAAAAGAGGCAGTACCCGAAGGTGGATCTCCGACCGTCCTGGATTCTGGGGCTGGTAATACAGGCCCAGACTGTCTGGCTCGCAGCCGACGGTGATTCCGGAGACGGGTGAACGGATTCCTTCAAAGGATGATTGTGCTCCTAGAGCGACTTACGGAGAACCGGAGGCCCCGGATATATTGCGAGACATGTTGCGAAAAGCATCTGTCTCGGGGGAACAACGTACCTTGATGGGTACAGTGGTTGAGAAGATTGTGTCTGCGAAGAGCGGATTGAATGAAGCCTTCATGAGCCTGCTATAAGGCTTCAAGGTTTGTGATATAATGTTTTCCACTATGTTTTATGTGTAAAGATGCACCTGTGTATAGGTAGTAGCCCCTGAGACTCCGGCCGGCTTCCACTGGGAAGCGGACGGAGGATCAAAAAGAATTACTCAAGGACTAATCTGATGAACTTGAACTCACGCTGTCTCCCCTTAGCTACTTCCCAGACTATGGATATTGCTGAGCTGCAGCGGAAGCTTGATGTAGCGGGGGATGACCTTGTGTTAATCAATATGCGCCTTGACGAGTCGCAAGGTATGTATTCGGGGCAATCCCTATACATTTTATGGTATAAGCATGATGCTGAAATATATATGTTGGAATATGCATGGCTGCAGATGGTGCTGCCGCCGTTGAGGTTCTCCGAGCGGAGCTGGCCCGAGCCAAGGAGCAGGCCCGATGCAGCAATGCGGCTGCCGAAAAGTCATCGGCTGAGTTAAAAGCCGAACAAGCTGCACGGCGCCAAGATGAGGAGAAGATATCCACGATGGCGCTTGAACTGGAAAATGCTGCTAGCCGCTGTGAATTTCTGGAGCAGGAGAATGAAGCCAAAACGGCTGAACTGAACAAGGCCTTACAAGAGGCGAGAGAGGCGCAGTCGGAATCCAGAGCAGCCCGTGAGGAGATCCGACAAGCTGGGGAGATTGCGGCTGGGAAACCCTTTCTGCTACAGACTAAGTTCGGCGATCCGAACTATGCTCAGCTTGACCGAGTGTGGAGTTCTCCGGACGAGTTTTTAGACGTGCCGAAGGTTCTTCCGATGCGGCGCAGTATTATCAAGCGCGAGAGGGGTACGCAACAGAGAAGCTTTTCAGGTCGCAGTTTGGCGTATCAAAGCGCCCTCTGGTGCTGAATGAGCAGATGTCCCAATGGGCCGAGCTTCATAGGATATCCGGCGCTGCCATGAAGAGCATCATAATCCGGTTGTGGCCAACCGAGCCTGTTCTGAATAGCTACTTCGGTTTGGTGCAAAGGCTTGTTGACGCGGTGCCGCGTATCGACGCTGTGAAGCGGTCGATGTGCATTGAGGGTGCACGGATGGCTTTTGCCCGAGTTAAGACATTCTGGGGGAAGATGAAGGCCATCGATGTTGCGACGAAGAGTCCGCCCAAAGGCAAGGACCGTCCTAAACCGGAGCATTATTTTGAAGACGTCCTAGAGGCCGCCCGCATTATAGAGGGTCAGTGCTCGAAAGACATAATGTTCGAGTGAGGTGTACGAGAATTGTAAAAGACAATTTCATAGTTAATCTATTTTGTGTTTTTGCTCGAAAGCGTTGTATTCCTCCTGTGCGGCCGTTTTAATATAATCTGAAAGTTTTCCAGTCGTCGTCTTCAGCCCCCTCGTAGGAAGTACGGGGGTGTTCAGAAATGCATTTAATCACTCTTTATCCAACGTCTTTGTCCACGAGGGAGGTGATAATGCGGAGAATGAGACAATCAAACTATAGGGCGTTAACACTTTCACTTAGCCATAGGAGTTTTATGGTGCGGCTACGACATAGCCCCTGGTATGTATGCGGCGTATGGTGCCTTACATATTTGATCTGAAAAAGATCCCTCGTGTGACACGGAGAATCGCTAAAGATTCCGGTAAGCCGTCAAGTGGTTGACCAGCTCTCGCCGCATCATGACAATCAGTTTTCGGTTTTCTCTACTGAGGTGCTCGTCCGGTTTGGACCAGGGCACAATCGCAGTAGTTCTCCCTTTACTACCCTAGCCGATATAGCGGAACATAGGGTAGCAAGCACAGGAGCCGGGCAACCCAACTATTGACCCAAGACAATGATTCGGAGTTCATGCATATAAGGCCAAACTTGCGACGCCGAAGTACGCTATAGAGCTGTTCGGACTTTTGCTGGCAACTCATTTGTTCCCATACCGAGCCCCTGGCAGGTTATGCCAAGGTATATTTGTGAAACAACCACAGGAGCCGTATTCGTTGGCGAAACAACACGGATGATTAATTCGGATACTTATTTACTGGGACCTCAGCGATATGCCAATGATTACTTTATATATATATAGAGAGAGAGAGACCGCTACCCCGGCTATTTGACATGCTCGGGATCGGAGGTGGAGGAAGAGGCATAGTACAGGCTCGAAATAAAGAGTGCGGTCTACAAAAAGTTATTTTGGACCTCCTGCCGCACGTCTGCGCCGCATGTCCTCGGCGAGGGGGAATCCTTGACGGAAATAGCCCCTTAGGTGAGCGTACGGATCCAAACTCCGATAGAGTCAGTTTTAGATGTTTGCCCTGTTCGTCACCTGTTTGAAGGAAGAAATTAAAGAAAATAGATAAAAGTGTTACTTGAATGTTTTGCAGGCTTGTCCGTGGTGTGCTTCCACCAATGCCCATGGTATTTTGAGTGCGTAGTGATGTATGCGCGGTACAAATATTGCAGGTGTACGCAGCGGGTGGCGGAAGCTGGGAGTAGTCGATCCTTGGGTGGTAATTGCTTCTGACCCATGGTATTTCGTTGGTGAACCTCTCTGTCGTCCCTGTCGCCTGGCGGCGTCCTCCCTTTGTGTTCGGCGTTGAGCTTGCCGACCTGCTTAAAGACCCAGCAGTTTCTGTTAGTGTGATTAGCTGGTTTATCGGGGTGGCCGTGAATCTGGCAGGGTCGGTCCAATATCTTGTCTATGTTGGATGCTTCGTCTCGGTTCGCCTTGAATGGCTTCTTCCGTTGACTGGGTTTGGGGTTGCTGAATCCGGCGTTGACCGCTGTGTCGCGTGATCCTTCATTATCATTGCGACTGTTGTGTTTACTTTGTCGTGGCTTGCCGTTGCCATCTTGGATTTTAGAAGTGCCCGGGTCGCTGGTGCTATTGCTTCTATGAGCGAGCCTGCTGTCTTCTCTAGCGCAAAAGCGGGTCATTAGAGTAGTAAGGCCATCATGGATTTAGGTCCTTCTTGACCGAGGTGGCGTGCAAGCCATTCATCCCGGATGCTGTGTCTGAAGGCTGCGAGGGCTTCCGCGTCCGGACAGTCGACGATTTGGTTCTTTTTGAGTAAGAACCGAGTCCAGAGCTTCCTGGCTGAGTCTCCGGGCTGCTGGACAATGTGACTTAGGTCATCGGCATATGGTGGCCGGACATATGTTCCTTGGAAGTTGTCAAGGAAGGCTTCTTCCAAGTCTTCCTAGCTGCCTATGGAATTTTTAGGTAGGCTGTTTAACCAGTGCTGAGCAGGTCCTTTTAGCTTTAGTGGGAGGTATTTAATGGCATGGAGGTCTTCTCCACGGGACATATGGATGTGGAGGATAAAATCTTCTATCCATACCGCGGGATCGGTTGTTCCGTCGTATGATTCGATATTGACGGGTTTGAATCCTTCCAGGAATTCATGGTCCATTACTTCATCAGTGAAGCAAAGAGGGTGTGCGGCGCCTCTATGTAGAGCCACACTGCGGCGTAACTCTAAAGGAGCCCTTTTGTGGTTTTCGGCTCGAGCGTAGCTAGCTTTGTCACGTCCGAATAGGTAGCTATCGTCGCGCGTCGAGGCATGCCCTCGCGATCCGTAGATCAATCTTGCGTGACCTACTCTACTGTCCAAGTCCCGTCGAAGGTCGTATGTACAACCATGAGCTATGTTATTCACTACAAGAAATATGTCAACTTGTGACCTTGACTATTGGTCACTGAAAGGTCATTGTTTTTCATTTGTGACCTTTTTGTGACCAAAAACAGAAGGTCAAAAGTTGGCGGTCATAAACTGAAATTAACGACCTTCTCTGTGAGAAGGTCGTGGACGTTTATGACCAAAATATGCCTATTGTTTTGTTTTGGTCACTAGCAACATCCCCAGGCCACGTAGGCATCCAGCATGGCAAGCTGATGTGGCACAAGATTCAGCCCGGTCCGATTCGGCGTTTTACATGGGCCGAGCCCATTAATTCGGCCTTTTTACTGTATATTTTTTCTATTAATTTTCTGATGTCACGAGAAAGAAGGCGGCGGGGAGGAAGGGGATGGGACCGAGAGCAGCTCCGCCGGATCGAGAAGGGCGCGATGGAGGAGAAGAGAGCGAGGGGAAGAATGGAGGCGGGGGGTGGATGGAAAATGACCACACAGCTAGGGTTTCGGGGTTAGTGTGGAAGGGCTGAGGACTACCGTTGGATCCCCGAGTATCCGACGGTGTCTGATGCACGATCCGCATGAGATGTCCACGGACCAATCAGAAAGTAGTACCACGTTATGACCATTTAAATTGGTCGTGGTTGACTAAAAATAGCATGTTAAAATCATATCAACTATTTTATGACCTGAAAAATTCAAAAAGGAAATGGAAAACCTTCTCATTGTGTCAGCAAATGTGAATAAGTTTTTAGGAAAAATAACAAACATGAAATAAGATAAATATCTTTAAAGACGTGTCGTGAGAAATGAGTTTTTTGGCAAAAAAACATTTTCCATTTTTCGAGTGCCCAAAATGAGTTTTTTTGTGAAGGACCTACCATATATTTGTTTCAAAATTGTACCAAATCAATTTTATAAAATACTAGTCCATATTTAATGCACAATTGACCAAATGGTTGGGTGTAAAAAGTTTTTATCCACCTCTGGTGAAAAAGACAAATTCCCGCCGATTCAGGTGGAAGCGGGTCAAATTTGAATTGCAGCTGCCTCATAGTTTGCTATTTATTTTTTCCAAAAATCATTTCTAGGTACACAAGTATCTATTTAATCATAGAAACACCAAAAAAATTCCAAGATTCAAGCATGAGCTAGGAACGGTCATTCCCGCCGTTTTGACCGCATTTTGAAACGGGCATAAAAAATTCAAAAAAATCAAAAAATTGTGAAACCTTCGCATTGTGTCATTATATGTGGCCAAGTTCATAGGAAAAATAACAAACTTGTAATATGGAAATTATTTTTAAAAAGTGTTCTCAGAAACGAGCTATCACGTGTGGAGATCAATGGCTTTCAAGCCAAATGATCAATTTTATGGCCACATTCATGGCATAGTTTATTCAAATCATCTCATATTGTGCACAAGGGTGCATATTGGAATGGAAGACAATGTTGCCTATGGAAGTTTTCTTTTTCTTTGGACGAAAGAACCATTTTCCATTTTTCGAGTGCCCAAAAGGAGGTTTTTTTGTGAAGGACCTCCCAAATAATTGTTGCAAAATTGGACCAAATCATTTTTCTAAACTACTAGTTCATATTTAATTCCCTATTGACCAAATGGTTGGGTGTAAAAAGTTTCTATCCACCTCTGGTGAAAAAACAAATTTCCGCCGATTCAGCTGGAAGCGGGTCAAATTTGAACTGTAGCTACCTCGTAGTTTGCTCTTTATTTTTTCCAAAAATCATTTCTAGGTACATAAGTATCTATTTAATCATAGAAACACCAAAAAAATCCAAGATTCAAGCACTAGGTAGGAATGGTCATTCCCACCATTTTGACCGCATTTTGAAACTCGCATAAAAAATTCAAAAAAATCAAAAAATTGGGAAACCTTCGCATTGTGTCATTATATGTGGCCAAGTTCCCAGGAAAAATAACAAACTTGTAATATGGAAATTATTTTTAAAAAGTGTTCTCAGAAACGAGCTATCACGTGTGGAGATCAATGGCTTTCAAGCCAAATGAACAATCTTATGGCCACATTCATGGCATAGTTTGTTCAAATGATCTCATATTGTGCACAAGGGTGCATCTTGGACCGAATAATTTTCTAAAATACTAGGCCATATTTAATTCACAATTGACAAAATGGTTGGGTGTCAAAAGTTTTGATCCACCTCTGGTGAAAAAGACAAATTCCCGCCGATTCAGCTGGAAGCGGGTCAAATTTGAACTACAACTGCCTCATAGTTTACTATTTATTTTTTAAAAAATCATTTATAGTTACATAAGTACCTATTTAATCATAAATACATGGTTTGGTGGCGATACGTCGAGGTTTGGGCGGTGGCCGAGGCCCCCAACTCTAGAGCGCGTAATCTCGCATGCCTGCCGCATGGTCACCGCGTGACCGTGGCGTTGCCATGTGTTCTAGGCATCCTAGGCATGTCTAGTGGGTTGGGCACTCCCCAGGTAGGTGCTAGGAAGAAAATTACAACATAAGATTCTCACGAGGAGACCGATCGATGCTCAAACATGAATTAGCAGCCAAGTGTTTGATTAGCGGTACGGGAAATGTACATGGCTAATGGGCGTGCGTTTTGGCTGAGGATGATCAGTTACTAAGAAGACTGTCTTCACAAATTTTCAGCTCAAAAGGAGGAGCCTAGGTGGTACTTGCTTTGCAAACTACCACACTGGACATAAATACGAATGTTGAAGCTCGGCTCAAAATAATGAATGGATTGAGGTGGCATTTGGTGGAGGATGGTTATTTGGGCATAGGAAAGCACTGTAGAAAATGGATACTATTTGGACATGCCAAAGTGGTACTTCCTTCACAAACTGTTATTCTGAACAGAATAGGAAAATGAATATTTTTGAATTATTTTTGAACTAGGCAAGGAAGATTTTTACATATTTGACGAAGATATGACCCAAAGAATTTATGAGATTTTTTGGGAATTTTCGGAATGACAGAAATATAGGTTGCTTCACAACCTAGGGCAAAAACTGCCACATGGACATGACACATAAGCAAAACTGATGAGGTGGCACCTAGTCATAGCAACCCACCACAATTTACAAGGCTATGACCATCTATATTGGTCGTTAACAACTAGAAATAAGGCAGCGGGCTAGCGCTGTTTGCTTTATGACCATTTCATGTAAGGAAATTACGACCTTTCTGACCAAAATGGTCGCAATGGTTTAGGGTTTGGAGCCCCCCGAACAGCTTTTGACCAATTGGTCTGAAATGGTCATAGATCTATGACCATTTCTTCCAGGGTCACTGACAGAAGGTCACTAGTTGACATATTTCTTGTAGTGATTCTTGCCTTGACGGTGAGGTGGGGTGGTATGGTGTTCGGCTTGAGTTACCTCTTTATCCGGACAGACTTGTCAATGATCTGCCACATTGTGTGATGATGGTACGGGCTCCAATGCCTTGTCATCAAACTGAGGTAACAATCTACGCTTCGGGTAGCTTTTGGCTGGGCCACTAAGGTTGTATTCTTCGGCGGCTAGGACTTTGGTCCATCTATCGTTGAGTAGGTCTTGGTCAGCTTGAAGCTACTGCTGCTTCTTTTTCAGGCTCCTTGCTATGGCTATTAGCCTGCGCTTGAAGTGCTCCTGCTCGAGGGGTTCTTCGGGTACGATGAATTCTTCGTTGCCGAGGCTCACCTCATCTTCAGAGAGCGGAAGGTAGTTGTCGTCCTCTGAATTGTCACTGGGCAGGACCTGTTCGTCGGGGCTGGCTTGCCCGTTTTCTTGTTCCTCCTGTTCAGATCTTGCTCCAACAGGGTCTTCATTGTTTTTGGCATCGTTCGAAGTACTATTTTCTCTGGTGCCGGCGTTGTTGCGATGTGACTTAGAGCGGCGTTCTGGCGCCGGTACTTAGACTGTGTCTTAGGAGGTTTATTCTCAACTGGATCTTCTTTGTCACCATTGCTGGCTTTTTAGGTGTGTCAACCATGTACACGTTGTACGAAGAGGTGGCCGTCCCAGGCCCCATGAATGGCGGGTTTTGGCCTTGCTCCCTATCGGCATTGTCGTCTATACCGTCGATGTCTTCGGAGCCATAATCCAGCACGTCGGTTAAGTCCTCGACAGTGGCTATGAAGTGGGTGGCGGGTGGGAAGCGAAATTCTCCATTATCGGCTTCTGGCTCGAACCGGACATAGTTCGGCTGGGAGCCCTCCGCCAGGGACAGGTTTTTTAAAGAGTTTGGCACATCACCCAAAGGTGAGTGCTGGAAGATGTCTGAGGCGCTGAATTCGAAAATCGATAACCGGTCCAGCTCGGTGTCCGCCGACGTTCGTGGTTCGGAACTTATATCCGGAGGCGGGTCCGGAGTTCTGTTGACGTCAACATTGCAAGGTGTTGAGTCCGTATGCGGCTCCAACACCACAGATCCAGCGGTTTTGGATGGCGCAATCTGCTCCAGATCTAAGGCTATGGCAGTTTCAGGAACCATCTCCTGAATATGGTCCGATGACAAATTTAAGTCATGTTCATCGGAGTAAGGGGGAGCGATCGCAGTGGTCACAAATCCATTGAGATCACGTCTCCACGGATATCCGTGATGTAGTTCAGGCTTCCGAATCTGACCTGGTGGCCAGGGGCATAGCTATCGATCTGCTCCAGATGGCCAAGCAAGTTGGCCCATAGTACGAAGCCGCCGAATATGAAAATCTGTCCGGGGAGGAAGGTTTCTCCTTGGACAGCGTCACTATCGACAATTGAAGGGGCCATCCAACCTTCGATTGACGGCACAGTGGAACTCTCAATGAAAGGACCAATGTCGGTGTCAAAACCGGCGGATCACGGGTAGGGGGTGATACATCCATTTTGCATCATGCTTTTATATCGATATTTATTGCATTATGGGCTGTTATTACACATTATGTCACAATACTTATGCCTATTCTCTCTTATTTTACAAGGTTTACATAAGGAGGGAGAATGCCGGCAACTGGAACTCTGGGCTGGAAAAGGAGCAACTATTAGAGACCTATTCTGCGCAACTCCAAAAGTCCTGAAACTCCACAAAAGTTATTTTTGGAAAATATAAAAAATACTGGACGAAGAAAGTACTAGAGGGGGCCCACACCCTGGCCACGAGGGTGGGCGCGCCCCCTGCCTCGTGGGCCCCCTGTTGGCCCTCCGGTGCCCATCTTCTACTATATGAGGTCTTTCGTCCGAAGAAAAATAATAAGCAAGCTTTCGGGACGAGACTCCGCCGCCACGAGGCGGAACTTTGGCGGAACCAATCTAGGGCTCCGGCGGAGCTGTTCTGCCGGGGAAACTTCCCTCCGGGAGGGGGAATTCATCGCTATCACCATCACCAACGCTCCTCTCATTGGGAGAGGGCAATCTTCATCAACATCTTCAACAGCACCATCTCCTCTCAAACCCTAGTTCATCTCTTGTATCCAATTCTTGTCTCTAAGTCTGAGATTGGTACCTGTAAGTTGCTAGTAATGTTGATTCACTAGTAGAAAAGGGGGCAAAGGTTCAGGCCGGGTAAGCCCATTAGTCCCGGTTCAGTCTAGAACCGGGACCAATGGGTGCATTGGACCCGGTTCGTGAGCCCAGGGGGCCGCCCGGGCCACGTGGGCCATTGGTCCCGGTTCGTCTGGACCTATTGGTCCCTGTTGGTGGGACGAACCGAGACCAATGGGACTCGCTCCTGGCCCACCACCATTAGTCCCGGTTGGTGGCATGAACTGGGACCAATAGGTCCCCTTTAGTCCCGGTTCATGCCACCAACCGGGACTAAATGGTTGGTCCCTGTTGCGATTCACAGTTTAGTCCCACCTCGCCAACCGAAGGGCGCCCACACTGGTTTATAAGCCCGTCCCTCTCTGCCTTGTTGAGCTCCTCTCAAAATGAAAATAGATGCCCCTATACAGGAAATTTGACCTAAATTCATAATGAATTTCTCTGAAATTCATAGAAATTGATTATGAATTTAGGTTGAATTTTCTCTATAGGCGCATCTATGTTCATTTTTTTAGTAAAGTTAATCACAAACTTGAGATTCACACAAATTTCAAAGAATTCAAATTTTAACTATTCTAATTTGAAAACTGATGGCACTAACAGTAAGTTTATAATTTTTGGTATCTCTGTGGAGAAAGATTGTAGATAGTAAATATAATACACAAAGTGTTTTCAAATTTGAAAAGTAATGGCATTAACAAAAAGTTTATAATTTTTCTAAAACTAAAAGCATAAAGAATTAAAAAATAAAGCAAAAAACAAAAGAAAATAAATAATGCAGAAAACAAAACAAAAAAACTGGAAAAAAATAGCAACAATAAGTATTTTGTTGTAAGTAGAAACAAAATAAAATAAATAAAGCAACAAAGAAAAAAAAGGTGCCACCTACTTGGCCCCCACGGCCTGAATACGACTAGAAACCGTACCATGGGCCAGGATTTAGGCCTGCAGGAGGCCCAGTAGGCCCACAGGCACACCGCACAGGGTTAGGCCCGAAAGCCTGCATTTGAGAGGAGCTCGAGAGGGAAGGCGCAGCAGCGCTTATAAACCACTCTCGAGCTCCCTCAGCTAGCGAGGTGGGACTAAATTTCAAGGTATAAACCTCTAGTATTGTTGAAACTAAAATTATCAAAGTATTTTTTGTTCAAAACATTATAAGCAAAAAGAAACTTTAATAGCAAAAAGAATTATCATAAATATTTCTTTTGTTACAAACTAGTGATTCACATAAATTTCAAAGAATTCAAATTTAAACAATTCGAAATTGGAAAATTAATGGCACTAACAGAAAGTTTATAATTTTTATTACCTAAAACCAAAAATAATAACTGAAAAACTAGTAAGCATGCTGCTGTAAGTAAAAAAACAAAAAACTGGATTTTTTTAAAATGCCACCTACTAGGCCACCACAGCCTGCATACGACTAGAAACCCGCTAGTTGGGCCAGGATCCAGGCCCACAGTAGGCCCAGTAGGCCCACAGGCACAGAGAGTGGATTCAGGCCCGTAAGCCTGCAATAGAGAGGAGCTCGAAGTGGTCGGATCGGCAGGGCTTATAAACCACTCCGAGCCCCTCTCGGCTAGCGAGGTGGGACTAAACATCCCACCGCACCGCGACAGTTCCAGTACACGCCCTTTGGTCCCGGTTGGTGGCACCAACCGGGATGAAAGGGTGCCTTTGGTCCCGGTTCGTGGCACCAACCGGGACCAATGCCCCCCCTTTAGTCCCGGCTGGTGGCACCAACCGGGACCAAAGGCCGCCGCTTCCCGCCCATTGGGCTGCCGAAAAGTGGCCTTTGGTCCCGGTTGGTGGCGCCAAACGGGACTAAAGGTGGCATTGGTCCCGGTTGTTTCCACGAACCGGGACCAATGCCTCGTCTATATAACCAGGACTTGTGAATTTTTCGTTCTATTCCTCATTCTCCTGCCGCGACGCCGCCAGGCTGCCCGTCTGCCTCACCGTCGCCGTTGTCGCCCTGCCTCCGACGCGCCGCCACGACGCCGTCCCGCGCCGCCCCGCCCCGACGCCTCCGACCCTTCCTCCTCGTCACCATCGCCGTGCACCCTATGAGCGCCGCCCCGATCCCCTCCTCCTCCCTGTAATGGCCGCCGCCGCTGCCGCCGCGCTGCCGCACCCAGGGCCGCCGCACTAGTTGTATTAATTTGCATGTGTAGTTAATTAATTTAGTTGTTGTAATTTAGTTGTATTAATTTAGATGTGTAGTTTAGATTTTTTTTGGTAATATTATTCTTGAATATGCAAATGTTTGTATGTTCATATGCAAAGAATATGTCAATTTTTCATAGATTTTTTATGATTTTTTTATGTTGTAATTTTGTTCATAGATTTTTTATGATTTTTTACTGTTCTAATTTTGTTCATAGATTTTTTATGATTTTTTTCTATTGTAATTTTGTTCATAGATTTTTTATGATTTTTTTATGTTGTAATTTTGTTCTTAGAATTTTTACGATTTTTTTTGTTCATAGAATTTTCTTTGTCAATTTATGTATATGTTCATATTGTGTAGGAATCTGAAAATTATGTATGATCAAAGTCATTTATGTATTTGTTCATATTTAGAAGAAAAAGAAGGAGAGAAAAAAGGAAAATAAGAAGAGGAAGAAGGAGAAGAAGAAGAAGAATAAGAAGAAGAGGAGAGGAAGAAAAGGAGAAATAAATAAGAAGATGAAAAAGAAGGAAAAAAAGAGGAGAAGAAGGAGTAAATAAATTCTTCTTCTTCTCCTCTATTCCTTCTTCTTCTCCTCTTTTTTTCTTTTTTTTTCTTCGATCTCCTCCTCTATTCCTTTCTTCTTCTCCTCTTTTTTTTCTTCTTCTTCCTCTTCTTATTTTTGTTATCGGGTATGTCGTTGTCGATATACACCCCTCCCCGATAACTTTTAGCAAGTACTACTTAGAAAGTGTTTAATGTAATTAGTTAGAAAAATAATAGAACTAGGTAAACTTGTTTATTTTTAGTAAGTACTACTTTATTCTATTTATATTAAGTGCATAGTAGTTGAACTAGTTGATTTAATAAAACTGGTTTATTTTACTATAGAAGTAGTTTATTTTTAGCAAGAAAATTAATAGAACTAGTTTATTTTTTAGTTAAAGCAATTATTCGCGCATCGACGTGGACGATGCCTATCCCGCATCCTCGTCGTCGAGTCGGCGGAGGACGACAGCTGCTTGACCAGATTGTCCATGTCCGGGACTGGGCTCCGCCGGGGTGGTACTGGGAGGCGCTACCTTCCGGGGGGCGTAGCTTGGTGAGGATCCAACCCGTCGTTGACCCGATCCTTGTTTGGTGGCGGTCGCGTGGGCCAGTGACGGTGCCGAGGCTTCCGGACACCGCGGAGGTGGTACGTCACCGTGTCAGCGAGGAGGACCAGCACGTCCGTCGCTACATGGTTGCGTTGGAGGGCAGGTTCGAGAATACCTGGCAGGTTCTTTAGGGATCTCACTGGAGCTATGATCCTGTTATGGTTCCTTCCCTTTGGGTGTCCACCGCCCGCGCCGGTACCCGTCGGGCGCTATGGTTCTAGCTGTACTGGCGATATGTATGATAGTATTCAACGTGTATTAGTGATAATATGCGACGATGTACAGACACATGGAGATGATGTAGTTTTTCTTATAATTGAATGCATCCTAATTTGAATACTACTTTATTTTGCGATTTGATTTTTCTTATTGAAAGCTCAAATTGGAGAGCACTATGCAAGGCATATGCATATGATTAGTTGAATAATAATGATCTAATTTAGTTTTTGTAGTACATATATATATTTAATTGTACATGTTTAATCTTTGAATTATGAACGTAGGAAATGTCATCATCGGACGACGGAAGTCTCCCGGGGGAGTGCGAGTGGTGCCACGACGATCAAGGTCTGTGCGATAGGCCTCACCTGGACGATGATCGGCGCTTCATCATTAAGCTCAAGGAGACCTTCGAAGTTGAAACAGTACGCAACGATGACAAGTGTTTTTTTTTCATAATTAAGCATGACTTTAACTATTTCAACGTGTAATTTTCATCTTTTACAATTCGAGTATAGTTTATCCCATGCCATGCAAGACGCTATGTCTTGGAGAGGATGGATTTTTAAGACCATGAAAATTTTGAAACGAAGAAAATTCACCTAAGGACCCATCATGATGTGGATTTTGAAGTAAAGCTGTATAATGCTGAGCGCGTAACCCATTTTGGTTGCAAAAATTGGGAAGCATTTTACAAATTGTATGGTTTTGATGAGGGTATGCTTGTCACCATGGATCTTGGTGATCCTGAAATCGAGCAAGACAATATGGACATTTGGGTCCTTGTTGATACGCCTCTAGTTCTACCGCTATGTGAGTTTCTCAAGCATAGTTAATTATTAACTAATTTATATTGTTCATTTCAAAATAGTTGACAGCTTATTTCCATTGACAGCTTATTTTGAAGTATCAAAGAATGTGCAGAAGATGGTAGATAGAACTTACTACACCGATGGCTCTGAGTTAACTTACAAGGAGAAAAATCATCTGGTTGGATTTTGTAATGATCTTGAGAATTACAATATCTACAATCGAACTCCTCAACATTATGGTCAATACGTGCCACTAGTGCACGTGTTGAACTATGGTAACTACTATGGAGATACCCTGGTAAGATTTTTTACTATTACGACATATGTGCATCTTTTGCATACTTCTATATAAAACTAGTACTTCATTGCTAACTATGAAGTTATTACTATGTTTTTCAATAGATAATCCCAGAGGATTGTGTGCCTCATCTGATGTATGAGCATGGTCGCCTTGATGTTTTGAACATATATCCAGGTCATCCTACGAATCTCAACTGTCCATACCGGATTTCTAAAAGAAGTGGAGACATGCAAATCAGAGAATGGAAAAAATGTATGGACACTCGTAAAGAGGTTCTTGGGTGCAAAAGGAAGCGCGGCGCATGAATTGGAGACAGGATGATCTCCATTCTCCATAATGGAGAGTCAGGGTCTATACTGTTTTATGCGATTTTACCTTAAAGAGGGTATTTAGGTCCTACCTAATACTGATGATCATGTGCTAAGAACAATTAACTAGGGTTGGTTCGATGACTATGAGGATGATGATCGTATGACTTGTTATTAATAACGAGTAGAAGTTCTATCATGATGATTAGTAGGACTTATTATTATGATGATGCATGATGTGAGCATGAAGAGTTATTATATATCAGTGGGTGAAATGAACATGGATTGGATTGAAGTGAAGGCAACATGCATGTGGTGCACGTCGAAAGTAGTACTAATCCAAACTTGATCAAGTTAGGATTAATTAGTATTACTTTCGACATGCACCACATATGTTGCCTTCACTTCAATCTAAGCCATGTTTAGGCATAGCATAGTTGCGTTGGTATAAACCACACACGAAGATATAAGAGAGGACAGTTCTCTCTATTAGCTAGCTGATAACAAACTAAATTAACCCCCAAAACCCCTAAACAAGCCCCTTTCAAAAAAACAAAAACCCCAGCCACAGAAATGCTGACGCGTGGATGCCTATTGGTCCCCGTTGGTTCCACCAACTGGGACCAAAGGCCCTCCTGCCTGGGCTCAGCGCGCAGGCCACATGGAGGCCCATCGGTCCCGGTTCTTGTTTGAACCGGGACTAAAGGGTCAGGGCATTAGTAACGACACTTTAGTCCTGGTTCAAGAATCGGGACAAAAGGCCCTTACGAACCGGGACAATAGGCCCGTTTTCTACTAGTGATTACTCCTTGTAGTTGATGCTAGTTGGTTTACTTGGTGGAAGATTATATGTTCAGATCCTATATGCATATTAATACCCCCTCTGATTATGCACATGAATATGCTTTGTGAGTAGTTACGTTTGTTCCTGAGGACATGGGAGAATTCTTGCTATTAGTAGTCATGTGAATTTGGTATTCGTTCGATATTTTGATGAGATGTATGTTGGCTCTCCTCTAGTGGTGTCATGTGAACATCGACTACATGGCACTTTACCATTATTTGGGCCTAGAGGAAGGCATTGCGAAGTAATAAGTAGATGATGGGTTGCTAGAGTGACAGAAGCTTAAACCCTAGTTTATGCGTTGCTTCGCAAGGGGCTGATTTGGAGCCATATGTTTCATGCTATGGTTAGGTTTACCTTCATACTTTTGTTGTAGTCGCAAGGGGCTAATAGAGGTTAATCATAAGTGGGATGCTTTTCCGAGTAAGGGCAGCACCCAAGCATCGGTCCACCCACATATCAGATTATCAAAGTACCGAATGCGGATCATATGAACGTGATGAAACTAGCTTGACGATAATACTCATGTATCCTCGGGAGCGTTTTCCTTTATATAAGAAATTGTCCAGGCTTGTCCTTTGCTACAAAAAGGATTGGGCCACCTTGCTGCACCTTATTTACTTTTATTACTTGTTGCTTGTTACCGTTTACCTTATCACAAAACTATCTGTTACCGATAATTTCAGTGCTTGCAGAGAATACCTTACTGAAAACCGCTTGTCATTCCCTTCTGCTCCTCGTTAGGTTCGACACTCTTAATTATCGAAAGGACTACGATAGATCCCCTATACTTGTGGGTCATCAGGACTCTTTTCTGGCGCCGTTGCCGGGGAGTGAAGCGCCTTTGGTGAGTGGAACTTGGTAAGGAAATATTTATATAGTGTGCTGAAATTTACTATCACTTGTTACTATGGAAAGTAATCCTTTGAGGGGCTTGTTCGGGGTATCTTCACCGAACAGCAAAGAGTTTCTCCTCAACCTACTGAACTTGCTGAAAATGATTGCTTTGAAATTCCTTCAGGTATGTTAGAGAAACTGCTAGCTAAGCCTTTTGCAGGAGATGGAACAATGCATTCTGATTCACACCTAATCTATGTGGATGAAGTTTGTGGATTATTTAAGCTTGCAGGTATACCCGGTGATGTTATTAAGAGGAAGGTTTTCCCTTTATCTTTGGAGGGAGACGCATTGACATGGTATAGGCTATGTGATGATATGGGATCTTGGGACTATAAACGATTGAAATTGGAATTTCACCAGAAGTTTTATCCTGTGCATCTTGTTCATCGTGATCGCAATTATATATATAATTTTTGGCCTCGCGAAGGAGAAAGCATCGCTCAAGCTTGGGGGAGGCTTAAATCAATGTTATATTCATGCCCCAATCATGAGCTCCCAAGAGAAATAATTATTCAAAAAATTTATGCTCGGCTTTCTGAAAACAATCGCACCATGCTCGATACTTCTTGTTCTGGCTCTTATATGATGAAGACAATTGAATTCAAATGGGATTTATTGGAATGAATTAAACACAACTCTGAAGGTTGGGACCTCGAGGAAGGTAAGGAGTCAGGTATGACACCTAAGTTTGATTGTGTTAAATCTTTTATGGACACCGATGTTTTCCGTAAATTTAGCACTAAATATGGACTTGACTCTGAGATAGTAGCTTCTTTTTGTGAATCATTTGCTACTCATGTTGATCTCCCTAGAGAGAAGTGGTTTAAATATCATCCTCCCATATAAGTAAAAGTAGTTGAACCTATTAATGTTGAAGAAAAGACTATCACTTATAATGATCCTATTGTTCCTACTACTTATGTTGAGAAACCACCTTTCCCTGTTAGAATAAAGGATCATGCTAAAGCTTCAACTGTGGTCCGTAAAAGCAATATTAGAACTTACACACCTCCTGAGCAAGTTAAGTTGAACCTAATATTGCTATTGTTAAAGATCTTTTGGCTGATAATATTGATGGGCATGTTATTTACTTCTGCAATGAAACTGCTAGAATTGCTAAACCTTGTGCTAAAGATAAGCATAGACCTATTGTAGGCATGCCTGTTATTTCTGTTAAAATAGGAGATCATTGTTATCATGGCTTATGTGATATGGGCGCTAGTGCTAGTGCTATACCTTTTGACTTATACAAAGAAATTATGCATGATATTGCACCTGCTGAGATAGAAGATATTGATGTCACAATTAAACTTGCCAATAGAGATACTATTTCACCAATGGGGATTGTTAGAGATGTTGAAGTCTTGTGTGGGAAAACTAAATATCCTGCTGATTTCTTGTCCGTGGTTCCCCACAAGATAGCTTTTGCCCCATTATATTTGGTAGACCCTTCTTGAATACTGTTAATGCTAAGATAGACTGCAAAAGGGATGTCGTTACTATTGGTCTGGATGATATGTCTCATGAGTTTAATTTCTCTAAATTTAGTAAACAACACTGTGAAGAGGAATTGCCTAGTAAGGATGAAATTATTGGTCTTGTTTCTATTGTCATACCTCCTAATGATCCTTTAGAACAATATTTGCTTGACCATGAAAATGATATGTTTATGAATGAAAGAAGGGAAATAGATGAAGTATTCTTTAAACAAGAACCAATTCTGAAACACAACTTGCTTGTCGAAATCCTAGGGGATCCCCCTCCACCCAAGGGTGATCCCGTGTTTGAGCTCAAACCATTACCTGATACTCTTAAATATGCTTATCTTGATGAGAAAAAGATATATCCTATTATTATTAGTGCTAACCTTTCAGAGCATGAAGAAGAGAGATTATTGAAAACTCTGAAGAAGCACCGCGCTGCTATTGGATATACTCTTGATGATCTTAAGGGCATTAGTCCCACTCTATGCCAACACAAAATAAATTTGGAGCAAGATGCCAAACCAGTTCGTGATCACCAATGATGGCTGAATCCTAAGATGAAGGAAGTAGTAACAATGGAAATATTAAAGCTTCTGGAGGCAGGTATTATTTATCCCGTTAATGATAGTCAGTGGGTAAGCCATGTCCACTGTGTCCCTAAGAAGTGTTGGGGAACGCAGTAATTTCAAAAAATTTCCTACGCACACGCAAGATCAAGGTGATGCACAGCAACGAGAGGGGAGAGTGTTGTCTACGTACCAACGCAGACCGACTGCGGAAGCGATCACACAACGTAGAGGAAGTAGTCGTACGTCTTCTTCCCGATCCGACCGATCCAAGCACCGTTACTCCGGCACCTCCGAGTTCTTAGCACACGTTCAGCTCGATGACGTTCCTCGGGCTCCGATCCAGCAAAGCGTCGAGGAAGAGTTCCGTCAGCACGACGGCGTGATGACGATCTTGATGTACTACCGACGCAGGGCTTCGCCTAAGCACTACAACGGTACGATCGAGGTGGAATTTGATGGCACGGGGCACCGCACACGGCTAAGGAACGATCACAAGGATCAAGTTGTGTGTCTTGGGGTGCCCCCTGCCCCCGTATATAAAGGACCAGGGGAGGGGGTTCGGCCGGCTAGGGGGAGAGGGCGCAGGAGGAGTCCTACTCCCACCGGGAGTAGGACTCCCCCCTCAATCCTATTCCAATTAGGACTCAAGGGGGGGAAAGAGAAGAGAGGGGGCCGGCCCACTTCTCCTAGTCCTACTAGGACTTGGGGAAAGGGGGGGCGCCGGCCAGCTTGTGGGCTGCCTCTTTTCTCTTTTCCACTAAGGCCCAATAAGCCCATTAGCCTCCCGGGGGGTTCCGGTAACCCTCCCGGTATTCCGGTAAAATCCCGATTTCACCCGGAACACTTCCGGTGTCCAAACATAGGCTTCCAATATATCAATCTTTACGTCTCGACCATTTCGAGACTCCTCGTCATGTCCGTGATCTCGTCCGGGACTCCGAACAATCTTCAGTACATCAAAATGCATAAACTCATAATAACTGTCATCGTAACGTTAAGCGTGCGGACCCTACGGTTCGAGAACAATGTAGACATGACCGAGACACGTCTCCGGTCAATAAACAATAGCGGGACCTGGATGCCCATATTGGCTCCTACATATTCTACGAAGATCTTTATCGGTCAGACCGCATAACAACATACGTTGTTCCCTTTGTCATCGGTATCTTACTTGCCCGAGATTCGATCGTCGGTATCCAATACCTAGTTCATTCTCGTTACCGGCAAGTCTCTTTACTCGTTCCGTAATACATCATCTCACAACTAACATATTAGTTGCAGTGCTTGCAAGGCTTATGTGATGTGCATTACCGAGAGGGCCCAGAGATACCTCTCCGACAATCGGAGTGACAAACCCTAATCTCGAAATACGCCAACCCAACATCTACCATTGGAGACACCTGTAGTACTCCTTTATAATCACCCAGTTACGTTGTGACGTTTGGTAGTACCCAAAGTGTTCCTCTGGTAAACGGGAGTTGCATAATCTCATAGTTATAGGAACATGTATAAGTCATGAAGAAAGCAATAGCAACATACTAAACGATCGTGTGCTAAGCTAATGGAATGGGTCATGTCAATCAGATCATTCTACTAATGATGTGACCTCGTTAATCAAATAACAACTCCTTGTTCATGGTCAGGAAACATAACCATCTTTGATTAACGAGCTAGTCAAGTAGAGGCATACTAGTGACTCTCTGTTGGTCTATGTATTCACACATGTATTATGTTTCCGGTTAATACAATTCTAGCATGAATAATAAACATTTATCATGATGTAAGGAAATAAATAATAACTTTATTATTGCCTCTAGGGCATATTTCCTTCAGTCTCCCACTTGCACTAGAGTCAATATTCTAGATTACACAGTAATGATTCTAACACCCATGGAGCCTTGGTGTTGATCATGTTTTGCTCGTGGAAGAGGCTTAGTCAACGGGTCTGCAACATTCAGATCCGTATGTATCTTGCAAATCTCTATGTCTCCCACCTGGACTAAATCCCGGATGGAGTTGAAGCGTCTCTTGATGTGTTTGGTCCTCTTGTGAAATCTGGATTCCTTTGCCAAGGCAATTGCACCAGTATTGTCACAGAAGATTTTCATTGGACCCGATGCACTAGGTATGACACCTAGATCGGATATGAACTCCTTCATCCAGACTCCTTCGTTTGCTGCTTCCGAAGCAGCTATGTACTCCACTTCACATGTAGATCCCGCTATGACGCTTTGTTTAGAACTGCACCAACTGACAGCTCCACCGTTTAAAGGAAACACGTATCCGGTTTGCGATTTAGAATCGTCCGGATCAGTGTCAAAGCTTGCATCAATGTAACCTCTTACGGTGAGCTCTTTGTCACCTCCATATACGAGAAACATATCCTTAGTCCTTTTCAGGTATTTCAGGATGTTCTTGACCGCTGTCCAGTGATCCACTCCTGGATTACTTTGGTACCTCCCTGCTAAACTTATAGCAAGGCACACATCAGGTCTGGTACACAGCATTGCATACATGATAGAGCCTATGGCTGAAGCATAGGGAACATCTTTCATTTTCTCTCTATCTTCTGCAGTGGTCGGGCATTGAGTTTGACTCAACTTCACACCTTGTAACACAGGCAAGAACCCTTTCTTTGCTTGATCCATTTTGAACTTCTTCAAAATCTTTTCAAGGTATGTGCTCTGTGAAAGTCCAATTAAGCGTTTTGATCTATCTCTATAGATCTTTATGCCTAATATGTAAGCAGCTTCCCCGAGGTCTTTCATCGAAAAACTTTTATTCAAGTATCCCTTTATGCTATCCAGAAATTCTATATCATTTCCAATCAGCAATATGTCATCCACATATAATATCAGAAATGCTACAGAGCTCCCACTCACTTTCTTGTAAATACAGGCTTCTCCAAAAGTCTGTATAAAGCCAAATGCTTTGATCACACTATCAAAGCGTTTATTCCAACTCCGAGATGCTTGCACCAGTCCATAAATGGATCGCTGGAGTTTGCATACTTTGTTAGCTCCTTTTGGATCGACAAAACCTTCTGGTTGTATCATATACAACTCTTCTTGCAGAAATCCATTCAGGAATGCAGTTTTGACATCCATCTGCCATATTTCATAATCATAAAATGCGGCAATTGCTAACATAATTCTGACGGACTTAAGCATCGCTACAGGTGAGAAAGTCTCATCGTAGTCAACCCCTTGAACTTGTCGAAAACCTTTTGCGACAAGTCGAGCTTTATAGACAGTAACATTACCGTCAGCGTCAGTCTTTTTCTTGAAGATCCATTTATTCTCAATTGCTTGCCGATCATCGGGCAAGTCAACCAAAGTCCATACTTTGTTCTCATACATGGATCCCATCTCAGATTTCATGGCCTCAAGCCACTTTGCGGAATCTGGGCTCACCATCGCTTCTTCATAGTTCGTAGGTTCATCATGATCTAGTAGCATGAATTCCAGAACTGGATTACCGTACCACTCTGGTGCGGATCTCACTCTGGTTGATCTACGTGGTTCAGTAGAATCTTGCCCTGAAGTTTCATGATCATCATCATTAGCTTCCTCACTGATTGGTATAGGTGTCGCAGAAACAGTTTTCTGTGATGTACTATTTTCCAATAAGGGAGCAGGTACAGTTACCTCGTTAAGTTCTACTTTCCTCCCACTCACTTCTTTCGAGAGAAACTCCTTCTCTAGAAATGATCCATTCTTAGCAACGAATGTCTTGCCTTCGGATCTGTGATAGAAGGTATACCCAACAGTTTCCTTTGGGTATCCTATGAAGACACATTTCTCCGCTTTGGGTTCGAGCTTATCAGGTTGAAGCTTTTTCACATAAGCATCGCAGCCCCAAACTTTAAGAAACGACAACTTTGGTTTCTTGCCAAACCATAGTTCATAAGGCATCGTCTCAACGGATTTTGATGGTGCCCTATTTAACGTGAATGCGGCCGTCTCTAAAGCATAACCCCAAAACGATAGCGGTAAATAAGTAAGAGACATCATGGATCGCACCATATCTAGTAAAGTACGATTACGACGTTCGGACACACCATTATGCTGTGGTGTTCCGGGTGGCGTGAGTTGCGAAACTATTCCACAATTTTTCAAGTGTACACCAAACTCGTAACTCAAATATTCTCCTCCACGATCAGATCGCAGAAATTTTATTTTCTTGTTACGATGATTTTCAACTTCACTCTGAAATTCCTTGAACTTTTCAAATGTTTCAGACTTATGTTTCATTAAGTAGATATACCCATATCTGCTTAAATCATCTGTGAAGGTGAGAAAATAACGATATCCGCCACGAGCCTCAATATTCATCGGACCACATACATCGGTATGTATGATTTCCAACAAATCTGTTGCTCTCTCCATAGTACCGGAGAACGGTGTTTTAGTCATCTTGCCTATGAGGCACGGTTCGCAAGTACCAAGTGATTCATAATCAAGTGATTCCAAAAGCCCATCAGTATGGAGTTTCTTCATGCGCTTTACACCGATATGACCTAAACGGCAGTGCCACATATAAGTTGCACTATCATTATTAACTTTGCATCTTTTGGCTTCTACATTATGAATATGTGTATTACTATCTTCGAGATTCAACAAGAATAGACCACTCTTCAAAGGTGCATGACCATAAAAGATATTATTCATATAAATAGAACAACCATTATTCTCTGATTTAAATGAATAACCGTCTCGCATTAAACAAGATCCAGATATAATGTTCATGCTCAACGCTGGCACCAAATAACAATTATTTAGGTCTAATATTAATCCTGAAGGTAGATGTAGAGGTAGCGTGCCGACCGCGATCACATCGACTTTGGAACCGTTTCCCACGCGCATCTTCACCTCGTCCTTTGCTAGTGTCCGCTCAATCCGTAGTCCCTATTTCGAGTTGCAAATATTAGCAACAGAACCAGTATCAAATACCCAGGTGCTACTGCGAGCTCTAGTAAGGTACACATCAATAACATGTATATCACATATACCTTTGCTCACTTTGCCATCCTTCTTATCCGCCAAATACTTGGGGCAGTTCCGCTTCCAGTGACCAGTCTGCTTGCAGTAGAAGCACTCAGTTTCAGGCTTAGGTCCAGACTTGGGTTTCTTCTCTTGAGCAGCAACTTGCTTACTGTTCTTTTTGAAGTTTCCCTTCTTCTTCCCTTTGCCCTTTTTCTTGAAACTAGTGGTTTTGTTAACCATCAACACTTGATGCTCCTTCTTTATTTCTACCTCCGCAGCTTTTAGCATTGCGAAGAGCTCGGGAATAGTCTTGTTCATCCCTTGCATATTATAGTTCATCACGAAGCTCTTGTAGCTTGGTGGCAGTGATTGGAGAATTCTGTCAATGACGCAATCATCTGGAAGATTAACTCCCATCTGAATCAAGTGATTATTATACCCAGACATTTTGAGTATATGCTCACTGACAGAACTGTTCTCCTCCATCTTGCAGCTGTAGAACTTATTGGAGACTTCATATCTCTCAATTCGGGCATTTGCTTGAAATATTAACTTCAACTCTTGGAACATCTCATATGCTCCATGACGTTCAAAACGTCGTTGAAGTCCCGATTCTAAGCCGTAAAGCATGGGACACTGAACTATCGAGTAGTCATCAGCTTTGCTCTGCCAGACGTTCATAACATCTGGCGTTGCTCCAGCAGCAGGCCTGGCACCCAGCGGTGCTTCCAGGACGTAATTCTTCTGTGCAGCAATGAGGATAATCCTCAGGTTACGGACCCAGTCCGTGTAATTGCTACCATCATCTTTCAACTTTGCTTTCTCAAGGAACGCATTAAAATTCAACGGAACAACAGCACGAGCCATCTATCTACAAGCAACATAAACAAGCAAGATACTATCAGGTACTAAGTTCATGATAAGTTTAAGTTCAGTTAATCAAATTACTTAGGAACTCCCTGTTGGGGAACGCAGTAATTTCAAAATTTTCCTACGCACACGCAAGATCATGGTGATGCACAGCAACGAGAGGGGAGAGTGTTGTCTACGTACCAATGCAGACCGACTGCGGAAGCGATCACACAACGTAGAGGAAGTAGTCGTACGTCTTCTTCCCGATCGACCGATCCAAGCACCGTTACTCCGGCACCTCCGAGTTCTTAGCACACGTTCAGCTCGATGACGTTCCTCGGGCTCCGATCCAGCAAAGCGTCGAGGAAGAGTTTCGTCAGCACGACGGCGTGATGACGATCTTGATGTACTACCGACGCAGGGCTTCGCCTAAGCACTACAACGGTATGATCGAGGTGGAATTTGGTGGCAGGGGGCACCGCACACGGCTAAGGAACGATCTCAAGGATCAAGTTGTGTGTGTTGGGGTGCCCCCTGTCCCCGTATATAAAGGAGCAAGGGAGGAGGGGCTGGCCGGCCAAGGTGGGGGCGCAGGAGAGTCCTACTCCCACCGGGAGTAGGACTCCCCCTCCAATCCTAGTCCAACTAGGATTCCCGGGAGGGGGAAAGAGAGAGAGGTGGCCGGCCCACCTTTCCTAGTCCTACTAGGACTTGGGGAAGGGGGGGGGGGCGCCGGCTAGGCTGTGGGCTGCCTCTTCTCTATTTTCCACTAAGGCCCAATAGGCCCATTAGCCTCCCGGGGGGTTCCGGTAACCCTCCCGGTATTCCGGTAAAATCCCGATTTCACCCGGAACACTTCCGATGTCCAAACATAGGCTTCCAATATATCAATCTTTACGTCTCGACCATTTCGAGACTCCTCGTCATGTCCGTGATCACATCCGGGACTCCGAACAACCTTCGGTACATCAAAATGCATAAACTCATAATAACTGTCATCGTAACGTTAAGCGTGCGGACCCTACGGTTCGAGAACAATGTAGACATGACCGAGACACGTCTCCGGTCAATAACCAATAGCGGGACCTGGATGCCCATATTGGCTCCTACATATTCTGCGAAGATCTTTATCGGTCAGACCGCATAACAACATACGTTGTTCCCTTTGTCATCGGTATGTTACTTGCCCGAGATTCGATCGTCGGTATCCAATACCTAGTTCAATCTCGTTACCGGCAAGTCTCTTTACTCGTTCCGTAATACATCATCTAACAACTAACATATTAGTTGCAGTGCTTGCAAGGCTTATGTGATGTGCATTACCGAGAGGGCCCAGAGATACCTCTCCGACAATCGGAGTGACAAACCCTAATCTCGAAATACGCCAACCCAACATCTACCATTGGAGACACCTGTAATACTCCTTTATAATCACCCAGTTACGTTGTGACGTTTGGTAGTACCCAAAGTGTTCCTCCGGTAAACGGGAGTTGCATAATCTCATAGTTATAGGAACATGTATAAGTCATGAAGAAAGCAATAGCAACATACTAAACGATCGGGTGCTAAGCTAATGGAATGGGTCATGTCAATCAGATCATTCTACTAATGATGTGACCTTGTTAATCAAATAACAACTCCTTGTTCATGGTTAGGAAACATAACCATCTTTGATTAACGAGCTAGTCAAGTAGAGGCATACTAGTGACACTTTGTTGGTCTATGTATTCACACATGTATTATGTTTCCGGTTAATACAATTCTAGCATGAATAATAAACATTTATCATGATATAAGGAAATAAATAATAACTATATTATTGCCTCTAGGGCATATTTCCTTCAGTCTCCCACTTGCACTAGAGTCAATAATCTAGATTACACAGTAATGATTCTAACACCCATGGAGCCTTGGTGCTGATCATGTTTTGCTCGTGGAAGAGGCTTAGTCAACGGGTCTGCAACATTCAGATCCGTATGTATCTTGCAAATTTCTATGTCTCCCACCTGGACTAAATCCCGGATGGAGTTGAAGCGTCTCTTGATGTGTTTGGTCCTCTTGTGAAATCTGGATTCCTTTGCTAAGGCAATTGCACCAGTATTGTCACAGAAGATTTTCATTGGACCCGATGCACTAGGTATGACACCTAGATCGGATATGAACTCCTTCATCCAGACTCCTTCGTTTGCTGCTTCCGAAGCAGCTATGTACTCCGCTTCACATGTAGATCCCGCTACGACGCTTTGTTTAGAACTGCACCAACTGACAGCTCCACCGTTTAAGGTAAACACGTATCCGGTTTGCGATTTAGAATCGTCCGGATCAGTGTCAAAGCTTGCATCAACGTAACCTTTTACGGTGAGCTCTTTGTCACCTCCATATACGAGAAACATATCCTTAGTCCTTTTCAGGTATTTCAGGATGTTCTTGACCGCTGTCCAGTGATCCATTCCAGGATTACTTTGGTACCTCCCTGCTAAACTTATAGCAAGGCACACATCAGGTCTGGTACACAGCATTGCATACATGATAGAGCCTATGGCTGAAGCATAGGGAACATCTTTCATATTCTTTCTATCTTCTGCAGTGGTCGGGCATTGAGTCTTACTCAACTTCACACCTTGTAGCACAGGCAAGAACCCTTTCTTTGCTTGATCCATCTTGAACTTCTTCAAAATTTTGTCAAGGTATGTGCATTGTGAAAGTCCAATTAAGCGTTTTGATCTATCTCTATAGATCTTTATGCCTAATATGTATGCAGCTTCCCCGAGGTCTTTCATCGAAAAACTTTTATTCAAATATCCCTTTATGCTATCCAGAAATTCTATATCATTTCCAATTAGCAATATGTCATCCACATATAATA
Source organism: Triticum monococcum (assembly GCA_034509565.1). Lineage (NCBI taxonomy): Eukaryota > Viridiplantae > Streptophyta > Magnoliopsida > Poales > Poaceae > Triticum > Triticum monococcum. The sequence continues at coordinate 793,614,895 of CM067847.1, forward strand.
TCAGAAATGCTACAGAGCTCCCACTCACTTTCTTGTAAATACAGGCTTCTCCAAAAGTCTGTATAAAGCCAAATGCTTTGATCACACTATCAAAGCGTTTATTCCAACTCCGAGATGCCTGCACCAGTCCATAAATGGATCGCTGGAGTTTGCATACTTTGTTAGCTCCTTTTGGATCGACAAAACCTTCTGGTTGTACCATATACAACTCTTCTTCCAGAAATCCATTCAGGAATGCAGTTTTGACATCCATCTGCCATATTTCATAATCATAAAATGCGGCAATTGCTAACATAATTCTGACGGACTTAAGCATCGCTACGGGTGAGAAGGTCTCATCGTAGTCAACCCCTTGAACTTGTCGAAAACCTTTCGCGACAAGTCGAGCTTTATAGACATTAATATTACCGTCAGCGTCAGTCTTTTTCTTGAAGATCCATTTATTCTCAATTGCTTGCCGATCATCGGGCAAGTCAACCAAAGTCCATACTTTGTTTTCATACATGGATCCCATCTCAGATTTCATGGCCTCAAGCCACTTTGCGGAATCTGGGCTCACCATCGCTTCTTCATAGTTCGTAGGTTCATCATGATCTAGCATCATGACTTCCAGAACTGGATTACCGTACCACTCTGGTGCGGATCTCACTCTGGTTGATCTACGTGGTTCAGTAGAATCTTGATATGAAGCTTCATGATGATCATCGTTAGCTTCCTCACTGATTGGCATAGGTGTCGCAGAAACAGTTTTCTGTGATGTACTATTTTCCAATAAGGGAGCAGGCACAGTTGCCTCGTCAAGTTCTACTTTCCTCCCACTCACTTCTTTCGAGAGAAACTCCTTCTCTAGAAATGATCCATTCTTGGCAACGAATGTCTTGCCTTCGGATCTGTGATAGAAGGTATACCCAACAGTTTCCTTTGGGTATCCTATGAAGACACATTTCTCCGCTTTGGGTTCGAGCTTATCAGGTTGAAGTATTTTCACATCAGCATCGCAGCCCCAAACTTTAAGAAACGACAACTTTGGTTTCTTGCCAAACCATAGTTCATAAGGTGTCGTCTTAACGGATTTTGATGGTGCCCTATTTAACGTGAATGCGGACGTCTCTAAAGCATAACCCCAAAACGATAGCGGTAAATCAGTAAGAGACATCATAGATCGCACCATATCTAGTAAAGTACGATTACGACGTTCGGACACACCATTACGCTGTGGTGTTCCGGGTGGCGTGAGTTGCGAAACTATTCCACAATTTTTCAAATGTACACCAAACTCGTAACTCAAATATTCTCCTCCACGATCAGATCGTAGAAACTTTATTTTCTTGTTACGATGATTTTCAACTTCACTCTGAAATTCTTTGAACTTTTCAAATGTTTCAGACTTATGTTTCATTAAGTAGATATACCCATATCTGCTTAAATCATCTGTGAAGGTGAGAAAATAACGATATCCGCCGCGAGCCTCAATATTCATCGGACCACATACATCGGTATGTATGATTTCCAACAAATCTGTTGCTCTCTCCATAGTACCGGAGAACGGTGTTTTAGTCATCTTGCCTATGAGGCACGGTTCACAAGTACCAAGTGATTCATAATCAAGTGATTCCAAAAGCCCATCAGTATGGAGTTTCTTCATGCGCTTTACACCGATATGACCTAAACGGCAGTGCCACAAATAAGTTGCACTATCATTATTAACTTTGCATCTTTTGGCTTCTACATTATGAATATGTGTATTACTATCTTCGAGATTCAACAAGAATAGACCACTCTTCAAAGGTGCATGACCATAAAAGATATTATCCATATAAATAGAACAACCATTATTCTCTGATTTAAATGAATAACCGTCTCGCATTAAACAAGATCCAGATATAATGTTCATGCTCAACGCTGGCACCAAATAACAATTATTTAGGTCTAATATTAATCCCGAAGGTAGATGTAGAGGTAGCGTGCCGACCGCGATCACATCGACTTTGGAACCGTTTCCCACGCGCATCGTCACCTCGTCCTTTGCTAGTGTCATCTTATTCCGTAGTCCCTGTTTCGAGTTGCAAATATTAGCAACAGAACCAGTATCAAATACCCAGGTGCTACTGCGAGCTCTAGTAAGGTACACATCAATAACATGTATATCATATATACCTTTGCTCACTTTGCCATCCTTCTTATCCGCCAAATACTTGGGGCAGTTCCGCTTGCAGTGACCAGTCTGCTTGCAGTAGAAGCACTCAGTTTCAGGCTTAGGTCCAGACTTGGGTTTCTTCTCCTGAGCAGCAACTTGTTTGCTGTTCTTCTTGAAGTTTCCCTTCTTCTTCCCTTTGCCCTTTTTCTTGAAACTAGTGGTTTTGTTAACCATCAACACTTGATGCTCCTTTTTGATTTCTACCTCCGCAGCTTTCAGCATTGCGAAGAGCTCGGGAATAGTCTTGTTCATCCCTTGCATATTATAGTTCATCACGAAGCTCTTGTAGCTTGGTGGCAGTGATTGGAGAATTCTGTCAATGACGCAGTCATCTGGAAGATTAACTCCCATCTGAATCAAGTGATTATTATACCCAGACATTTTGAGTATATGCTCACTGACAGAACTGTTCTCCTCCATCTTACAGCTATAGAACTTATTGGAGACTTCATATCTCTCAATTCGGGCATTTGCTTGAAATATTAACTTCAACTCCTGGAACATCTCATATGCTCCATGACGTTCAAAACGTCGTTGAAGTCCCGATTCTAAGCCGTAAAGCATGGCACACTGAACTATCGAGTAGTCATCAGCTTTGCTTTGCCAGACGTTCATAACATCTGGCGTTGCTCCAGCAGCAGGCCTGTCACCCAGCGGTGCTTCCAGGACGTAATTCTTCTGTGCAGCAATGAGGATAATCCTCAGGTTACGGACCCAGTCCGTGTAATTGCTACCATCATCTTTCAACTTTGCTTTCTCAAGGAACGCATTAAAATTCAACGGAACAATAGCACGAGCCATCTATCTACAAGCAATATAAACAAGCAAGATACTATCAGGTACTAAGTTCATGATAAGTTTAAGTTCAGTTAATCAAATTACTTAGGAACTCCCACTTAGATAGACATCCCTCTAATCTTCTAAGTGATCACGTGATCCGAATCAACTAAACCATAACCGATCATCACGTGAGATGGAGCAGTTTTCAATGGTGAACATCGTCATGTTGATCATATCTACTATATGATTCACGCTCGACCTTTCGGTCTCTGTGTTCCGAGGCCATATCTGCATATGCTAGGCTCGTCAAGTATAACCTGAGTATTCTGCGTGTGCAAAACTGGCTTGCACCCGTTGTAGATGGACGTAGAGCTTATCACACCCGATCATCACGTGGTGTCTGGGCACGACGAACTTTGGCAACGGTGCATACTCAGGGAGAACACTTCTTGATAATTTAGTGAGAGATCATCTTATAATGCTACCGTCAATCAAAGCAAGATAAGATGCATAAAAGGATAAACATCACATGCAATCAATATAAGTGATATGATATGGCCATCATCATCTTGTGCTTGTGATCTCCATCTCCGAAGCATCGTCATGATCACCATCGTCACCGGCGCGACACCTTGATCTTCATCGTAACATCGTTGTCGTCTCGCCAATCTTATGCTTCCACGACTATTACTACCGTTTAGTAATCTAGTAAAGCATTACATCGCGATTGCATTGCATACAATAAAGCGACAACCATATGGCTCCAGCCAGTTGCCGATAACTTAGTTACAAAACATGATCATCTCATACAATAAAATCAGCATCATGCCTTGACCATATCACATCACAACATACCCTGCAAAAACAAGTTAGACGTCCTCTACTTTGTTGTTGCAAGTTTTACGTGGCTGCTACGGGCTTTAAGTAAGAACTCATCTCACCTACGCATCAAAACCACAACGATAGTTCGTCAAATAGACTCCGTTTTAACCTTCTCAAGGACCGAGCGTAGTCACACTTGGTTCAACTAAAGTTGGAGAGACAGTCTTCCGCAAGCCATCTATGTGCAAAGCACGTCGAGGGAACCGGTCTCGCATAAGAGTATGCGTAAGGTTGGTCCGGATCGTCTCAACCAACAATACCGCCGAACCAAAGTATGACATGCTGGTAGGCAGTATGACTTGTATCGCCCACAACTCACTTGTGTTCTACTCGTGCATATAACATCAAACCATAAAACCTAGGCTCGGATGCCACTGTTGGGGAACGCAGTAATTTCAAAATTTTCCTACGCACACGCAAGATCATGGTGATGCACAGCAACGAGAGGGGAGAGTGTTGTCTATGTACCAACGCAGACCGACTGCGGAAGCGATCACACAACGTAGAGGAAGTAGTCGTACGTCTTCTTCCCGATCGACCGATCCAAGCACCGTTACTCCGGCACCTCCGAGTTCTTAGCACACGTTCAGCTCGATGACGTTCCTCGGGCTCCGATCCAGCAAAGCGTCGAGGAAGAGTTTCGTCAGCACGACGGCGTGATGACGATCTTGATGTACTACCGACGCAGGGCTTCGCCTAAGCACTACAACGGTATGATCGAGGTGGAATTTGGTGGCAGGGGGCACCGCACACGGCTAAGGAACGATCTCAAGGATCAAGTTGTGTGTGTTGGGGTGCCCCCTGCCCCCGTATATAAAGGAGCAAGGGAGGAGGGGCTGGCCGGCCAAGGTGGGGGCGCAGGAGAGTCCTACTCCCACCGGGAGTAGGACTCCCCCTCCAATCCTAGTCCAACTAGGATTCCCGGGAGGGGGAAAGAGAGAGAGGTGGCCGGCCCACCTTTCCTAGTCCTACTAGGACTTGGGGAAGGGGGGGGGCGCCGGCTAGGCTGTGGGCTGCCTCTTCTCTATTTTCCACTAAGGCCCAATAGGCCCATTAGCCTCCCGGGGGGTTCCGGTAACCCTCCCGGTATTCCGGTAAAATCCCGATTTCACCCGGAACACTTCCGATGTCCAAACATAGGCTTCCAATATATCAATCTTTACGTCTTGACCATTTCGAGACTCCTCGTCATGTCCGTGATCACATCCGGGACTCCGAACAACCTTCGGTACATCAAAATGCATAAACTCATAATAACTGTCATCGTAACGTTAAGCGTGCGGACCCTACGGTTCGAGAACAATGTAGACATGACCGAGACACGTCTCCGGTCAATAACCAATAGCGGGACCTGGATGCCCATATTGGCTCCTACATATTCTGCGAAGATCTTTATCGGTCAGACCGCATAACAACATACGTTGTTCCCTTTGTCATCGGTATGTTACTTGCCCGAGATTCGATCGTCGGTATCCAATACCTAGTTCAATCTCGTTACCGGCAAGTCTCTTTACTCGTTCCGTAATACATCATCTAACAACTAACATATTAGTTGCAGTGCTTGCAAGGCTTATGTGATGTGCATTACCGAGAGGGCCCAGAGATACCTCTCCGACAATCGGAGTGACAAACCCTAATCTCGAAATACGCCAACCCAACATCTACCATTGGAGACACCTGTAATACTCCTTTATAATCACCCAGTTACGTTGTGACGTTTGGTAGTACCCAAAGTGTTCCTCCGGTAAACGGGAGTTGCATAATCTCATAGTTATAGGAACATGTATAAGTCATGAAGAAAGCAATAGCAACATACTAAACGATCGGGTGCTAAGCTAATGGAATGGGTCATGTCAATCAGATCATTCTACTAATGATGTGACCTCGTTAATCAAATAACAACTCCTTGTTCATGGTTAGGAAACATAACCATCTTTGATTAACGAGCTAGTCAAGTAGAGGCATACTAGTGACACTCTGTTGGTCTATGTATTCACACATGTATTATGTTTCCGGTTAATACAATTCTAGCATGAATAATAAACATTTATCATGATATAAGGAAATAAATAATAACTATATTATTGCCTCTAGGGCATATTTCCTTCACTCCCACTTAGATAGACATCCCTCTAATATTCTAAGTGATCACGTGATCCAAATCAACTAAACCGTAACCGATCATCACGTGAGATGGAGTAGTTTTCAATGGTGAACATCGTCATGTTGATCATATCTACTATATGATTCACGCTCGACCTTTCGGTCTCTGTGTTCCGAGGCCATATCTGCATATGCTAGGCTCGTCAAGTTTAACCTGAGTATTCTACGTGTGCAAAACTGGCTTGCACCCGTTGTAGATGGACGTAGAGCTTATCACACCCGATCATCACGTGGTGTCTGGGCACGACGAACTTTGGCAACGGTGCATACTCAGGGAGAACACTTCTTGATAATTTAGCGAGAGATCATCTTATAATGCTACCGTCAATCAAAGCAAGATAAGATGCATAAAAGGATAAACATCACATGCAATCAATATAAGTGATATGATATGGCCATCATCATCTTGTGCTTGTGATCTCCATCTCCGAAGCACCGTCATGATCACCATCGTCACCGGCGCGACACCTTGATCTCCATCGTAGCATCGTTGTTGTCTCGCCAATCTTATGCTTCCACGACTATTACTACCGTTTAGTAATCTAGTAAAGCATTACATCGCGATTGCATTGCATACAATAAAGCGACAACCATATGGCTCCTGCCAGTTGCCGATAACTTAGTTACAAAACATGATCATCTCATACAATAAAATCAGCATCATGCCTTGACCATATCACATCACAACATACCCTACAAAAACAAGTTAGACGTCCTCTACTTTGTTGTTGCAAGTTTTACGTGGCTGCTACGGGCTTAAGTAAGAACTCATCTCACCTACGCATCAAAACCACAACGATAGTTCGTCAAATAGACTCCGTTTTAACCTTCTCAAGGACCGGGCGTAGTCACACTTGGTTCAACTAAAGTTGGAGAGACAGTCTTCCGCAAGCCATCTATGTGCAAAGCACGTCGAGGGAACCGGTCTCGCGTAAGAGTACGCGTAAGGTTGGTCCGGATCGTCTCAACCAACAATACCGCCGAACCAAAGTATGACATGCTGGTAGGCAGTATGACTTGTATCGCCCACAACTCACTTGTGTTCTACTCGTGCATATAACATCAAACCATAAAACCTAGGCTCGGATGCCACTGTTGGGGAACGCAGTAATTTCGAAAATTTTCCTACGCACACGCAAGATCATGGTGATGCACAGCAACGAGAGGGGAGAGTGTTGTCTACGTACCAACGCAGACCGACCGCGGAAGCGATCACACAACGTAGAGGAAGTAGTCGTACGTCTTCTTCCCGATCCGACCGATCCAAGCACCGTTACTCCGGCACCTCCGAGTTCTTAGCACACGTTCAGCTCGATGACGTTCCTCGGGCTCCGATACAGCAAAGCATCGAGGAAGAGTTCCGTCAGCACGACGGCGTGATGACGATCTTGATGTACTACCGACGCAGGGCTTCGCCTAAGCACTACAACGGTACGATCGAGGTGGAATTTGGTGGCAGGGGGCACCGCACACGGCTAAGGAACGATCACAAGGATCAAGTTGTGTGTCTTGGGGTGCCCCCTTCCCCCGTATATAAAGGACCAGGGGAGGGGGTTCGGCCGGCTAGGGGGAGAGGGCGCAGGAGGAGTCCTACTCCCACCGGGAGTAGGACTCCCCCCTCAATCCTATTCCAATTAGGACTCAAGGGGGGGAAAGAGAAGAGAGGGGGCCGGCCCACTTCTCCTAGTCCTACTAGGACTTGGGGAAAGGGGGGGCGCCGGCCAGCTTGTGGGCTGCCTCTTTTCTCTTTTCCACTAAGGCCCAATAAGCCCATTAGCCTCCCGGGGGGTTCCGGTAACCCTCCCGGTATTTCGGTAAAATCCCGATTTCACCCGGAACACTTCCGGTGTCCAAACATAGGCTTCCAATATATCAATATTTATGTCTCGACCATTTCGAGACTCCTCGTCATGTCCGTGATCTCATCCGGGACTCCGAACAACCTTCGGTACATCAAAATGCATAAACTCATAATAACTGTCATCGTAACGTTAAGCGTGCGGACCCTACGGTTCGAGAACAATGTAGACATGACCGAGACACGTCTCCGGTCAATAACCAATAGCGGGACCTGGATGCCCATATTGGCTCTTACATATTCTATGAAGATCTTTATCGGTCAGACCGCATAACAACATACGTTGTTCCCTTTGTCATCGGTATGTTACTTGCCCGAGATTCGATCGTCGGTATCCGATACCTAGTTCATTCTCGTTACCGGCAAGTCTCTTTACTCGTTCCGTAATACATCATCTCACAACTAACATATTAGTTGCAGTGCTTGCAAGGCTTATGTGATGTGCATTACCGAGAGGGCCCAGAGATACCTCTCCGACAATCGGAGTGACAAACCCTAATCTCGAAATATGCCAACCCAACATCTACCATTGGAGACACCTGTAGTACTCCTTTATAATCACCCAGTTACGTTGTGACGTTTGGTAGTACCCAAAGTGTTCCTCCGGTAAACGGGAGTTGCATAATCTCATAGTTATAGGAACATGTATAAGTCATGAAGAAAGCAATAGCAACATACTAAACGATCGTGTGCTAAGCTAATGGAATGGGTCATGTCAATCAGATCATTCTACTAATGATGTGACCTCGTTAATCAAATAACAACTCCTTGTTCATGGTCAGGAAACATAACCATCTTTGATTAACGAGCTAGTCAAGTAGAGGCATACTAGTGACTCTCTGTTGGTCTATGTATTCACACATGTATTATGTTTCCGGTTAATACAATTCTAGCATGAATAATAAACATTTATCATGATGTAAGGAAATAAATAATAACTTTATTATTACCTCTAGGGCATATTTCCTTCAAGAAGGGAGGTATTATCGTCGTTCCTAATGATAAAGATGAATTGATCCTGCAAAGAATTATTACTGGTTATAGGATGGTAATTGATTTCCGCAAATTAAATAAGGTTACTAAAAAGGATCATTACCCCTTACCTTTTATTGATCAAATGCTAGAAAGATTATCCAAACACACACATTTTTCTTCCTAGATGGTTATTCTAGTTTCTCTCAAATACCTGTGTCAGTTGATGATCAATCTAAGACCACTTTTACTTGTCCTTTCAGTACTTTTGCTTATAGACGTATGCCTTTTGGTTTGTGTAGTGCTCCTGCTACTTTTCAAAGATGCATGATGGCTATATTCTCTGACTTTTGTGAAAAGATATGCGAGGTTTTCATGGACGATTTCTCCGTCTATGGATCTTCTTTTGATGATTGCTTAAGCAACCTTGATCGAGTTTTGCAGAGATGTGAAGACACTAATCTTGTCTTGAACTAGGAGAAGTGTCACTTTATGGTTAATGAAGGCATTGTCTTGGGGCATAAAATTTCTGAAAGAGGTATTGAAGTCGATAAAGCTAAAGTTGATGCTTGAGAAGATGCCATGTCCCAAGGACATCAAATGTATAAGAAGTTTCCTTGGTCATGCCGGTTTTTATAGGAGGTTCATTAAGGACTTCTCAAAAAATTCTCGGCCTCTGACTAATTTATTACAAAAAGATATACCGTTTGTCTTTGATGATGATTGTGTAGAAGCATTTGAAATACTTAAGAAAGCATTGATCTCTGCACCTATCGTTCAGCCACCTGATTGGAATTTACCCTTTGAAATTATGTGCGATGCTAGCAATTATGCTGTAGGTGGTGTTCTAGGGCAAAGAGTTGATAAAAAACTAAATGTTATTCATTATGCTAGTAAAACTCTAGACACTGCCCAGAGAAATTATGCCACTACCGAAAAAGAATTTTTAGCAGTTGTATTTGCATGTGATAAGTTCAGATCCTACATTGTTGATTCTAGAGTAACTATTCACACTGTTCATGCTGCTATTAAATATCTTATGGAAAAGAAGGATGCTAAACCTATACTTATTAGATGGGTTCTCCTGCTATAAGAATTTGATTTGCATATTATTGATAGAAAGGGAGCTGAAAACCCCGTTGCAGATAACTTGTCTAGGTTAGAAAATGTTCTTGATGACCCACTACCTATTGATGATAGCTTTCTTGATGAACAATTAAATGTCATAAATACTTCTCGCACTACTCCATGGTATGCTTATTATGCTAATTACATTGTTGCTAAATTTATACCACCTAGTTTCACATATCAGCAAAAGAAAAAGTTTTTCAATGATTTAAGACATTACTTCTGGGATGAGCCACATCTTTATAAAGGAGTAGATGGTGTTATTAGACGTTGTGTACCTGAGCATGAACAGGAACAGATCCTATGCAAGTGTCACTCCGAGGCTTATGGAGGACACAACGCTGGAGACAGAACTGCACATAAGGTATTGCAATCCGGTTTTTATTGGCCTACTCTCTTCAAGGATGCTCGTAAGTTTGTCTTGTCTTGTCTTGTGTTGTGATGAATGTCAAAGAATTGGTAATATTAGTAGACGTCAAGAAATGCCTATGAATTATTCACTTGTTATTGAACCATTTGATGTTTGGGGCTTTGATTATATGGGACATTTTCCTGCCTCCAATGGATATACACATATTTTAGTTGCTGTTGATTATGTTACTAAATGGGTAGAAGCTATTCCAACTAGTAGTGCTGATCATAACACGTCTATTAAAATGCTTAAAGAAGTTATTTTTCTGAGGTTTGGAGTCCCTAGATATTTAATGATTGATGGTGGTTCATATTTTATTCATGGTGCTTTCCGTAAGATGCTTGCTAAGTATGACGTTAATCATTGAATTGCATCTCCATATCATCCACAGTCTAGTGGTCAATTAGAATTGAGTAATAGAGAGCTCAAATTAATTTTGCAAAAGACTGTTAATAGATCTAGAAAGAATTGGTCCAAGAAACTTGATGGTGCATTATGGGCTTATAGAACTGCATATAAGAATCCTATGGGTATGTCTCCATATAAAATGGTTTATGGAAAAGCATGCCACTTACCTCTCGAACTTGAACATAAGGCATATTGGGCTATTAAAGAGCTCAACTATGATTTCAAACTTGCTGGTGAGAAGAGGTTATTTGACATCAGCTCACTTGATGAATTGAGAACCCAGGCTTATGAAAATGCCAAACTATTCAAAGAAAAAGTTAAAAGATGGCATGACAAAAGGATACAAAAGCGTGAATTTAATGTAGGCGATTATGTTTTGCTATACAACTCTCGTTTAAGATTTTTTGCAGGAAAACTTCTCTCCAAATGGGAAGGCCCTTACGTTATCAAGGAGGTCTATCGTTCCCGGGCCATAAAAATCAACAACTTCGAAGGCACAAGTCCGAAGGTGGTGAACCGTCAAAGAATCAAACATTATATCTCAGCTAATCCCATAAATGTTGAAACTAATGTTATTGAAACCGTAACCCCGGAGGAATACATAAGGGACACTTTCCTAAACGTTTCAGACTCCGAAAAGGAATAGGTACATGGTACGGTAAGTAAACCGACTCCAAAACAGTTCAAGTGGCAATTTTTCTCTGTTTTGGAATATTTAGAAAAATAAGAAGCAGTCCAGGAAGGACACGAGGCCTCCACGAGGGTGGAGGGCGTGCCCTACCCCCTAGGCGCGCACCCCTGCCTCGTGGGCACCTCATGCACTCTCCGGACTGCGTTTTCTTGCATGATACGTATTTTGGTCGGCAAAAATTCATTATATAATCTCCCAAAGGTTTTGACTCCCGTATCACGCAATTATTCTCTGTTTTCGTTTCGAGCTGTTTTCTACCAGATTTGTCAAGGCCAAGCATCATGTCGTCCCCCTCCTCCAACAATGGTACAACGATGCTTTGCTAATGAAGATAGAGCTGAAGAGAGAAGAACCCAGGGAGATCAACAAAGATGATGGGATCAAGAAGGCCATGGAGGAGCAAGCTCCTGCAGCAGAAGACATCCTTCCACCTCTTTTCACCCCGACTGAGATTGAAGCTTTCAAGATGATTGAGTTAGCTCGCATACAAAACAAGTATCTCACAAGTGAAAATATTTTGTTGAAGGAACATATCGTTGCACTCAAGGGCATCATTCGCAAGTTGGAGGATATCTTACGCTCGATGTGCGACTATCCACCATCACCACCATATTCTCCGCCCCCGAAGAAGGAGATATAATCACATGGGTATGGGCACTCCCCTTGGCAACTGCCAAGCTTGGGGGAGATGCCCCGGTATCGTATCACCATCACACTCCTATCTTTACCGTTTTTCTTAGTTCGATCCTTTTAGTAATATTTTGATCTAGTAGAATAAAGTTTTGGTATGATCTAGTTGTGAGTTTTGCTTTATGATCTCTCTATGTAATCGAGTCCGTAAGCTATATAATAAAGATTAGTGTTGAGTCAAGGGCTTGATTTTCTTGCTATGATCTTGAGTGAATGATAAAAGAAAAGAAAGAGTAAAAATAAATAAGGAGATCATATTGATCTTATGGATAGTAATGACTTCACATAAAAAGAGTATGATGATTAAAAGTTGTTGAGAGTTGACAAACATAGTTTTGGTCATCGTTGCAATTAATAGGAAGTAATAAAGGATGAGAGGTTCACATATAAATATACTATCTTGGGCAGCTTTTATGATTGTGAGCACTCATTAAATATGACATGCTAAAGAGTTGATGTTGGACAAGGAAGACAACGTATGTTTTCTTATGTCTGAGATAAAGTATATTGTCATGGATCATCCAACATGTTGAGCTTGCCTTTCCCCCTCATGCTAGCCAATTCCTTGCACCAAGTAGAGATACTACTTGTGCTTCCAAATTCCCTTAAACCCAGTTTTGCCATGAGAGTCCACCATACCTACCGATGGATTGAGTAAGATCCTTCAAGTAAGTTGTCATCGGTGCAAGCAATAAAAATTGCTCTCTAAATATGTATGATTTATTAGCGAGGGAGAAAATGAGCTTTATACGATCTTGTGATGTAGAAGTAAGAAAAGCAACGGACTGCATAATAAAGGTCTATATCACAAGTGGCAATATAAAGTGACGTTCTTTCGCATTAAGATTTTGTGCATCCAACACTTAAGCACATGACAACCTCTGCTTCCCTCTGCGAAGGGCCTATCTTTTACTTTTATCTTCTACCCTATGCAAGAGTCACGGTGATCTTCACCCTTCCTTTTTACATTTTATCCTTTGGCAAGAATAGTATGTTGGTACGATCGTGATATATATATATATCTAATTGGATGTGAGTTAGCATGAACTATTATTGTTGACATTTACCCTTGAGGTAAGAGGTTGGGAGGAAAAACCATATGCCCCTATCTTTCTCTGTGTCCGATTAAGACTCCGTAACCACAAGTATCGCGTGAGTGTTAGCAATTGTGAAAGACTAAATGATAGTTGAGTATGTGGACTGGCTAAAAAGCTCTTACATAGACTCTTTCTGATGTTATGATAAATTGCAATTGCTTCAATGACTGAGATTATAGTTTGTTGGTTCTCAATGAAGTTTCTGATTCATACTTGACATTGTGAATAGATTATTACTTGAGCATAAGAAATCATATGACAATATCCATATATGTTGCTGTTATGAGAATAATCATGATGCCCTCATGTCCGTATTTTATTTTATCGACACCTCTATCTCTAAACATGTGGACATATTTATCGATCTCGGCTTTCGCTTGAGGACAAGCGAGGTCTAAGCTTGGGGGAGTTGATATGTCCATTTTGCATCATGCTTTTATATCGATATTTATTGCATTATGGGCTGTTATTACACATTATGTCACAATACTTATGCCTATTCTCTCTTATTTTACAAGGTTTACATAAGGAGGGAGAATGCCGGCAGCTGGAATTCTGGCCTAGAAAAGGAGCAAATATTAGAGACCTATTTTTGGCAACTCCAAAAGTCCTGAAACTCCACTAAAGTTATTTTTGGAAAATATAAAAAATACTGGATGAAGAAAGTACCAGAGGGGGCCCACACCCTGGCCACGAGGGTGGGGGCGCTCCCTGCGCCCCTGGGCACGCCCCCTGCCCCGTGGGCCCCCTGTTGGCCCTCTGGTGCCCATCTTCTACTATATGAGGTCTTTCGTCCGAAGAAAAATCATAAGCAAGCTTTCGGGATGAGACTCCGACTCCACGAGGCGGAACCTTGGCGGAACCAATCTAGGGCTCCGGTAGAGCTGTTCTGTTGGGGAAACTTCCCTCCGGGAGGGGGAAATCATCGCTATCGCCATGACCAATGCTCCTCTCATCAGCAGAGGGCAATCTTTATCAACATCTTCACCAGCACCATCTCCTCTCAAACCCTAGTTCATCTCTTGTATCCAATTCTTGTCTCTAAGTCTGAGATTGGCACCTGTAGGTTGCTAGTAGTGTTGATTACTCCTTGCAGTTGATGCTAGTTGGTTTACTTGGTGGAAGATTATATGTTCAGATCCTATATGCATATTAATACCCCTCTGATTATGAACATGAATATGCTTTGTGAGTAGTTACGTTTGTACCTGAGGACATGGGAGAAGTCTTGCTATTAGTAGTCATGTGAATTTGGTATTCGTTCGATATTTTGATGAGATGTATGTTGGCTCTCCTCTAGTGGTGTCATATGAACATCGACTACATGAAACTTCACCATTATTTGGGCCTAGAGGAAGGCATTGGGAAGTAATAAGTAGATGATGGGTTGCTAGAGTGACAGAAGCTTAAACCCTAGTTTATGCGTTGCTTCGCAAGGGGCTGATTTGGATCCGTATGTTTCATGCTATGGTTAGGTTTACCTTAATACTTTTGTTGTAGTTGCGGATGCTTGCAATAGAGGGTAATCATAAGTGGGATGCTTGTCCGAGTAAGGGCAGCACCCAAGCACCGGTCCAACCACATATCAGATTATCAAAGTACCGAACATGAATCATATGAACGTGATGAAACTAGCTTGACGATAATTCCCATGTGTCCTCGGGAGCGCTTTCCTTTATATAAGAAATTGTCCAGGCTTGTCCTTTGCTACAAAAAGGATTGGGTCACATTGCTGCACCTTATTTACTTTTAGTACTTCTTGCTTGTTACCGTTTACCTTATCACAAAACTATTTGTTACCGATAATTTCGGTGCTTGCAGTGAATACCTTACTGAAAACCGCTTGTCATTTCCTTCTGCTCCTCGTTGGGTTCGACACTCTTACTTATGGAAAGGACTACGATAGATCCCCTATACTTGTGGGTCATCAGGGGGTCCCGAATTGTGCGTCTAAGGTTGATGGTAACAGGAGATGGGGGACACGATGTTTACCTAGGTTCGGGCCCTCTCTATGGAGGTAATACCCTACTTCCTGCTTGATTGATCTTGATGAATAAGAGTGTTACAAGAGTTGGTCTACCACGAGATCGTAATGGCTAAAACCCTAGAAGCCTAGCATGTATGACTATGGTAATGAGTATCTCCTTTCTGGACTACGCCCTCCGGTTTATATAGACACCGGGGGGATCTAGGGTTACATAGAGTCGGTTACATAAGAAGGAATCTTCATAGTTAGTCGCCAAGCTTGCCTTCCACGCCAAGAAAAGTCCAATCCAGACACGGGTACAGTCTTCGGCCTTCATGTCTTCATAGCCCATCAGTCTGGCCCACGAATAACAGGCCGGATGCCCGAGGACCCCTTAGTCCAGGACTCCCTCATCCTTCCTTCCCTCCCACTCCTACTATTGGAAGGGGTGGAATCCTACTCCCGGTGGGAGTAGGACTCCCCTTGGGGCGTGCCTAGGAGGACGGCCTCCTCGCCCTGCTCCACTCCTTTATATACGGGGGAGGGGGCACCCCATAGACACAAAAGTTGATCATTGATATCTCAGCCGTGTGCGGTGCCCCCCTCCACCGTAATCCACCTCGGTCATATCGTAGCGGTGCTTAGGCGAAGCCCTGTGTCGGTAGCTTCATTTTCACTATCATCACGCCGTCGTGCTGACGGAACTCTCCCTCGAAGCTCTACTGGATCAAGAGTTCGTGGGACGTCACCGATCTGAACGTGTGCAGATCGCGGAGGTGTTGTACGTTCGGTACTAGGATCGGTCGATCATGAAGACGTACGACTACATCAATCGCGTTGTCATAACGCTTCCGCTTACGGTCTACAAGGGTACGTGGACGACACCCTCTCCTCTCATTGCTACGCATTACCATGATCTTGCGTGTGCGTAGGAATTTTTTTGAAATTACTACGTTCCCCTACTCCCTCCGTCCCAAAATACGAGTACAAAGTTGGGTCATCTATTTTGGAACGGAGGGAGTAGCAAACAGCAAATTGATACTCACTAACTCACTGACACGACAACAGGAAAACAGTGAAGCGGTCAAGACAAAACCGGTAAGAAAAAAACCATGTTGAAGGCACCAGCAAAACAAGGGGAATTCACCCCAAAGGGGCTAGCTTAGCCGGCTTAATTTTTCTATATACAAGAAGTGATACATATTGGATGGTCCACCTAACATGACACAGTTTTGCACATGCTGCGGGGAGGATCACCGAGGATCTCCATGAGGAAGAACCTTACCCACGGCGTCATGTATCGTCCCTGAAGTTGATGCGGAAATAGAGGCGGCAATCCACGGCGTCCACCCAGCGGCAGGAGAAGCCATGGCTGTCCACCGGATGCAAATCCTTGAGATCAGACATGTACGGAGCTAGATGAGTACATAGGTGTACATCTCCCATTATTCTTTTTAAAAAGATTATATAGGTACATTGTTAAACCATATGGTTTGAAAAATATTTGTTAAATATATGGTTAAATTTGTACATGAGTGCTATAGAAACAAGTATATCTCAAGCAGACCCTCACATATGATTAAATTTATACTCTAGAATTTTCTACAGATGTATGCCTAATCATATAATACAACCACTATTAAAATATTATGGAACTCATATGTTTTAGATAAAACTAACATATATATGTATAAACTACATAATTTACACAAGTATAAAATAATAAAAATAAATTACAAAGTATAAATTGAATTTAGCAATGCATAACTATTTTTAAGGATATATATTACAAATATATAATAAATAAATGATACAACTAACATTTAACTTTGTTTTGTTTTTAAGTATGCCAAATAAATAATGAAAAAGTATACTCCTTAACACAGTAGTATAGTAAGTATAAAATTTCAGTATAAAATATATGTGTTCTTTTCGAGCAAATTGTCTACTTGATTTGCTTTTAGTGCAAATCATAAAATTTGATCCTATTTTCATTATTTAATTTTTCCGTATGTGGAAAATGCAAATTTTTGGTGTTCCTTATTATCTTAAGACAGTGTATGCTTATAAATTGGATAATCTTAATGATATTAGGCAAGCTCTACATATGCTGAGTGAATGTGGGTATTGTAGCAAAACTTCCAATTGGAAATGAGAAAAGGCAATAACACATGCAATAATCGTAATATCATTTGCCCTTGAGAATGGGCCATTTTTACATTGTCATGACTCGAAAAACTTTACCCATGGTGAAGGTGGCTTCCTTAAAGTCGTTGTTATATCAAATAAAGGAGCTATATGCATTCACGATAAAGTAATTGACGTGATCTAATTACCATGTTGTCTTGGGTTATCTGATCATCAGTACTGCCAAATATCTTCCATACCCAAGTTCACTAACAAGGTCTCGCCAACTACTGTTGTGTTGGCGTTCCCCGGGAAGTGGTTCCTCAGCCCAGCCACGGCGTCCTCCCGTGACACCATCGATGATGGCGCACTCCCATGCTTAGCGCCGACCATGAATCTCTGATTTGCACCCATATGAATCATCATTTGCTGATGTTGTTGTTGGCACTGCTAGAGCGGTAACGACAGCATTGATAGTAAGTTGCACGACGTCTGGTGGTGTTGGTTCCCAAAGTAGTGGCCATTCATCATAGGAAGCGCCAAACTAACTATCACCGACTAGCCTGCCCCGACGTCGTGCAACTGGTACGAAGCTCCAGGAAACAGCGGTGGATGGGACAATGTTGACCACATGTCATAGTCCATGAGAGGAGGCAATGTATCAAAGTCGACGAAGCCCTGCTTATGTTCTGCTCCCATGGACATTGGCATGGCATATGACGGCATCACAACCTTCTCTAGTCCGGTGCTCTTATGGAAGATCTTGCAAACCACCCACCGTCCCTACAAACATACATAAATTAAATAAGTGCAAATCAACTACGATCAGTAGCACGCGCCGGGTGTGATGTTGTTGTCCTAGATGCCAATCATACTTTGTCATAAACGGCTCACATTCCGCCAATATGTTGCATAACTTGGGTATTTAGGCACCCCTGTACAAGTGCCCATGTCACGAATTGGGGACACAGAGACTCCGCTAGGCTTCGATTCCAACATTGGGCTCGGTCAACCATTCCATCCTTTAGAATATTTAGGACTCATGAAACTCCACGACCTACTAGTAAGAACATTATTGTTGATTCTTCTCTTTTGACCCATAAGTTCTCGGAACCTACTCAAAAGGAGGCCACTTTGTCATGGTGGCTTTACCTCCACTCACGCATCGGCGCAAAAATGTAATTGTTGCCATGTATTGGCTACTTTGAGTAATATTCAGGTGGGGACCCCCTCTTGTTCAAAATAAGTAGCTAACTACTACTGGCATGTTGATGATTCATGAGTACAAGTATACTATCAATTTATTATATACCTTGGAAGCCGCATTGGTGGTGGTTATAGTGGAGATGGCGGTGGATGGGTTGGATATCAGTTGCTTGTTGCTCTCGAGACTATACTCATGCATGATCAAGTTAGTCTTCTCCCCCCTAGACGCCCGGCCCATGTAGAGGACAATTGTCTTCTTCATGTCGATGAGCGTGAGCGGTGGGTGGAAGATCTCCTTGACCTTTCTGTTGGCCTTCCAATCGCCAACATCCGCCGCCCGGTTGGTTCGTATCCTGGTGGGGTACTTTTGATCCTTTCGATAGTAAAAGTACCACTCCTCCCCATATTCGCCTTCTCTGGTAGCTCCCATGGCTCGTACTTGTTGAGGTGCACATCCTCAATCGCCACGGCGGCAAAGTTTTCATCCAGTACTTGGGGACCACATAGAAGTTGATGATCTCTTCATCTGTCGGGTGGAACATAAACCCCGGTGGTAGCTCCAACTGTTGCTGCTGAACTTGAAGGTAGTTTGCCATGGTGGCGGCTTTCTGTGCAACGGATCCTGGGTGATGGAAATATTGGACGCAACATAAAGATGTATATAACTATGGAAGGAATTTAATGAACTAGGGATATCCATATGGAGACGCAACCATGCATGGAGACGCTTAAATAGGCGTAAATGTGTGTACTTGCAGGGCTCTTGCAAGAGAAGCCTCAACATTTGCCAGCTTTTTTTTTGTGTATCTAGTGGCACTGGCTATAGATGGATAGATAGATTTCTTCCTCTTTACAACTTTGTGTTGTTTGTCGTGTTAGAGGGGACATGCCCTTGTGGTGACAAGTAACAAGGTTTCTCGAGCCAATCCAAGCAATGACATGCCAGGCCGGCTCAGCAGTCATTTGCAGAGTGATGCTTTGATGATGTCACAAACTTTATTGGACAGCAGGTGCGGCCAGACGAAACCGACGCAGACACTCAGAGATGGCTGGGCGAGCAAAGCCGAGGCGGTGCCGGTGATGCGCTGTTGTGGTGTTGCACCTGTCCAGTTTGTGGTGTTGAAGAGGAAGATAATTTTCACCCCTTTGTGCGTTGCCAGTTTGGGCGAGACTTGTATCTTGAGATGGCCAAGGTATGAAGGTTACCCAGTATTGATAATCTGATAAATAGTGAGAAGGAGTGGCTGCTAATTGCCCTATCACCATTAAGTGAAATTGAGCGAAGCATGATGGTTATGACTTTTTGGCGTAGCTGGTTTGTCCGGAATGAGATAACACATCAAAAACCAGCCCCACCATTGGAAGTTTCGGTTCGTTTCTTGCAAAGCTACCTGGAGTCGCTGCTGGCGATCAAACTGAATTCCAACATGGACCCGATTAAGGGTAAGTCCGTGGTGGTCTTGGGTTCTTTGACTTCACCGAGCAGAGCTGCACCCCCGGAGGTCAGATGGTCTAGACCGAGCACGGATTGGGTTAAACTAAATACTGACGGGTCCTTCGATTCTTCTGGAGCAGCGGGAGCTGGAATGATCCTCCGGGATTCAAATGGTGACATTATATTCTCAGCCTGCAGAGATTTATTCTCTTGCAGAGATGCTCTGGAAGCGGAGTTATGTGCATGCATGGAGGGGCTTTCGATATCTATTCAGAGGTCAAATCTTCCTATTGTGGTTGAGATGGATTCTTCGGAGGTAGTGGCCATGATCACTTGTGCTGGCAAGGATCGATCCGTTTATGCTTCTCTTATTAATGAGATAAGATATCTTGTTAGTCTTTGATCTACTTGTATTACTTACGTTTCGCAAGTTCAAAATAAGGCTAGTGACTGTCTAGTTGCCTTTGGGAGAGTGGAGAGTAGAACTATGACCTGGATTGGGTCAGGTCCTCTGGAGGTGGTAGAGATTGCTAAAGATTATTGTAAATACTTGATTATTGAGTAATACAAGTATTTCCCCCACAAAAAAAGACTACAAAATGGAGCTAGGGCATCTGCAACATGGACCCTTAAAACGGACATCGCATCTGTCCGTGGAGCAGTCCAGACAGGTGTTCGGACACTAATACGGGAGCCAAAGCTAGCCACGAACGTCCATTCATATTTCAAACAAAATTTAACAAATGCAAACTAATTAATGCAAATTTAAACAAACTGAATGATTTTCATTTAAACTTATATAATTCTTACATAAAATCGAACAATATTTCGTCTGGTGAACCTAAACAAAAAATTAAAACCACCCTATACTAGACGGTGATCTCGTACGCATGGTTGAGCTGGCTGACAGCTGGTGCCACCGTTGTCGGAGACGTCAGAGTCGAGCTTACAATGGCGGAAGGGCGCAATGACGTGTCAGGGCTTCCCGCCCACCGCCTAGCGCTCACGGATGGTCCTCTCCGCTTGCTCCTGCACCACGTGTAGTGTGGCCGCAAACAGCGCGGAAGCAGGCGTGGTTGCTATTGTTGCGGCTTGTCATCCTCGTCGTTGGAGGAGATGATGATCGCCACCTTCATGGAGGAGTCGGCCGCCATGCAGGAAGAGAGCCCCGGAGAACGAGCATGGTGGCTCCATGATCCGGAGCCGGATCCAGATCCGCCCATCAGGCGCCGTGGCCTAGGATTTACCGGTTGCCACTGAGTAGAGAAAGAGTGGATCAGGGGAATTGTGCGGAGATATTTAGAGTGCAATGTGGACGGTGCCAGAGTAGTAATTAAAGAGTTGCAGCCTGCCGAGCAGATGATCATCCCGCTCCAATGCAGCATAGTGGCCGAAGTTAGTTTCTCAGGACAAAGCGTATGCATTTGAGAGGCGTGGCCCGCCTAGTCGTGCGATCAGTGCCGCCCACCTGTCTGGTCACATCACGCGGAATCAAAGCCGGCCGGCTGCTGCGACTCCTCGGCGGCATGAATGTGTCGCGAGAAGCTACTCATCCGTTGGAGAGCTATCACAACACAGGTGTTTGGGTGGGACCTGGGTGTCAGACACTTATGTGGAAGCAGTTCGGACACCCGCAAAGCTCCCCTGCTTTGGTTCCGGTTTACGAGAATATGGAAGTCCGGACCGGTCCGCGAAGAATAGGGTACCGCGTTGATGGCAAGGTGCGTCTAGGCCGCTCAGTATGGATAGATGCGGGCGTTTTGAGGGCCAACGTTGGAGATGCCCCATGATTACTAGTTATGGATGAGGGATGGTTCTCCCTATAAATATAGTTGGATGTCGTTCCAATGCGTGTCAAGTGTTCCATTTGCTAAATGCCGTCGGGGTTTCCATTTGTTGATGAGAGGTGGTTGATGTCTGGGAGGTAGGGAGAGAAAGATGTGGCCATCAGTTAATGGTGGTGCTATTTGAAACCATGATCAACATGCATGTTGGGTATTTTGACAGGATGAGTTCACAGAATGGCCGAGAGGGGGGGAGCAAATGAAATATGTCCGCATATATAGCTATGAGGTAAATATAAACTAAACATATGTCATGCCCACGCATTTGAACAAAATAGAATAACAAATGTACAAGTGTTTGACATTGACTTTAAATTATTGCCCGTAGTGAACAAAATAAAATAACGAATGCACACGCTTTGCAGGGTTGCCCGTAGCAAGGCAAGGGCATTTAACTACAGTAATTTTTTGACGTGGCATAGCGCAGCTGACGGCCTTGCAGTTTGCTCTTGGGAAGTGTAATTAACTACAACAAATAGCCATAGCAACTATCCACGTAATGACCGGTCTCATACAATGTCCCATCCTCCGGGTGCTTCACGGCTTCTAGACAGGCGTAGCAATGCTGAGTGTCGACACGAATCTCCATGCCACGATAGGGACCACAAATGTCCTTGCCCTTAACCCCACCTACATATATAAAATGAGATGAATTAGTAGCAAAAATAATGAAGAGGATATGCATGAACTCGGATTCGCGTAGAACTAACCAACTCCTTTTTCCCCTTGCAGAGAAACTATGCAGGTGGGTATCCATGTATCGCGGGCGTGGTCGTAATATACCTCGGCGAACAATAACTCCTCCTTTGAATTCTCCAAGCTACTTTTGGCGGTGAAGTTTACGTGACCATAGAAGCATATCTCATCCATGATCCCGGTGCTAGTGTATATGGCTCTCACGAGCTCATACTTGACCTGTTAGCATATACATATGGTGAGGCAAAAAGGAGGACGAAGTAAATTAGGAAATTTGTGTGTACATACACATGCAAACTAGTCTAGTAGGGAGGGTAATTAAATGTTTTTGAGGTACCTGGTTCTGGTCTTGGCTGTTGTAGTGGTCAAGCGCGGCGGTTATGAACTCGTTTGTCTGGCGCTCGAGGTCCGCCGCGGTGAGACCGCGGTCCTCGTCCTCGTACATGGCATCAAAGGCCGAGTTGTCGCCACCGATATTGTAAGTGGGAACATTATCGGGCTTTCTAGCTAAATAATCATTGTAATCATCGGAGAGGCGTGGGCGGTGGCCAGCGGGAACGTAATCAGCCATGCTCCAATACCTTAGGTTAATAATTGGGTTTAGGCACTTAAGTAATTAGCATCATATATAGTATGTACTAGCTAGCTAGTGTTAGTGTGTAGGAGGAGGAGGAAGAACTTACTCTGGGTAGCATTCGTAGGAAGGCGAGGTAGGGAGACGAGGACCCTCCTCCTGGGGTTCCGGAGGAGGAGGGATCCTCTTGTACAGCACACCGCCGCCGCCGCCGCCAGCATCAGACATGGACGCTAAGGAACTCCGGTAGATCCGATCGGAACCGAACTGTTGCTTACCTCTGTATCTATACGTATCTATCTATGAATCAACCGACTTATCTGGCGTATATATATGTAGACGCGCCAACTGATCTGATTCCTGAATCGGAATCGATGACATCTCCGGCCGACTCCGGCTCCTCTACAATTTTCTTTTTTTCTTTTTAGAAAGAACTCCGGCTCCTCTACCAATTAATTACTAACTAAATTATTAAATTTTTTTAGAGAAGATTAATTATTAATTAGTGATCCTCTGCAGTGCAACTGGGCTGGGCTGGGCTGGGCCGGCCACCTGATGAAAACGTCCGTGCCACAAAATCGTTGAAAGCAATAGTACCTGAAATATACATATAGGAGTATGTAACTTTTCTTTTTGCCCGGGAAACCACTTCATTAACAGATTTGCTAAATCACATCTAGATGAAATATACTTATCTCACATCTAAGTCCATCACTGTACGATCTGTTTTGTGCGTTCCTCTCATCGTGTTGTCTGTGCGTTTTTCTATTTTATCCCATTCTCACACATCGGGTTCGGCGTGTTTTCCCTTTTTGTCCACGAGTTTGTTTTCCCCTGGCTGTCGAGTGGAAGAACAATCTTGTTCAGAGTACATTTGAAGCAAAAGTATGTGAAAAATACATCTATCTATCTATCTGAAAGAGAAATACATATATCTATCTACCCATAACAAGCACAATGTGCATGAGTACGAGTAGAAAAAAGGCCGAACCAATTATCCTCCTCGGCTCCGGTTACTAGGGATCAAATGTTTGGTTTAGGACTAAAAATCAACCTCTCAAGTTTAAGCTCTCATTAGCTTTTGGTGATATTTTCAAATGTGAGAAATTATAGGATGGATGAATATTGTATTGTGTTGATCTGACCCTCGTGACCCTCGTGACGGATAGGCTTGGAGTACAAGGCTGATAAATATTTATCTCTAATACATATTTATCTCAACCTCTCAAATATTATATCTCTAACATCCCCTCTTAATCGTAGCGGGAGTAAAGCGGACGATCGCGACTGAATTTGAAGTCTTGTGTTTCCGTCGTCTTCTCCGCTTCCCCATCATCACTGCGTCTCTGATGGGTAGGCACCTAGGGCGGTGACTGCGTCCCTTTCTAGTGCCCCCGTGTGTCTCCTCTACTCCCTCCCGCAGTCACAGCGGGAGTGGCATGGATGCTGGTCATGATGCGGACGCTGTTGATTGGAGTTGTTGCCGATGTGTTGCTGTAGACGTAGTCGTGGTCGTAGTAGTCATGGTTGATGTAGTAGTCGTCGTGGATGGTGAAGCCGCACAAAGCCGGAGGCGCAAAAAAATGCGCTGTGACGGAGCTGCAGACGTGGACAATGCTCCTGCGGATGTCAGAGGGTGCCGTCGGCGATGAGTCCACCGGTTTTGCCAGGACCGGAGAAAACCCATCGAGCACACATCGGTTTTACCAAAACCGTGTGGTTGTGTAGGGGTCGTCACTGTAGTGACGCCGTGTCGACGCGGTCGGGTTGTCGTGGATGACGCAGTCGATGCCATCGTCGTGGTCGCGTCTTGCAGAAAAATCTGTCAGAGGACGCTAGTGTGTCAATGATGATGTTGGTGAAGACTACGTTGATGAAGACCTTGGTGATGGCGTTGCAGCGACATGTCGACGATGATGCGTCGCTTGATGGCGTCCCTGTGGCGACGAAGTGTCAATGTCGTGTCGTGTAGGAGAAGTCGATGAAGAATTGCATCTGATTGCACACCAGCCTGGCGTGTGAACATAAACATTCTGCATTGCATGAGTTCACACCGAAAACCGACGTTCCTTTTCCATTTGTATTTCCAGAAGAGGATTTTGCCTACACCCTTTTTTTACAAGCTTTTTTTTGCAGGGATTTCAACGCCGGTTCCGGTTCGTGCAAGACAGTATTTTTTAGGGGTTAAATCCTATTTAAGTTGGTTTTCTTAAAGTGTTCATCACACCTTAAAAATATGTTCATGCAGTGTAACAAAAATGTTGGCTCAACTTTTAAAAATGCTCGTACCATAAAAAAATGCATGTGACGTTTAAAAAATATTCGCACTTTTCAGAAAAATGTAAATAAAATGTGTATATTTTTGGAAAATGTTTCACAGCCCTGAAAAAATGTACATTATGCTTTTTAAAAATGTTCGTGTGTTTCAAAATATATTTGTGACATTTAGAAAAATCATTTATACAATATAAGAAAATGTTCGCATAGTTAATCATTCAAAAAACGTTTTACGCGTATTAAAAAAAATACGCAGAAGCTTGTATTGTTAAAAATGTTAACCATGTATTTAAAAATGTTAATGTGTACAGACAATGGATTAGATGTATAGAAAAATTTGTTCATAGAGTACACAAAAATTATACATTAAAACATATAATTAGAAGAAAAAATATTAATCATGTATTTGAATAATGTTAGACATGTATAAAAAATGTTCCTGCTGTATATGAAATGTGTACATTGTGCACACAAAAATGTAGACATGTGTCCAAATGGAAGGGGGGAGGAAACAAAAGAAACCGGTGAAAAACAAAGAAAAGAAAAGAAAAAAAAAGGATCCTGCTACATGTCCACAAGAAGAGAAACAATAAAGCCTAGAGGTTAAGATCAGCCTCCTTTGCTAACAAATGAGAGTAATCTCAGCCTTGCTAAAAGTAGTAACCTGGATGCATTTATCATGTAGTAAGGAGCAGTCGTTGTTGAAGAAAATCCCCTAGTAAGCATATATAGGCCAACTAGAACAGGATCCGTCTCATGTAGGAGCTCATCTAGTATTTCATTAAAAAGCGTCCCCCCTCGCTAGGGTTTTACCTTCCTCTCGGCGGCGGCGATTTTCGTCCCTCGTAGAGATCCTATCTTCCCTCCCCTCCTCACCCCGCTAGTCTTCGGCGGGCTGGTAGGTCTAGCCGACGGTGGGGGCCGAGGGTTCTTAGGGATCGTACCGCTCGCGGAAAAACACCCCGGGCGAGAGATTGATGGGAGATACTGCTTGAGGATCGGGCACGTCTGCCTCCGATCTGGAGGCAATGATGGAAGAACTGGGCTTGAATGAAGACGATCTTGAGGACGTTGTGATCGAAGATGAGGAACTTCCGACAGAGGCAACCCGCTGGATGGCAATTGCTAGGGTTCAGACAGAGAAACCGTATAGCCAGTACGGGTTCTTTAGGAAAATGAGGGCTGCTTGGGACTTGGCAAAAGAGGTAAAGATTAGGCCGCTTGAGGATAACCTGTACACGATGCAGTTTGGGTGTGCCTCGGCGACTGGGAACGGATGATGGAGAATGGACCATGGACATTCAAAGGGAAAGATGTAGTTCTGGCACATTATGATGGCTTCACTAAGCCATTGTCAATAGAGCTCAACAAGATCGATATATGGCTGCAGATCCACAATCTTTTCGACGGCTTCTTCTCCAAAATTAAGGCACTTTCCGCTACGGTAGGAGAGTTTATCTTTGCTGAGCCAAAGTCACATGATTTTGAAGGGGATTTCACCCGGGTTCGAGTAAAGATTGATGTCACCAAGCCCCTCAATAATGCAGTCTCGCTTGTGATCAAGAAGAAAGATGTCCTCTAGAGAGTGATATTTAGAGTAAAATATGAACGGCTCCCAGATTGGTGTGTTGTTTGTGGATACCTTGGGCATTTGTTCAAAGAGTGCGGCGATGGGGTTCACCCTCCAAAAGCCTTAGTTTTCAAGGATCTCAAAGCGACCTGGTTCAGAGGACCCGAAAGAGGTCCAGGTGAGGGAAGAGGCCAAGAAGATGGCAATGGAGGAAGGGGAGGCCGTGGGAGAGGACAGTCTGACAGAGGCCGTGGCCGAGGCTCAACCCAGTCCAACCCTTTTGACGGGTACAACGAGGAGGATATTGCTAACTATGTATCTAATGTGGCCATGGATGAGGCAGACAAGAACAGGAAGAGAGGGGCTGCGGGCAGGGGACCCTAAATCATCATTGACATTGGCGGCTGCCATCAGTAACGCTAGCAAGCCTTTGCTGCTACCTCTGCCAGAAATCCCGCCAATCCTTTCATCAGTGCAAGAGCCGAAGAGGAACAAGCTAAGCTCGAACACAACCGTCAAGAACAATGGGAAGAATGTTGTGGTGACCAGAAATCTTTATGCATGTTTGGTGGGCTCCCAAGGGGGTTCGCGCCTAGCGCAGTGATTCTCCTGTGTTGGAATTGTCGTGGGGCTGGCAAACCTGCGATAGTTCAAGAACTTCGTGATCTAACGAAGCAGTTTGCCCCCTCTGTATTATGTATCCTTGAAACTAAAATAGAGGGATCTAGAGTCGAGAATATGGTTGGTTCTTTAGGTTATAATAAGAGTTTTGTTGTTAGCAGTTCGGGCAGAAGCGGCGGATTAGGAATATCCTTGAAACAATTTTCTTTTTCTTTAGAAAGAACTCCGGCTCCTCTATCAACCAATTAAAAAAACAATTTGAGACACTCTACCAATTTTTTTTACTACTACTAGTTTTTCTCTGCATTGCAATCGGGCTGGGCTGGCCGACTAACTGATGAATACGTCCGTGGGGGAGAACAAGTACTCCCTCCGTCCCGAAAAACATGTCACGAGCGCAGTTCATTGGCAATTTTTCAAAAAAGCCATCGTGGTTTCAAAACCGTATCAAACAAGTCCCAGCCCCCGTCTTCCTCCTCCTCTGTCGCCAGCGGCCGGCGTCGCCCAGCTGCGCGATTCGCCGCCCACCAGGAAGTGCGCCACCACCGTCGCCACGTACCTGCTCCGCCGCCTTCGTCGCCAGGTACTGCTCCACCGCCGTCGCCGAAACCTGGACCGCACAATTACCTACGGGTGTCGCCAGAACCTCCCAACACGTCCTCCTCGAGCTCGCGCGCGTCCTCCTCAAGCTCTAGCGCGTCCCCCTTGAGCTCCAGCACGGCCTCCTTGAGCTTCGCGCGTGCGCCGCTGCAATTCCTCCCGGCCGTGATCCCCTACGAGCTTCGCCGGAAACTGCCTCCACGATCCGGTGGACCAGGAGTTCGCGCGCTTCCTCCTCGATCTCCAGCGCGTCCTCCTCAAGCTCCTGCGCGAGCTTGTGCTGCTCCTTCTCCCCTTCCATACTGCCGCTGCTTCTCCCTCGCCGGTGGAGCTCGTCTGCCCATACAGTTGTTGCTCGTCTGCCCGTGTAGCTGCTCATTGGCCCATGCTGCCGCCAGAGCTCCTGTTCATCAGGAAGAAGAAGGTACTGTAAGGAGTTGCTCCTCTGCTCCTTGCGCTCCTCCGTTCCTGTTTGTCACAAAGAACAAAGAACGAAATGAAAGTAGCTTGAAGATTTCAGGTTACAAGTCAATGTGGGCGCTACTGAATTATGCTTGTGTGGATCAGCCGCTAGATATCATTTTTATTGTGGGTTTGCAAGTGCTACAATCGGGCTGCGCTGGGCTGCGCTGGGCCTACTAGTTTTCCTCTTCAGTGCAATCGGGCTGCGCTGGGCCGACTAACTGATGAATACGTCTGTGGGGGAGAACAAGCGAAAGCACTAATTAACGAGTACTCATTGCAATGAACACTCCCCTTTCCTATGTCGCAACAAGTGGTGCACATGCAGCGCGCCACTTGTCGCAACCTGGGAGTTTTCCCTTTTTTCATAGATCTGTTTATTCAAAATGTTTTATCTTTTAAACCGTGCGTCCAAATCTCGAACCGTTTTCACCATTGAATTCCTCGCGTTGAGATCTTCAAAACTAGATCCCATGTTAACAGGTTTTGACGAATTTTTTTTTCACGAAAAAACCGGACGAAAAAACTGGCGAAAAAACCGAACCGGGAGCACGTTTTTTCCCTTTCTGAAAGAACCCGTGCCTCTCGCGAAAACACAACCGTGCCTCTCGCGAAATCAAAACCGTGACTCTCGCGAAAGAAAAAAATCAGAAAACGCGTATTTTTTCCCTTTCCGAGAGGCACGTCCATGACTCTCACGAAAACACAACCGTGCCTCTCGTGGAAGCAAAACCGTGACTCTCGCGAAAGAAAAAAAAATAGAAAACGTGTTTTTTCGTTTCCGAAAGGCACCGCCGTGACTCTCGCTAAAGCACAACTGTGCCTCTCGCGCAAGAAAAACCGTGACTTTCGCGAAAGAAAAAAAAGAAAACGCCTTTTTTTCACGTAATATTTTTTTTGATCGAAAAGCTAAAGAAGACCGTGGGAAAACCAAAACGTCGAAAAAACCTAAAAAAACCATTTAAAAAGCCGAAAACGCGTTCGGTAAAATAAACAAAATCCGGAGGGAACGTCCAGAGCACGACACGTGGCAAATAGCTAAGAGCGCGCCAAGTGGCGCTGATCGTTGCGAGGCTCCCGAAGGAGCGCTCTTTAACTAGTTGCTCTCGAGAACAAGTATATATATATATATATATATATATATATATATATATATATATATATAGATATATATATATATAGACGGCAGTTTGGGACACCTAGGTGCCCAGGCTCCTTGTCTTTGCACCGTTCGATTGCATTTACATGCGTGCTATTGCAACAGGTATGTGTATTAATGCATTAATCGCTAATTGGATACCATAAATAATGCTCATGCACACCATGCATGGGAACGATTAAAAAACGAAAGAGAATAACATGCATGGCGATGTTGCATATTTGGAGTCATTAATAGAAATAGGAGAGAGAAATCAGAAATAAATACATCATGATTTGTATACATTCATGTTCTTAGGTATATGGAAATATTTTTTCGTGCGTGTATTAATAGGAGGTATATGGTACTGTTATTTGGGACGTATTTTTCAATATTATCTAATTTAAACAAAATGGTAGTGATGTGTTTAAGGAGAATAATTCATAGTTCACATATTAGACCAAATATCTCATGCATATCCATAAATTTTACATACCCACACTCGTCTCGTGGCTGAAACATTTTCCACTTTTTATTATCAGATACCTATTAGGAAACTATCGTACAAAAATGAATGCGTTTTTTTGTCACTTTAGAAAAGCATTCCAAGGAATTGAATACCCACAAATATTTTTAAATATTGTGGGTATGTCATATCCAATGCATTTTACATTATAAAAGTAAATAAGTGTGACATATTTAAAATATATAAAGAACAGTTGCCATATTTAAAATATATAAAAAATGATATAACAAGAAAACTAGCAAAACTATTGACATGCGATGACCATCAGTTCTTTATACACAGTAGAGAGTATGTGGTACATACGATGAATATATCATACAAAAATGGCTATCTAGTAATTAGGATATAACGTCCATTTTTTTGCGGGAATAGAATATAACGTCCATTCAAAAACTTGCGACTCAATGTAAATATTTTATGAATTGAAGGTATCATATACCCACAGATATTTAAGAAAATTACAGGTATTATATACCCACTATATGAGACCAGACGTATGTGGGTATATATTTTTTTCATCGAGCCCAACATCATGTATATCTCCCATCAGTTCTTCATACATAGAGGAGAGTATGTCATACCTACGTATATCCTTTGAGCCCAACGTACCATGTATCTCTATCAGTTCTTCATACGTATGCCCTTTGATTTTGTATATTTCTTTGGTATATCATTTCCATCTACCGTACCTTGGTTATACCAATCATGTCGTCTCTACTAAGGTATATGTTTTTATTTTGGACAGAATCAATGGACGATCATGCATGCAAGGGAAGTTATGGATGGATGTATTGTTTGGAAACAAATGCATGCGTGCTAGTATCACATATGGAAAAACTTGCATGCAAAATTTAATGAGTTTGAATCCGCGGGGCATTAATGAAAAACCAGCTAGGTGCCCACGTCTATCTATCTCCTTTCTTCTTCTTTTTTGCCTCAAGAAACTTCTATCTTTTTTTCTTTTTTTCTTCTTTGCAGGGGAAGGCATTTCATTAATCATGTGGTAACCGTTTCCACCAGATGCCCGGCCCGGCCTCACTAGTGGAAAATGAGGCTTTAGTCCCAGTTGGCGACGGCCTTTAGTTCTGGGTCACCAACCGGGACAACGAAAATGGGACTAAAGACCCCCACCCTTAAGTTCCGGGTTGGCCCTCCACTGGAGGCTAGAGGACCTTTAGTCCCGGTTGGTGACACAAACCGAGACTAAGGTCCGTCCACGTGGCCACGAGCTAGCGCCGGGACTGGAGGACCTTGTGACACAAACCGAGACTAAGGTCCGTCCACGTGGCCACGAGCTAGCGTCGGGGGCTGGAGGACCTTTAGTCTCGGTTGGTGACACAAACCAATGTTGGGGAACGTAGTAATTTCAAAAAATTTCCTACGCATACGCAAGATCATGGTGATGCATAGCAACGAGAGGGGAGAGTGTTGTCTACGTACCAACGCAGACCGACTGCGGAAGCGATCACACAACGTAGAGGAAGTAGTCGTACGTCTTCCCGATCTGACCGATCCAAGCACCGTTACTCCGGCACCTCCGAGTTCTTAGCACACGTTCAGCTCGATGACGATCCTCGGTCTTCGATCCAGCAAAGCGTCGAGGAAGAGTTCCGTCAGCACGACGGCGTGGTGACGATCTTGATGTACTACCGACGCAGGGCTTCGCCTAAGCACTACAACGGTATGATCGAGGTGGAATTTGGTGGCAGGGGCACCGCACACGGCTAAGGAACGATCTCAAGGATCAACTTGTGTGTCTAGAGGTGCCCCCTGCCCCCGTATATAAAGGATGAGAGGGGGAGGGCTGGCCGGCCAAGCAAGGGAGGCGCAGGAGGAGTCCTACTCCTACCGGGAGTAGGACTCCCCCCTCCAATCCTATTCCAACTAGGACTCCAAGGGGGAAAGAGAGAGAGAGGTGGCCGGCCACCTCTCCTAGTCCTAATAGGACTAGGGGAGGGGGGGAGGCGCGCAGCCCTCCATGGCAGCCCCTTTCACCTTTCCACTAAGGCCCATGTAGGCCCATTTGGCTCCCGGGGGGTTCCGGTAACCCTCCCGGTAATCCGGTAAAATCCCGATTTCACCCGGAACACTTCCGATGTCCAAACATAGGCTTCCAATATATCAATCTTTATGTCTCAACCATTTCGAGACTCCTCGTCATGTCCGTGATCACATCCGGGACTCCGAACAACCTTCGGTACATCAAAATGCATAAACTCATAATAACTGTCATCGTAACGTTAAGCGTGCGGACCCTACGGTTCGAGAACAATGTAGACATGACCGAGACACGTCTCCGGTCAATAACCAATAGCGGGACCTGGATTCCCATATTGGCTCCTACATATTCTACGAAGATCTTTATCGGTCAGACCGCATAACAACATACGTTGTTCCCTTTGTCATCGGTATGTTACTTGCCCGAGATTCGATCGTCGGTATCCAATACCTAGTTCAATCTCGTTACTGGCAAGTCTCTTTACTCGTTCCGTAATACATCATCTCACAACTAACATCTTAGTTATAATGCTTGCAAGGCTTATGTGATGTGTATTACCGAGAGGGCCCAGAGATACCTCTTCGACACTCGGAGTGACAAACCCTAATCTCGAAATACGCCAACCCAACATCTACCATTGGAGACACCTGTAGTACTCCTTTATAATCACCCAGTTACGTTGTGACGTTTGGTAGTACCCAAAGTGTTCCTCCGGTAAAAGGGAGTTGCATAATCTCATAGTTATAGGAACATGTATAAGTCATGAAGAAAGCAATAGCAACATACTAAACGATCGGGTGCTAAGCTAATGGAATGGGTCATGTCAATCAGATCATTCAACTAATGATGTGACCTCGTTAATCAAATAACAACTTCTTTGTTCATGGTTAGGAAACATAACCATCTTTGATTAACGAGCTAGTCAAGTAGAGGCATACTAGTGACACTCTGTTTGTCTATGTATTCACACATGTATTATGTTTCCGGTTAATACAATTCTAGCATGAATAATAAACTTTTATCATGATATAAGGAAATAAATAATAACTTTATTATTGCCTCTAGGGCATATTTCCTTCAGTCTCCCACTTGCACTAGAGTCAATAATCTAGATTACACAGTAATGATTCTAACACCCATGGAGCCTTGGTGCTGATCATGTTTTTCTCGTGGAAGAGGCTTAGTCAACGGGTCTGCAACCTTCAGATCCGTATGTATCTTGCAAATCTCTATGTCTCCCACCTGGACTAGATCCCGGATGGAGTTGAAGCATCTCTTGATGTGTTTGGTCCTTTTGTGAAATCTGGATTCCTTTGCCAAAGCAATTGCACCAGTATTGTCACAAAAGATTTTCATTGGACCCGATGCACTAGGTATGACACCTAGATCGGATATGAACTCCTTCATCCAGACTCCTTCGTTCACTGCTTCCGAAGCAGCTATGTACTCCGCTTCACATGTAGATCCCGCTACGACGCTTTGTTTAGAACTGCACCAACTAACAGCTCCACCGTTTAAAGTAAACACGTATCCGGTTTGCGATTTAGAATCGTCCGGATCAGTGTCAAAGCTTGCATCAACGTAACCTCTTACGGTGAGCTCTTTGTCACCTTCATACTTTTGTTGTAGTTGCGGATGCTTGCAATAGAGGTTAATCATAAGTGGGATGCTTGTCCGAGTAAGGGCAGCACCCAAGCATCGGTCCACCCACATATCAGATTATCAAAGTACCGAATGCGGATCATACGAACGTGATGAAACTAGCTTGACGATAATACCCATGTATCCTCGGGAGCGTTTTCCTTTATATAAGAAATTGTCCAGGCTTGTCCTTTGCTACAAAAAGGATTGGCCACCTTGCTGCACCTTATTTACTTTTATTACTTGTTGCTTGTTACCGTTTACCTTATCACAAAACTATCTGTTACCGATAATTTCAGTGCTTGCAGAGAATACCTTACTGAAAACCGCTTGTCATTCCCTTCTGCTCCTCGTTAGGTTCGACACTCTTAATTATCGAAAGGACTACGATAGATCCCCTATACTTGTGGGTCATCAGGACTCTTTTCTGGCGCCGTTGCCGGGGAGTGAAGCGCCTTTGGTGAGTGGAACTTGGTAAGGAAATATTTATATAGTGTGCTGAAATTTACTATCACTTGTTACTATGGAAAGTAATCCTTTGAGGGGCTTGTTCGGGGTATCTGCACCGAAGAGCAAAGAGTTTCTCCTCAACCTACTGAACTTGCAGAAAATGATTGCTTTGAAATTCCTTCGGGTATGTTAGAGAAACTGCTAGCTAAGCCTTTTGCAGGAGATGGAACAATGCATTCTGATTCACACCTAATCTATGTGGATGAAGTTTGTGAATTATTTAAGCTTGCAGGTATACCCGGTGATGTTATTAAGAGGAAGGTTTTCCCTTTATCTTTGGAGGGAGACGCATTGACATGGTATAGGCTATGTGATGATATGGGATCTTGGGACTATAAACGATTGAAATTGGAATTTCACCAGAAGTTTTATCCTGTGCATCTTGTTCATCGTGATCGCAATTATATATATAATTTTTGGCCTCGCGAAGGAGAAAGCATCGCTCAAGCTTGGGGGAGGCTTAAATCAATGTTATATTCATGCCCCAATCATGAGCTCCCAAGAGAAATAATTATTCAAAAAAATTATGCTCGGCTTTCTGAAAACAATCGCACCATGCTCGATACTTCTTGTTCTGGCTCTTATATGATGAAGACAATTGAATTCAAATGGGATTTATTGGAATGAATTAAACACAACTCTGAAGGTTGGGACCTCGAGGAAGGTAAGGAGTCAGGTATGACACCTAAGTTTGATTGTGTTAAATCTTTTATGGACACCGATGTTTTCCGTAAATTTAGCACTAAATATGGACTTGACTCTGAGATAGTAGATTCTTTTTGTGAATCATTTGCTACTCATGTTGATCTCCCTAGAGAGAAGTGGTTTAAATATCATCCTCCCATATAAGTAAAAGTAGTTGAACCTATTAATGTTGAAGAAAAGACTATCACTTATAATGATCCTATTGTTCCTACTACTTATGTTGAGAAACCACCTTTCCCTGTTAGAATAAAGGATCATGCTAAAGCTTCAACTGTGGTCTGTAAAAGCAATATTAGAACTTACACACCTCCTGAGCAAGTTAAAGTTGAACCTAATATTGCTATTGTTAAAGATCTTTTGGCTGATAATATTGATGGGCATGTTATTTACTTCTGCAATGAAACTGCTAGAATTGCTAAACCTTGTGCTAAAGATAAGCATAGACCTGTTGTAGGCATGCCTGTTATTTCTGTTAAAATAGGAGATCATTGTTATCATGGCTTATGTGATATGGGCGCTAGTGCTAGTGCTATACCTTTTGACTTATACAAAGAAATTATGCATGATATTGCACCTGCTGAGATAGAAGATATTGATGTCACAATTAAACTTGCCAATAGAGATACTATTTCACCAATGGGGATTGTTAGAGATGTTGAAGTCTTGTGTGGGAAAACTAAATATCCTGTTGATTTCTTGTCCGTGGTTCCCCACAAGATAGCTTTTGCCCCATTATATTTGGTAGACCCTTCTTGAATACTGTTAATGCTAAGATAGACTGCAAAAGGGATGTTGTTACTATTGGTCTGGATGATATGTCTCATGAGTTTAATTTCTCTAAATTTAGTAAACAACACCGTGAAGAGGAATTGCCTAGTAAGGATGAAATTATTGGTCTTGCTTCTATTGTCATACCTCCTAATGATCCTTTAGAACAATATTTGCTTGACCATGAAAATGATATGTTTATGAATGAAAGAAGGGAAATAGATGAAGTATTCTTTAAACAAGAACCAATTCTGAAACACAACTTGCTTGTCGAAATCCTAGGGGATCCCCCTCCACCCAAGGGTGATCCCGTGTTTGAGCTCAAACCATTACCTGATACTCTTAAATACGCTTATCTTGATGAGAAAAAGATATATCCTATTATTATTAGTGCTAACCTTTCAGAGCATCAAGAAGAGAGATTATTGAAAACTCTGAAGAAGCACCGCGCTGCTATTGGATATACTCTTGATGATCTTAAGGGCATTAGTCCCACTCTATGCCAACACAAAATAAATTTGGAGAAAGATGCCAAACCAGTTCGTGATCACCAACGATGGCTGAATCCTAAGATGAAGGAAGTAGTAACAAAGGAAATATTAAAGCTTCTGGAGGCAGGTATTATTTATCCCGTTGCTGATAGTCAGTGGATAAGCCATGTCCACTGTGTCCCTAAGAAGGGAGGTATTATCGTCGTTCCTAATGATAAAGATGAATTGATCCTGCAAAGAATTATTACTGGTTATAGGATGGTAATTGATTTCCGCAAATTAAATAAGGTTACTAAAAAGGATCATTACCCCTTACCTTTTATTGATCAAATGCTAGAAAGATTATCCAAACATACACATTTTTGCTTCCTAGATGGTTATTCTGGTTTCTCTCAAATACCCGTGTCAGTTGATGATCAATCTAAGACCACTTTTACTTGTCCTTTCAGTACTTTTGCTTATAGACGTATGCCTTTTGGTTTGTGTAGTGCTCCTGCTACTTTTCAAAGATGCATGATGGCTATATTCTCTGACTTTTGTGAAAAGATATGCGAGGTTTTCATGGACGATTTCTCCGTCTATGGATCTTCTTTTGATGATTGCTTAAGCAACCTTGATCGAGTTTTGCAGAGATGTGAAGACACTAATCTTGTCTTGAACTAGGAGAAGTGTCACTTTATGGTTAATGAAGGCATTGTCTTGGGGCATAAAATTTCTGAAAGAGGTATTGAAGTCGATAAAGCTAAAGTTGACGCTATTGAGAAGATGCCATGTCCCAAGGACATCAAAGGTATAAGAAGTTTCCCTGGTCATGCCGGTTTTTATAGGAGGTTCATTAAGGACTTCTCAAAAAATTCTTGGCCTCTGACTAATTTATTACAAAAAGATATACCGTTTGTCTTTGATGATGATTGTGTAGAAGCATTTGAAATACTTAAGAGAGCATTGATCTCTGCACCTATCGTTCAGCCACCTGATTGGAATTTACCCTTTGAAATTATGTGCGATGCTAGCAATTATTCTGTAGGTGGTGTTCTAGGGCAAAGAGTTGATAAAAAACTAAATGTTATTCATTATGCTAGTAAAACTCTAGACACTGCCCAGAGAAATTATGCCACTACCGAAAAAGAATTTTTAGCAGTTGTATTTGCATGTGATAAGTTCAGATCCTACATTGTTGATTCTAGAGTAACCATTCACACTGTTCATGCTGCTATTAAATATCTTATGGAAAAGAAGGATGCTAAACCTATACTTATTAGATGGGTTCTCCTGCTATAAGAATTTGATTTGCATATTATTGATAGAAAGGGAGCTGAAAACCCCGTTGCAGATAACTTGTCTAGGTTAGAAAATGTTCTTGATGACCCACTACCTATTGATGATAGCTTTCTTGATGAACAAGTAAATGTCATAAATACTTCTCGCACTACTCCATGGTATGCTGATTATGCTAATTACATTGTTGCTAAATTTATACCACCTAGTTTCACATATCAGCAAAAGAAAAAGTTTTTCAATGATTTAAGACATTACTTCTGGGATGAGCCACATCTTTATAAAGGAGTAGATGGTGTTATTAGACGTTGTGTACCTGAGCATGAACAGGAACAGATCCTATGCAAGTGTCACTCCGAGGCTTATGGAGGACACAACGCTGGAGACAGAACTGCACAGAAGGTATTGCAATCCGGTTTTTATTGGCCTACTCTCTTCAAGGATGCTCATAAGTTTGTCTTGTCTTGTCTTGTGTTGTGATGAATGTCAAAGAATTGGTAATATTAGTAGACGTCAAGAAATGCCTATGAATTATTCACTTGTTATTGAACCATTTGATATTTGGGGCTTTGATTATATGGGACATTTTCCTGCCTCCAATGGATATACACATATTTTAGTTGCTGTTGATTATGTTACTAAATGGGTAGAAGCTATTCCAACTAGTAGTGCTGATCATAACACGTCTATTAAAATTCTTAAAGAAGTTATTTTTCTGAGGTTTGGAGTCCCTAGATATTTAATGATTGATGGTGGTTCACATTTTATTCATGGTGCTTTCCGTAAGATGCTTGCTAAGTATGACGTTAATCATTGAATTGCATCTCCATATCATCCACAGTCTAGTGGTCAAGTAGAATTGAGTAATAGAGAGCTCAAATTAATTTTGCAAAAGACTGTTAATAGATCTAGAAAGAATTGGTCCAAGAAACTTGATGATGCATTATGGGCTTATAGAACTGCATATAAGAATCCTATGGGTATGTCTCCATAAAAATGGTTTATGGAAAAGCATGTCACTTACCTCTCGAACTTGAACATAAGGCATATTGGGCTATTAAAGAGCTCAACTATGATTTCAAACTTGCTGGTGAGAAGAGGTTATTTGACATCAGCTCACTTGATGAATGGAGAACCCAGGCTTATGAAAATGCCGAACTATTCAAAGAAAAAGTTAAAAGATGGCATGACAAAAGGATACAAAAGCGTGAATTTAATGTAGGCGATTATGTTTTGCTATACAACTCCCGTTTAAGATTTTTTGCAGGAAAACTTCTCCCCAAATGGGAAGGCCCTTACGTTATCAAGGAGGTCTATCGTTCCGGTGCCATAAAAATCAACAACTTCGAAGGCACGAATCCGAAGGTGGTGAACGGTCAAAGAATCAAACATTATATCTCAGCTAATCCCATAAATGTTGAAACTAATGTTATTGAAACCGTAACCCCGGAGGAATACATAAGGGACACTTTCCTAAACATTTCAGACTCCGAAAAGGAATAGGTACATGGTACGGTAAGTAAACCGACTCCAAAACAGTTCAAGTGGCAATTTTTCTCTGTTTTGGAATATTTAGAAAAATAGAAAAATAAGAAGCAGTCCAGGAAGGACACGAGGCCTCCACGAGGGTGGAGGGCGTGCCCTACCCCCTAGGCGCGCACCCCTGCCTCGTGGGCACCTCGTGCACTCTCCGGACTGTGTTTTCTTGCACGATACGTATTTTGGTTGGCAAAAATTCATTATATAATCTCCCAAAGGTTTTGACTCCTGTATCACGCAATTATTCTCTGTTTTCGTTTCGAGCTGTTTTCTACCAGATTTGTCAAGGCCAAGCATCATGTCGTACCCCTTCTCCAACAATGGTACAACGATGCTTTGCTAATGAAGATAGAGCTGAAGAGAGAAGAACCCAGGGAGATCAACAAAGATGATGGGATCAAGAAGGCCATGGAGGAGCAAGCTCCTGCAGCAGAAGACATCCTTCCACCTCTTTTCACCCCGACTGAGATTGAAGCTTTCAAGATGATTGAGTTAGCTCGCATACAAAACAAGTATCTCACAAGTGAAAATATTTTGTTGAAGGAACATATCGTTGCACTCAAGGGCATCATTCGCAAGTTGGAGGATATCTTACGCTCGATGTCCGACTATCCACCATCACCACCATCTTTTCCGCCCCCGAAGAAGGAGATATAATCACATGGGTATGGGCACTCCCCTTGGCAACTGCCAAGCTTGGGGGAGATGCCCCGGTATCGTATCACCATCACACTCCTATCTTTACCGTTTTTCTTAGTTCGATCCTTTTAGTAATATTTTGATCTAGTAGAATAAAGTTTTGGTATGATCTAGTTGTGAGTTTTGCTTTATGATCTCTCTATGTAATCGAGTCCGTAAGCTATATAATAAAGATTAGTGTTGAGTCAAGGGCTTGATTTTCTTGCTATGATCTTGAGTGAATGATAAAAGAAAAGAAAGAGTAAAAATAAATAAGGAGATCATATTGATCTTATGGATAGTAATGACTTCACATAAAAAGAGTATGATGATTAAAAGTTGTTGAGAGTTGACAAACATAGTTTTGGTCATCGTTGCAATTAATAGGAAGTAATAAAGGATGAGAGGTTCACATATAAATATACTATCTTGGGCATCTTTTATGATTGTGAGCACTCATTAAATATGACATGCTAAAGAGTTGATGTTGGACAAGGAAGACAACGTAATGGGTTATGTTTTCTTATATCTGAGATAAAGTATATTGTCATGGATCATCCAACATGTTGAGCTTGCCTTTCCCCCTCATGCTAGCCAATTCCTTGCACCAAGTAGAGATACTACTTGTGCTTCCAAATTCCCTTAAACCCAGTTTTGCCATGAGAGTCCACCATACCTATCGATGGATTGAGTAAGATCCTTCAAGTAAGTTGTCATCGGTGCAAGCAATAAAAATTGCTCTCTAAATATGTATGATTTATTAGTGAGGGAGAAAATAAGCTTTATACGATCTTGTGATGTAGAAGTAAGAAAAGCAACGGACTGCATAATAAAGGTCTATATCACAAGTGGCAATATAAAGTGACGTTCTTTCGCATTAAGATTTTGTGCATCCAACACTTAAGCACATGACAACCTCTGCTTCCCTCTGCGAAGGGCCTATCTTTTACTTTTATCTTCTACCCTATGCAAGAGTCACAGTGATCTTCACCCTTCCTTTTTACATTTTATCCTTTGGCAAGCATAGTATGTTGGTACGATCGTGATA
The DNA here is from genome assembly GCA_034509565.1 of Triticum monococcum. Lineage (NCBI taxonomy): Eukaryota > Viridiplantae > Streptophyta > Magnoliopsida > Poales > Poaceae > Triticum > Triticum monococcum. The sequence goes on from CM067847.1 coordinate 793,655,872, forward strand.
TATATATCTAATTGGATGTGAGTTAGCATGAACTATTATTGTTGACATTTACCCTTGAGGTAAGAGGTTGCGAGGAAAAACCATATGCCCCTATCTTTCTCTGTGTCCGATTAAAACTCCGTAACCACAAGTATCGCGTGAGTGTTAGCAATTGTGAAAGACTAAATGATAGTTGAGTATGTGGACTGGCTGAAAAGCTCTTACATAGACTCTTTCTGATGTTATGATAAATTGCAATTGCTTCAATGACTGAGATTATAGTTTGTTGGTTCTCAATGAAGTTTCTGATTCATACTTGACATTGTGAATAGATTATTACTTGAGCATAAGAAATCATATGACAATATCCATATGTGTTGCTGTTATGAGAATAATCATGATGCCCTCATGTCCGTATTTTATTTTATCGACACTTCTATCTCTAAACATGTGGACATATTTATCGATCTCGGCTTTCGCTTGAGGACAAGCGAGGTCTAAGCTTGGGGGAGTTGATATGTCCATTTTGCATCATGCTTTTATATCGATATTTATTGCATTATGGGCTGTTATTACACATTATGTCACAATACTTATGCCTATTCTCTCTTATTTTACAAGGTTTACATAAGGAGGGAGAATGCCGGCAGCTGGAATTCTGGCCTAGAAAAGGAGCAAATATTAGAGACCTATTTTTGGCAACTCCAAAAGTCCTGAAACTCCACGAAAGTTATTTTTGGAAAATATAAAAAATACTGGATGAAGAAAGTACCAGAGGGGGCCCACACCCTGGCCACGAGGGTGGGGGCGCGCCCTGCGCCCCTGGGCACGCCCCCTGCCTTGTGGGCCCCCTGTTGGCCCTCTGGTGCCCATCTTCTACTATATGAGGTCTTTCGTCCGAAGAAAAATCATAAGCAAGCTTTCGGGACGAGACTCCGCCTCCACGAGGCGGAACCTTGGCGGAACCAATCTAGGGCTCCGGCGGAGCTGTTCTGCTGGGGAAACTTCCCTCCGGGAGGGGGAAATCATCGCTATCGCCATGACCAATGCTCCTCTCATCGGCAGAGGGCAATCTTTATCAACATCTTCACCAGCACCATCTCCTCTCAAACCCTAGTTCAACTCTTGTATCCAATTCTTGTCTCTAAGTCTGAGATTGGCACCTGTAGGTTGCTAGTAGTGTTGATTACTCCTTGCAGTTGATGCTAGTTGGTTTACTTGGTGGAAGATTATATGTTCAGATCCTATATGCATATTAATACCCCTCTGATTATGAACATGAATATGCTTTGTCAGTAGTTACGTTTGTTCCTGAGGACATGGGAGAAGTCTTGCTATTAGTAGTCATGTGAATTTGGTATTCGTTCGATATTTTGATGAGATGTATGTTGGCTCTCCTCTAGTGGTGTCATATGAACATCGACTACATGACACTTCACCATTATTTGGGCCTAGAGGAAGGCATTGGGAAGTAATAAGTAGATGATGGGTTGCTAGAGTGACAGAAGCTTAAACCCTAGTTTATGCGTTGCTTCGCAAGGGGCTGATTTGGATCTGTATGTTTCATGCTATGGTTAGGTTTACCTTAATACTTTTGTTGCAGTTGCGGATGCTTGCAATAGAGGGTAATCATAAGTGGGATGCTTGTCCGAGTAAGGGCAGCACCCAAGCACCGGTCCAGCCACATATCAGATTATCAAAGTACCGAACGTGAATCATATGAACGTGATGAAACTAGCTTGACGATAATTCCCATGTGTCCTCGGGAGCACTTTCCTTTATATAAGAAATTGTCCAGGCTTGCCCTTTGCTACAAAAAGGATTGGGTCACATTGCTGCACCTTATTTACTTTTAGTACTTCTTGCTTGTTACCGTTTACCTTATCACAAAACCATTTATTACCGATAATTTCGGTGCTTGCAGTGAATACCTTACTGAAAACCGCTTGTCATTTCCTTCTGCTCCTCGTTGGGTTCGACACTCTTACTTATGGAAAGGACTACGATAGATCCCCTATACTTGTGGGTCATCAGGGGGTCCCGAATTGTGCGTCTAAGGTTGATGGTAACAGGAGATGGGGGACACGATGTTTACCTAGGTTCGGGCCCTCTCTATGGAGGTAATACCCTACTTCCTGCTTGATTGATCTTGATGAATAAGAGTGTTACAAGAGTTGGTCTACCACGAGATCGTAATGGATAAAACCCTAGAAGCCTAGCATGTATGACTATGGTAATGAGTATCTCCTTTCTGGACTACGCCCTCCGGTTTATATAGACACCGGGGGGATCTAGGGTTACATAGAGTCGGTTACATAAGAAGGAATCTTCATAGTTAGTCGCCAAGCTTGCCTTCCACGCCAAGAAAAGTCCAATCCAGACACGGGTACAGTCTTCGGCCTTCATGTCTTCATAGCCCATCAGTCTGGCCCACGAATAACAGGCCGGATGCCCGAGGACCCCTTAGTCCAGGACTCCCTCATCCTTCCTTCCCTCCCACTCCTACTATTGGAAGGGGTGGAATCCTACTCCCGGTGGGAGTAGGACTCCCCTTGGGGCGTGCCTAGGAGGACGGCCTCCTCGCCCTGCTCCACTCCTTTATATACGGGGGAGGGGGCACCCCATAGACACAAAAGTTGATCATTGATATCTCAGCCGTGTGCGGTGCCCCCCTCCACCGTAATCCACCTCGGTCATATCGTAGCGGTGCTTAGGCGAAGCCCTGTGTCGGTAGCTTCATTTTCACTATCATCACGCCGTCGTGCTGACGGAACTCTCCCTCGAAGCTCTACTGGATCAAGAGTTCGTGGGACGTCACCGATCTGAACGTGTGCAGATCGCGGAGGTGTTGTACGTTCGGTACTAGGATCGGTCGATCATGAAGACGTACGACTACATCAATCGCGTTGTCATAACGCTTCCGCTTACGGTCTACAAGGGTACGTGGACGACACCCTCTCCTCTCATTGCTACGCATTACCATGATCTTGCGTGTGCGTAGGAATTTTTTTGAAATTACTACGTTCCCCTACTCCCTCCGTCCCAAAATACGAGTACAAAGTTGGGTCATCTATTTTGGAACGGAGGGAGTAGCAAACAGCAAATTGATACTCACTAACTCACTGACACGACAACAGGAAAACAGTGAAGCGGTCAAGACAAAACCGGTAAGAAAAAAACCATGTTGAAGGCACCAGCAAAACAAGGGGAATTCACCCCAAAGGGGCTAGCTTAGCCGGCTTAATTTTTCTATATACAAGAAGTGATACATATTGGATGGTCCACCTAACATGACACAGTTTTGCACATGCTGCGGGGAGGATCACCGAGGATCTCCATGAGGAAGAACCTTACCCACGGCGTCATGTATCGTCCCTGAAGTTGATGCGGAAATAGAGGTGGCAATCCACGGCGTCCACCCAGCGGCAGGAGAAGCCATGGCTGTCCACCGGATACAAATCCTTGAGATCAGACATGTACGGAGCTAGATGAGTACATAGGTGTACATCTCCCATTATTCTTTTTAAAAAGATTATATAGGTACATTGTTAAACCATATGGTTTGAAAAATATTTGTTAAATATATGGTTAAATTTGTACATGAGTGCTATAGAAACAAGTATATCTCAAGCAGACCCTCACATATGATTAAATTTATACTCTAGAATTTTCTACAGATGTATGCCTAATCATATAATACAACCACTATTAAAATATTATGGAACTCATATGTTTTAGATAAAACTAACATATATATGTATAAACTACATAATTTACACAAGTATAAAATAATAAAAATAAATTACAAAGTATAAATTGAATTTAGCAATGCATAACTATTTTTAAGGATATATATTACAAATATATAATAAATAAATGATACAACTAACATTTAACTTTGTTTTGTTTTTAAGTATGCCAAATAAATAATGAAAAAGTATACTCCTTAACACAGTAGTATAGTAAGTATAAAATTTCAGTATAAAATATATGTGTTCTTTTCGAGCAAATTGTCTACTTGATTTGCTTTTAGTGCAAATCATAAAATTTGATCCTATTTTCATTATTTAATTTTTCCGTATGTGGAAAATGCAAATTTTTGGTGTTCCTTATTATCTTAAGACAGTGTATGCTTATAAATTGGATAATCTTAATGATATTAGGCAAGCTCTACATATGCTGAGTGAATGTGGGTATTGTAGCAAAACTTCCAATTGGAAATGAGAAAAGGCAATAACACATGCAATAATCGTAATATCATTTGCCCTTGAGAATGGGCCATTTTTACATTGTCATGACTCGAAAAACTTTACCCATGGTGAAGGTGGCTTCCTTAAAGTCGTTGTTATATCAAATAAAGGAGCTATATGCATTCACGATAAAGTAATTGACGTGATCTAATTACCATTTTAATCTTTCGTCACCTAGAGTCATGCTTTCCTATATTGTAAGATTACCATTCTGTTGGAATTTTTTGTTAACATGACTAGAGTAAAAGCCAGAAGTTTTAAAAGTGATACAAATGAGTTATGAGATAAGCATGATGTATAACCAATAATTGGTTGTTTGTATTTGTTTGTACCGAATGATTAATGCTCTTATGGATACATAATTTTAGTCTTTGAGAATAACAATTCTGGAGCCACTCATAATATCTAATTTCAACTCCGAGGTAGTTGGCTGTTGTTGGATTTTGCTCTGTATTTTTGTATCACCCTGAATTTCTGAACTCCATGGGCTAACTTGAAATATGAACTTAATACCAAGGAAATTATTGGGCATCTTTTTCCTGTTTTGCGGAGGTGCCCTCTGTGGGTCGTGTCTGACTCTTGTCAGTTGCAAGGTAAATAACTATTGCATATTTTCATGGCACACCTAGTGTGTTAAAAGTCAAAAATGACTAGTTTACTATGCTCAAAATCGATAAATTAGAAGTATACCGACTGTTCTGCTCTTTATGTTTTAGCCATATAACATTGTATCTTTCCACCTTAGTCACTACCTATCCTTTTTTATGATTAACGTAACTGTCTGGGCTAATCAACATCAATGTCCAGGACCTACTAGTAAGAACATTGTTGTTGATTTCTCTCACTTGACCCATACGTTCAGTTAACCTACTCAAAAGGAGGTCACTATGTTATGGTGACTTTACCTCCCCCCACGCATCGGTGTAACCTTGTAATTGTTGCTATGTATTGGCTACTTTGAATAATATTCCGGTGGGGATCCCCCCTAATTGTTCAAAATAAGTAGCTGACTAGCTACTAGCATGTTGATGATTCATGAGTAGTACAATAGTACCACTTTATTATATACCTTGTGAGCCGCGTTGGTGGTGGTGATAGTGGACGTGGTGGTGGAAGGGTTGGATGTCTGTTGCTTGTTGCTCTCAGGCCTATTTTCATGCATGATCCAGTTGGTTTTCTCCCCCCTAGGCGCCCGACACTTGTAGAAGAAAGGTGTCTTCTTGATGACGATGAGCATGAGAGGTGGGTGGTAGAGCTCCTTGTCATTTCCGGTGGCCTTCCAATAGCCGACATCCATCTCTCGATTCATTCGTATCCCGATGGGGTACTTGTGATCCTTTCGGCAGTAAAAGTACCACTCCTTCTCCCCCATATACACATTCTCTGGTAGCTCCCATGGCTCATACTTGTTGAATTTCACATCCTCAATCGCCACAGCGGCAAAGTTTGCATTTGCACCTCGGGGACCACACAAAACTGGATGATCTCCTCATTCGTCGGGTGGATCATAAATTCCGGTGATAGCTCCAACTGTTGCTGCTGAACTTGAAGGTAGTTTGCCATGGTGGAGGCTTTTTGTGCAATGGATCCTGGGGTGATGGAAATATTGGACGCAACCATAAAGATGTATATAACCATGGAAGTAATTTAATGAGCTAGAAATATCCATCGAGGCGCTTAAATAGGAGTAAATGCGTGTACTGGTAGGGCTCTTGCAAGAGAAGCCTCAACATTTCCAAGCCTTTTTAAAATTTTGCATCTAGTGGCACTGGCTATGGGTGGATAGATATATATATCTTCGTCTTTACAAATGTGCGTTGTTTGCCGTGTTAGAGGCGCATGCCCTTGTGGTGACAAGTAGCAAGGTTTCTCGAGCTTATCCAAGCCATGACATGCCAGGCCGGCCCAGCAGTCATTCGCAGGCTTACGCTTTGATGACATCACAAACGATTTTCTTTTGTTTATATTTTATTTTTTCAATATACCAATTGCATGTATTTAAAAAAATATTAAGTTGCTTCCTCCTATCCATATCAGTTGTCGCTGAATCATATGTATATAGAGTGTTCAGCACACATTGAAAATATGGTCATGCAGTGTAACAAAATTGTTGGCTCAACTTTTAGAAAAAAATTGTACCATACAAAAAGAATGTTTGTATCATTTAAAAATATTCACACGTTTCACAATTGTAAGTGGAATTTTGAAAAATGGTCTACAATATAAAAAATGTCTGCATAAATTTTTGAAAAATGTTTCGAGCCACTCAATAAATTTTGCATTATATTTTCTGAAATGTTCACGCGTTTCAAAGTTATGTTTGTGTTATTAAAAAAAGTTCATACAGTGCAAGGAAATGTTTTCATATTTAAAAATAATATTAGTATCATTAGATAAAGAGTTTAAAGTACATCTGAAAATTTTTAAACGTATTCAAAAAATAGTCAAAAACATGTATTTGAAAAAATGTTAAACATCCAGAAAAAATGTTTAGATTATACAAAACATGTAGATAATGTGTGAAAAAAAAGTAGATATCAAAACATGTACTTAGAAGAAAACAAATGTCAATCATGTATTGGAAAAAAATTAGACGTGCATAAAAAATGTCACATGCTGCATGCTGCATGTGTCAAACTGATGGTGTAGAGCATGTTGCTCCCTTGGACATCGCCACAAAAGTTCGCCCTGGATTAGATGTGGAATAAAATTACTAGCACACATTTAAAAGTGTAAGTAATAGTTTATTGGCACACATTTCAAAGTGTAAATAAGTGCGTATGTCGTGGATGGAACTCCCTCTAGGTCGGTGCACGCCCAAAATTCATTTCCAAATACTATGCACACATGTGATCAAATTCACATTAATAAATTTAATGGAAAAATATAATTTAAAAAATAGTTTATTCTACATGGGTTTAAAAGATGCATGATGTACACCCGGTAGTATTTTACAACACATGCGTATGTAGCTAAGTGAACCCCGGTGGGTAGTGCATATAAAAGCTAATACACATACACTCAATTGAAAAACTAGTACAAGAGAGGCATGACAAGCCATGCCATGCATGCAAACTCTCTAAAGGTCACACTAAAAATTAAAATGCGATGCAAACTAATATACTCGTAGGCATATATCGACCGACTGTCTGTTGGATGATTCATTTATGCGCGCGTGCACACACACACACACACACACACACACACACACACACACACACACATGTTGTCTTGGGTTATCTGATCATCAGTACTGCCAAATATCTTCCATACCCAAGTTCACTAACAAGGTCTCGCCAACTACTGTTGTGTTGGCGTTCCCCGGGAAGTGGTTCCTCAGCCCAGCCACGGCGTCCTCCCGTGACACCATCGATGATGGCGCACTCCCATGCTTAGCGCCGACCATGAATCTCTGATTTGCACCCATATGAATCATCATTTGCTGATGTTGTTGTTGGCACTGCTAGAGCGGTAACGACAGCATTGATAGTAAGTTGCACGACGTCTGGTGGTGTTGGTTCCCAAAGTAGTGGCCATTCATCATAGGAAGCGCCAAACTAACTATCACCGACTAGCCTGCCCCGACGTCGTGCAACTGGTACGAAGCTCCAGGAAACAGCGGTGGATGGGACAATGTTGACCACATGTCATAGTCCATGAGAGGAGGCAATGTATCAAAGTCGACGAAGCCCTGCTTATGTTCTGCTCCCATGGACATTGGCATGGCATATGACGGCATCACAACCTTCTCTAGTCCGGTGCTCTTATGGAAGATCTTGCAAACCACCCACCGTCCCTACAAACATACATAAATTAAATAAGTGCAAATCAACTACGATCAGTAGCACGCGCCGGGTGTGATGTTGTTGTCCTAGATGCCAATCATACTTTGTCATAAACGGCTCACATTCCGCCAATATGTTGCATAACTTGGGTATTTAGGCACCCCTGTACAAGTGCCCATGTCACGAATTGGGGACACAGAGACTCCGCTAGGCTTCGATTCCAACATTGGGCTCGGTCAACCATTCCATCCTTTAGAATATTTAGGACTCATGAAACTCCACGACCTACTAGTAAGAACATTATTGTTGATTCTTCTCTTTTGACCCATACGTTCTCGGAACCTACTCAAAAGGAGGCCACTTTGTCATGGTGGCTTTACCTCCACTCACGCATCGGCGCAACAATGTAATTGTTGCCATGTATTGGCTACTTTGAGTAATATTCAGGTGGGGACCCCCTCTTGTTCAAAATAAGTAGCTAACTACTACTGGCATGTTGATGATTCATGAGTACAAGTATACTATCAATTTATTATATACCTTGGAAGCCGCATTGGTGGTGGTTATAGTGGAGATGGCGGTGGATGGGTTGGATATCAGTTGCTTGTTGCTCTCGAGACTATACTCATGCATGATCAAGTTAGTCTTCTCCCCCCTAGACGCCCGGCCCATGTAGAGGACAATTGTCTTCTTCATGTCGATGAGCGTGAGCGGTGGGTGGAAGATCTCCTTGACCTTTCTGTTGGCCTTCCAATCGCCAACATCCGCCGCCCGGTTCGTTCGTATCCTGGTGGGGTACTTTTGATCCTTTCGATAGTAAAAGTACCACTCCTCCCCATATTCGCCTTCTCTGGTAGCTCCCATGGCTCGTACTTGTTGAGGTGCACATCCTCAATCGCCACGGCGGCAAAGTTTTCATCCAGTACTTGGGGACCACATAGAAGTTGATGATCTCTTCATCCGTCGGGTGGAACTTAAACCCCGGTGGTAGCTCCAACTGTTGCTGCTGAACTTGAAGGTAGTTTGCCATGGTGGCGGCTTTCTGTGCAACGGATCCTGGGTGATGGAAATATTGGACGCAACATAAAGATGTATATAACTATGGAAGGAATTTAATGAACTAGGGATATCCATATGGAGACGCAACCATGCATGGAGACGCTTAAATAGGCGTAAATGTGTGTACTTGCAGGGCTCTTGCAAGAGAAGCCTCAACATTTGCCAGCTTTTTTTGTGTGTATCTAGTGGCACTGGCTATAGATGGATAGATAGATTTCTTCCTCTTTACAACTTTGTGTTGTTTGTCGTGTTAGAGGGGACATGCCCTTGTGGTGACAAGTAGCAAGGTTTCTCGAGCCAATCCAAGCAATGACATGCCAGGCCGGCTCAGCAGTCATTTGCAGAGTGATGCTTTGATGATGTCACAAACTTTATTGGACAGCAGGTGCGGCCAGACGAAACCGACGCAGACACTCAGAGATGGCTGGCCGGGCAAAGCCGAGGCGGTGCCGGTGATGCGCTGTTGTGGTGTTGCACCTGTCCAGTTTGTGGTGTTGAAGAGGAAGATAATTTTCACCCCTTTGTGCGTTGCCAGTTTGGGCGAGACTTGTATCTTGAGATGGCCAAGGTATGAAGGTTACCCAGTATTGATAATCTGATAAATAGTGAGAAGGAGTGGCTGCTAATTGCCCTATCACCATTAAGTGAAATTGAGCGAAGCATGATGGTTATGACTTTTTGGCGTAGCTGGTTTGTCCGGAATGAGATAACACATCAAAAACCAGCCCCACCATTGGAAGTTTCGGTTCGTTTCTTGCAAAGCTACCTGGAGTCGCTGCTGGCGATCAAACTGAATTCCAACATGGACCCGATTAAGGGTAAGTCCGTGGTGGTCTTGGGTTCTTTGACTTCACCGAGCAGAGCTGCACCCCCGGAGGTCAGATGGTCTAGACCGAGCACGGATTGGGTTAAACTAAATACTGACGGGTCCTTCGAGTCTTCTGGAGCAGCGGGAGCTGGAATGATCCTCCGGGATTCAAATGGTGACATTATATTCTCAGCCTGCAGAGATTTATTCTCTTGCAGAGATGCTCTGGAAGCGGAGTTATGTGCATGCATGGAGGGGCTTTCGATATCTATTCAGAGGTCAAATCTTCCTATTGTGGTTGAGATGGATTCTTCGGAGGCAGTGGCCATGATCACTTGTGCTGGCAAGGATCGATCCGTTTATGCTTCTCTTATTAATGAGATAAGATATCTTGTTAGTCTTCGATCTACTTGTATTACTTACGTTTCGCAAGTTCAAAATAAGGCTACTGACTGTCTAGCTGCCTTTGGGAGAGTGGAGAGTAGAACTATGACCTGGATTGGGTCAGGTCCTCTGGAGGTGGTAGAGATTGCTAAAGATGATTGTAAATACTTGATTATTGAGTAATACAAGTATTTCCCCCACAAAAAAAGACTACAAAATGGAGCTAGGGCATCTGCAACATGGACCCTTAAAACGGACATCGCATCTGTCCGTGGAGCAGTCCAGACAGGTGTTCGGACACTAATACGGGAGCCAAAGCTAGCCACGAACGTCCATTCATATTTCAAACAAAATTTAACAAACGCAAACTAATTAATGCAAATTTAAACAAACTGAATGATTTTCATTTAAACTTATATAATTCTTACATAAAATCGAACAATATTTCGTCTGGTGAACCTAAACAAAAAAAATTAAAACCACCCTATACTAGACGGTGATCTCGCACGCATGGTTGAGCTGGCTGACAGCTGGTGCCACCGTTGTCGGAGACGTCAGAGTCGAGCTTACAATGGCGGAAGGGCGCAATGACGTGTCAGGGCTTCCCGCCCGCCGCCTAGCGCTCACGGATGGTCCTCTCCGCTTGCTCCTGCACCACGTGTAGTGTGGCCGCAAACAGCGCGGAAGCAGGCGTGGTTGCTATTGTTGCGGCTTGTCATCCTCGTCGTTGGAGGAGATGATGATCGCCACCTTCATGGAGGAGTCGGCCGCCATGCAGGAAGAGAGCCCCGGAGAACGAGCATGGTGGCTCCATGATCCGGAGCCGGATCCAGATCCGCCCATCAGGCGCCGTGGCCTAGGATTTACCGGTTGCCACTGAGTAGAGAAAGAGTGGATCAGGGGCATTGTGCGGAGATATTTAGAGTGCAATGTGGACGGTGCCAGAGTAGTAATTAAAGAGTTGCAGCCTGCCGAGCAGATGATCATCCCGCTCCAATGCAGCATAGTGGCCGAAGTTAGTTTCTCAGGACAAAGCGTATGCATTTGAGAGGCGTGGCCCACCTAGTCGTGCGATCAGTGCCGCCCACCTGTCTGGTCACATCACGCGGAATCAAAGCCGGCCGGCTGCTGCGACTCCTCGGCGGCATGAATGTGTCGCGAGAAGCTACTCATCCGTTGGAGAGCTATCACAACACAGGTGTTTGGGTGGGACATGGGTGTCAGACACTTATGTGGAAGCAGTTCGGACACCCGCAAAGCTCCCCTGCTTTGGTTCCGGTTTACGAGAATATGGAAGTCCGGACCGGTCCGCGAAGAATAGGGTACCGCGTTGATGGCAAGGTGCGTCTAGGCCGCTCAGTCTGGATAGATGCGGGCGTTTTGAGGGCCAACGTTGGAGATGCCCCATGATTACTAGTTATGGATGAGGGATGGTTCTCCCTATAAATATAGTTGGATGTCGTTCCAATGCGTGTCAAGTGTTCCATTTGCTAAATGCCGTCGGGGTTTCCATTTGTTGATGAGAGGTGGTTGATGTCTGGGAGGTAGGGAGAGAAAGATGTGGCCATCAGTTAATGGTGGTGCTATTTGAAACCATGATCAACATGCATGTTGGGTATTTTGACAGGATGAGTTCACAGAATGGCCGAGAGGGGGGGAGCAAATGAAATATGTCCGCATATATAGCTATGAGGTAAATATAAACTAAACATATGTCATGCCCACGCATTTGAACAAAATAGAATAACAAATGTACAAGTGTTTGACATTGACTTTAAATTATTGCCCGTAGTGAACAAAATAAAATAACGAATGCACACGCTTTGCAGGGTTGCCCGTAGCAAGGCAAGGGCATTTAACTACAGTAATTTTTTGACGTGGCATAGCGCAGCTGACGGCCTTGCAGTTTGCTCTTGGGAAGTGTAATTAACTACAACAAATAGCCATAGCAACTATCCACGTAATGACCGGTCTCATACAATGTCCCATCCTCCGGGTGCTTCACGGCTTCTAGACAGGCGTAGCAATGCTGAGTGTCGACACGAATCTCCATGCCACGATAGGGACCACAAATGTCCTTGCCCTTAACCCCACCTACATATATAAAATGAGATGAATTAGTAGCAAAAATAATGAAGAGGATATGCATGAACTCGGATTCGCGTAGAACTAACCAACTCCTTTTTCCCCTTGCAGAGAAACTATGCAGGTGGGTATCCATGTATCGCGGGCGTGGTCGTAATATACCTCGGCGAACAATAACTCCTCCTTTGAATTCTCCAAGCTACTTTTGGCGGTGAAGTTTACGTGACCATAGAAGCATATCTCATCCATGATCCCGGTGCTAGTGTATATGGCTCTCACGAGCTCATACTTGACCTGTTAGCATATACATATGGTGAGGCAAAAAGGAGGACGAAGTAAATTAGGAAATTTGTGTGTACATACACATGCAAACTAGTCTAGTAGGGAGGGTAATTAAATGTTTTTGAGGTACCTGGTTCTGGTCTTGGCTGTTGTAGTGGTCAAGCGCGGCGGTTATGAACTCGTTTGTCTGGCGCTCGAGGTCCGCCGCGGTGAGACCGCGGTCCTCGTCCTCGTACATGGCATCAAAGGCCGAGTTGTCGCCACCGATATTGTAAGTGGGAACATTATCGGGCTTTCTAGCTAAATAATCATTGTAATCATCGGAGAGGCGTTGGCGGTGGCCAGCGGGAACGTAATCAGCCATGCTCCAATACCTTAGGTTAATAATTGGGTTTAGGCACTTAAGTAATTAGCATCATATATAGTATGTACTAGCTAGCTAGTGTTAGTGTGTAGGAGGAGGAGGAAGAACTTACTCTGGGTAGCATTCGTAGGAAGGCGAGGTAGGGAGACGAGGACCCTCCTCCTGGGGTTCCGGAGGAGGAGGGATCCTCTTGTACAGCACACCGCCGCCGCCGCCGCCAGCATCAGACATGGACGCTAAGGAACTCCGGTAGATCCGATCGGAACCGAACTGTTGCTTACCTCTGTATCTATACGTATCTATCTATGAATCAACCGACTTATCTGGCGTATATATATGTAGACGCGCCAACTGATCTGATTCCTGAATCGGAATCGATGACATCTCCGGCCGACTCCGGCTCCTCTACAATTTTCTTTTTTTCTTTTTAGAAAGAACTCCGGCTCCTCTACCAATTAATTACTAACTAAATTATTAAATTTTTTTAGAGAAGATTAATTATTAATTAGTGATCCTCTGCAGTGCAACTGGGCTGGGCTGGGCTGGGCCGGCCACCTGATGAAAACGTCCGTGCCACAAAATCGTTGAAAGCAATAGTACCTGAAATATACATATAGGAGTATGTAACTTTTCTTTTTGCCCGGGAAACCACTTCATTAACAGATTTGCTAAATCACATCTAGATGAAATATACTTATCTCACATCTAAGTCCATCACTGTACGATCTGTTTTGTGCGTTCCTCTCATCGTGTTGTCTGTGCGTTTTTCTATTTTATCCCATTCTCACACATCGGGTTCGGCGTGTTTTCCCTTTTTGTCCACGAGTTTGTTTTCCCCTGGCTGTCGAGTGGAAGAACAATCTTGTTCAGAGTACATTTGAAGCAAAAGTATGTGAAAAATACATCTATCTATCTATCTGAAAGAGAAATACATATATCTATCTACCCATAACAAGCACAATGTGCATGAGTACGAGTAGAAAAAAGGCCGAACCAATTATCCTCCTCGGCTCCGGTTACTAGGGATCAAATGTTTGGTTTAGGACTAAAAATCAACCTCTCAAGTTTAAGCTCTCATTCGCTTTTGGTGATATTTTCAAATGTGAGAAATTATAGGATGGATGAATATTGTATTGTGTTGATCTGACCCTCCTGACCCTCGTGACGGATAGGCTTGGAGTACAAGGCTGATAAATATTTATCTCTAATACATATTTATCTCAAACTCTCAAATATTATATCTCTAACATCCCCTCTTAATCGTAGCGGGAGTAAAGCGGACGATCGCGACTGAATTTGAAGTCTTGTGTTTCCGTCGTCTTCTCCGCTTCCCCATCATCACTGCGTCTCTGATGGGTAGGCACCTAGGGCGGTGACTGCGTCCCTTTCTAGTGCCCCCGTGTGTCTCCTCTACTCCCTCCCGCAGTCACAGCGGGAGTGGCATGGATGCTGGTCATGATGCGGACGCTGTTGATTGGAGTTGTTGCCGATGTGTTGCTGTAGACGTAGTCGTGGTCGTAGTAGTCATGGTCGATGTAGTAGTCGTCGTGGATGGTGAAGCCGCACAAAGCCGGAGGCGCAAAAAAATGCGCTGTGACGGAGCTGCAGACGTGGACAATGCTCCTGCGGATGTCAGAGGGTGCCGTCGGCGATGAGTCCACCGGTTTTGCCAGGACCGGAGAAAACCCATCGAGCACACATCGGTTTTACCAGAACCGTGTGGTTGTGTAGGGGTCGTCACTGTAGTGACGCCGCGTCGACGCGGTCGGGTTGTCGTGGATGACGCGCTCGATTCCATCGTCGTGGTCGCGTCTTGCAGAAAAATCTGTCAGAGGACGCTAGTGTGTCAATGATGATGTTGGTGAAGACCACGTTGATGAAGACCTTGGTGATGGCGTTGCAGCGACATGTCGACGATGATGCGTCGCTTGATGGCGTCCCTGTGGCGACGAAGTGTCAATGTCGTGTCGTGTAGGAGAAGTCGATGAAGAATTGCATCTGATTGCACACCAGCCTGGCGTGTGAACATAAACATTCTGCATTGCATGAGTTCACACCGAAAACCGACGTTCCTTTTCCATTTGTATTTCCAGAAGAGGATTTTGCCTACACCCTTTTTTTACAAGCTTTTTTTTTGCAGGGATTTCAACGCCGGTTCCGGTTCGTGCAAGACAGTATTTTTTAGGGGTTAAATCCTATTTAAGTTGGTTTTCTTAAAGTGTTCATCACACCTTAAAAATATGTTCATGCAGTGTAACAAAAATGTTGGCTCAACTTTTAAAAATGCTCGTACCATAAAAAAATGCATGTGACGTTTAAAAAATATTCGCACTTTTCAGAAAAATGTAAATAAAATGTGTATATTTTTGGAAAATGTTTCACAGCCCTGAAAAAATGTACATTATGCTTTTTTAAAATGTTCGTGTGTTTCAAAATATATTTGTGACATTTAGAAAAATCATTTATACAATATAAGAAAATGTTCGCATAGTTAATCGTTCAAAAAACGTTTTACGCGTATTAAAAAAAATACGCAGAAGCTTGTATTGTTAAAAATGTTAACCATGTATTTAAAAATGTTAATGTGTACAGACAATGGATTAGATGTATAGAAAAATTTGTTCATAGAGTACACAAAAATTATACATTAAAACATATAATTAGAAGAAAAAATATTAATCATGTATTTGAATAATGTTAGACATGTATAAAAAATGTTCCTGCTGTATATGAAATGTGTACATTGTGCACACAAAAATGTAGACATGTGTCCAAATGAAAGGGGGGAGGAAACAAAAGAAACCGGTGAAAAACAAAGAAAAGAAAAGAAAAAAAAAGGATCCTGCTACATGTCCACAAGAAGAGAAACAATAAAGCCTAGAGGTTAAGATCAGCCTCCTTTGCTAACAAATGAGAGTAATCTCAGCCTTGCTAAAAGTAGTAACCTGGATGCATTTATCATGTAGTAAGGAGCAGTCGTTGTTGAAGAAAATCCCCTAGTAAGCATATATAGGCCAACTAGAACAGGATCCGTCTCATGTAGGAGCTCATCTAGTATTTCATTAAAAAGCGTCCCCCCTCGCTAGGGTTTTACCTTCCTCTCGGCGGCGGCGATTTTCGTCCCTCGTAGAGATCCTATCTTCCCTCCCCTCCTCACCCCGCTAGTCTTCGGCGGGCTGGTAGGTCTAGCCGACGGTGGGGGCCGAGGGTTCTTAGGGATCGTACCGCTCGCGGAAAAACACCCCGGGCGAGAGATTGATGGGAGATACTGCTTGAGGATCGGGCACGTCTGCCTCCGATCTGGAGGCAATGATGGAAGAACTGGGCTTGAATGAAGACGATCTTGAGGACGTCGTGATCGAAGATGAGGAACTTCCGACAGAGGCAACCCGCTGGATGGCAATTGCTAGGGTTCAGACAGAGAAACCGTATAGCCAGTACGGGTTCTTTAGGAAAATGAGGGCTGCTTGGGACTTGGCAAAAGAGGTAAAGATTAGGCCGCTTGAGGATAACCTGTACACGATGCAGTTTGGGTGTGCCTCGGCGACTGGGAACGGATGATGGAGAATGGACCATGGACATTCAAAGGGAAAGATGTAGTTCTGGCACATTATGATGGCTTCACTAAGCCATTGTCAATAGAGCTCAACAAGATCGATATATGGCTGCAGATCCACAATCTTTTCGACGGCTTCTTCTCCAAAATTAAGGCACTTTCCGCTACGGTAGGAGAGTTTATCTTTGCTGAGCCAAAGTCACATGATTTTGAAGGGGATTTCACCCGGGTTCGAGTAAAGATTGATGTCACCAAGCCCCTCAATAATGCAGTCTCGCTTGTGATCAAGAAGAAAGATGTCCTCTAGAGAGTGATATTTAGAGTAAAATATGAACGGCTCCCAGATTGGTGTGTTGTTTGTGGATACCTTGGGCATTTGTTCAAAGAGTGCGGCGATGGGGTTCACCCTCCAAAAGCCTTAGTTTTCAAGGATCTCAAAGCAACCTGGTTCAGAGGACCCGAAAGAGGTCCAGGTGAGGGAAGAGGCCAAGAAGATGGCAATGGAGGAAGGGGAGGCCGTGGGAGAGGACAGTCTGACAGAGGCCGTGGCCGAGGCTCAACCCAGTCCAACCCTTTTGACGGGTACAACGAGGAGGATATTGCTAACTATGTATCTAATGTGGCCATGGATGAGGCAGACAAGAACAGGAAGAGAGGGGCTGCGGGCAGGGGACCCTAAATCATCATTGACATTGGCGGCTGCCATCAGTAACGCTAGCAAGCCTTTGTTGCTACCTCTGCCAGAAATCCCGCCAATCCTTTCATCAGTGCAAGAGCCGAAGAGGAACAAGCTAAGCTCGAACACAACCGTCAAGAACAATGGGAAGAATGTTGTGGTGACCAGAAATCTTGATGCATGTTTGGTGGGCTCCCAAGGGGGTTCGCACCTAGCGCAATGATTCTCCTGTGTTGGAACTGTCGTGGGGCTGGCAAACCTGCGATAGTTCAAGAACTTCGTGATCTAACGAAGCAGTTTGCCCCCTCTGTATTATGTATCCTTGAAACTAAAATAGAGGGATCTAGAGTCGAGAATATGGTTGGTTCTTTAGGTTATAATAAGAGTTTTGTTGTTAGCAGTTCGGGCAGAAGCGGCGGATTAGGAATATCCTTGAAACAATTTTCTTTTTCTTTAGAAAGAACTCCGGCTCCTCTATCAACCAATTAAAAAAACAATTTAAGACACTCTACCAATTTTTTTTACTACTACTAGTTTTCCTTTGCATTGCAACCGGGCTGGGCTGGCCGACTAACTGATGAATACGTCCGTGGGGGAGAACAAGTACTCCCTCCGTCCCGAAAAACATGTCACGAGCGCAGTTCATTGGCGATTTTTCAAAAAAGCCATCGTGGTTGCAAAACCGTATCAAACAAGTCCCAGCCCCCGTCTTCCTCCTCCTCTGTCGCCAGCGGCCGGCGTCGCCCAGCTGCGCGATTCGCCGCCCACCTGGAAGTGCGCCGCCACCGTCGCCACGTACCTGCTCCGCCGCCTTCGTCGCCAGGTACTGCTCCACCGCCGTCGCCGAAACCTGGACCGCACAATTACCTACGGGTGTCACCAGAACCTCCCAACACGTCCTCCTCGAGCTCGTGAGCGTCCTCCTCAAGCTCTAGCGCGTCCCCCTTGAGCTCCAGCACGGCCTCCTTGAGCTTCGCACGTGCGCCGCTGCAATTCCTCCCGGCCGTGATCCCCTACGAGTTTCGCCGGAAAGGCACCGCCGTGACTCTCGCTAAAGCACAACTGTGCCTCTCGCGCAAGAAAAACCGTGACTTTCGCGAAAGAAAAAAAAGAAAACGCCTTTTTTTCACGTAATATTTTTTTTTGATCGAAAAGGTAAAGAAGACCGTGGGAAAACCAAAACGTCGAAAAAACCTAAAAAACCATTTAAAAAGCCGAAAACGCGTTCGGTAAAATAAACAAAATCCGGAGGGAACGTCCAGAGCGCGACATGTGGCAAATAGCTGAGAGCGCGCCAAGTGGCGCTGATCGTTGCGAGGCTCCCGAAGGAGCGCTCGTTAACTAGTTGCTCTCGAGAACAAGTATATATATATATATATATATATATATATATATATATATATATATATATATATATATATATATATATATATATATTTGGGACACCTAGGTGCCCAGGCTCCTTGTCTTTGCACCGTTCGATTGCATTTACATGCGTGCTATTGCAACAGGTATGTGTATTAATGCATTAATCGCTAATTGGATACCATAAATAATGCTCATGCACACCATGCATGGGAACGATTAAAAAAGGAAAGAGAATAACATGCATGGCGATGTTGCATATTTGGAGTCATTAATAGAAATAGGAGAGAGAAATCAGAAATAAATACATCATGATTTGTATACATTCATGTTCTTAGGTATATGGAAATATTTTTTCGTGCGTGTATTAATAGGAGGTATATGGTACTGTTATTTGGGACGTATTTTTCAATATTATCTAATTTAAACAAAATGGTAGTGATGTGTTTAAGGAGAATAATTCATAGTTCACATATTAGACCAAATATCTCATGCATATCCATAAATTTTACATACCCACACTCGTCTCGTGGCTGAAACATTTTCCACTTTTTATTATCAGATACCTATTAGGAAACTATCGTACAAAAATGAATGCGTTTTTTTGTCACTTTAGAAAAGCATTCCAAGGAATTGAATACCCACAAATATTTTAAATATTGTGGGTATGTCATATCCAATGCATTTTACATTATAAAAGTAAATAAGTGTGACATATTTAAAATATATAAAGAACAGTTGCCATATTAAAAATATATAAAAAATGATATAACAAGAAAACTAGCAAAACTATTGACATGCGATGACCATCAGTTCTTTATACACAGTAGAGAGTATGTGGTACATACGATGAATATATCATACAAAAATGGCTATCTAGTAATTAGGATATAACGTCCATTTTTTTGCGGGAATAGAATATAACGTCCATACAAAAACTTGCGACTCAATGTAAATATTTTATGAATTGAAGGTATCATATACCCATAGATATTTAAGAAAATTACAAGTATTATATACCCACTATATGAGACCAGACGTATGTGGGTATATTTTTTTTTCATCGAGCCCAACATCATGTATATCTCCCATCAGTTCTTCATACATAGAGGAGAGTATGTCATACCTACGTATATCCTTTGAGCCCAACGTACCATGTATCTCTATCAGTTCTTCATACGTATGCCCTTTGATTTTGTATATTTCTTTGGTATATCATTTCCATCTACCGTACCTTGGTTATATCAATCATGTCGTCTCTACTAAGGTATATGTTTTTATTTTGGACAGAATCAATGGACGATCATGCATGCAAGGGAAGTTATGGATGGATGTATTGTTTGGAAACAAATGCATGCGTGCTAGTATCACATATGGAAAAACTTGCATGCAAAATTTAATGAGTTTGAATCCGCGGGGCATTAATGAAAAACCAGCTAGGTGCCCAGGCACCTAGGAGCCCCAAACATTTTACCTATATATATATATATATATATATATATATATATATATATATATATATATATATATATATATATATATATATATATACGTCTATCTATCTTCTTTCTTCTTCTTTTTTGCCTCAAGAAACTTCTATCTTTTTTTCTTTTTTTCTTCATTGCAGGGGAAGGCATTTCATTAATCATGTGGTAACCGTTTCCACCAGATGCCCGGCCCGGCCTCACTAGTGGAAAATGAGGCTTTAGTCCCGGTTGGCGACGGCCTTTAGTTCTGGGTCACCAACCGGGACAACGAAAATGGGACTAAACACCCCCACCCTTAAGTTCCGGGTTGGCCCTCCACTGGAGGCTAGAGGACCTTTAGTCCCGGTTGGTGACACAAACCGAGACTAAGGTCCGTCCACGTGGCCACGAGCTAGCACCAGGGCTGGAGGACCTTGTGACACAAACCGAGACTAAGGTCCGTCCACGTGGCCACGAGCTAGCGTCGGGGGCTGGAGGACCTTTAGTCTCGGTTGGTGACACAAGCCAATGTTGGGGAACGTAGTAATTTCAAAAAATTTCCTACGCATACGCAAGATCATGGTGATGCATAGCAACGAGAGGGGAGAGTGTTGTCTACGTACCAACGCAGACCGACTGCGGAAGCGATCACACAACATAGAGGAAGTAGTCGTACGTCTTCCCGATCCGACCGATCCAAGCACCGTTACTCCGGCACCTCCGAGTTCTTAGCACACGTTCAGCTCGATGACGATCCTCGGGCTTCGATCCAGCAAAGCGTCGAGGAAGAGTTCCGTCAGCATGACGGCGTGGTGACGATCTTGATGTACTACCGACGCAGGGCTTCGCCTAAGCACTACAACGGTATGATCGAGGTGGAATTTGGTGGCAGGGGCACCGCACACGGCTAAGGAACGATCTCAAGGATCAACTTGTGTGTCTAGAGGTGCCCCCTGCCCCCGTATATAAAGGATGAGAGGGGGAGGGCTGGCCGGCCAAGCAAGGGAGGCGCAGGAGGAGTCCTACTCCTACCGGGAGTCGGACTCCCCCCTCCAATCCTATTCCAACTAGGACTCCAAGGGGGAAAGAGAGAGAGAGGTGGCCGGCCACCTCTCCTAGTCCTAATAGGACTAGGGGAGGGGGGGAGGCGCGCAGCCCTCCATGGCAGCCACTTTCACCTTTCCACTAAGGCCCATGTAGGCCCATTTGGCTCCCGGGGGGTCCCGGTAACCCTCCCGGTAATCCGGTAAAATCCCGATTTCACCCGGAACACTTCCGATGTCCAAACATAAGCTTCCAATATATCAATCTTTATGTATCGACCATTTCGAGACTCCTCGTCATGTCCGTGATCACATCCGGGACTCCGAACAACCTTCGGTACATCAAAATGCATAAACTCATAATAACTGTCATCGTAACGTTAAGCGTGCGGACCCTACGGTTCGAGAACAATGTAGACATGACCGAGACACCTCTCCGGTCAATAACCAATAGCGGGACCTGGATGCCCATATTGGCTCCTACATATTCTACGAAGATCTTTATCGGTCAGACCGCATAACAAAATACGTTGTTCCCTTTGTCATCGGTATGTTACTTGCCCGAGATTCGATCGTCGGTATCTAATACCTAGTTCAATCTCGTTACTGGCAAGTCTCTTTACTCGTTCCGTAATACATCATCTCACAACTAACATCTTAGTTATAATGCTTGCAAGGCTTATGTGATGTGTATTACCGAGAGGGCCCAGAGATACCTCTTCGACACTCGGAGTGACAAACCCTAATCTCGAAATACGCCAACCCAACATCTACCATTGGAGACACCTGTAGTACTCCTTTATAATCACCCAGTTACGTTGTGACGTTTGGTAGTACCCAAAGTGTTCCTCCGGTAAAAGGGAGTTGCATAATCTCATAGTTATAGGAACATGTATAAGTCATGAAGAAAGCAATAGCAACATACTAAACGATCGGGTGTTAAGCTAATGGAATGGGTCATGTCAATCAGATCATTCAACTAATGATGTGACCTCGTTAATCAAATAACAACTTCTTTGTTCATGGTTAGGAAACATAACCATCTTTGATTAACGAGCTAGTCAAGTAGAGGCATACTAGTGACACTCTGTTTGTCTATGTATTCACACATGTATTATGTTTCCGGTTAATACAATTCTAGCATGAATAATAAACTTTTATCATGATATAAGGAAATAAATAATAACTTTATTATTGCCTCTAGGGCATATTTCCTTCAGTCTCCCACTTGCACTAGAGTCAATAATCTAGATTACACAGTAATGATTCTAACACCCATGGAGCCTTGGTGCTGATCATGTTTTGCTCGTGGAAGAGGCTTTGTCAACGGGTCTGCAACCTTCAGAATCGTATGTATCTTGCAAATCTCTATGTCTCCCACCTGGACTAGATCCCGGATGGAGTTGAAGCGTCTCTTGATGTGTTTGGTCCTTTTGTGAAATCTGGATTCCTTTGCCAAAGCAATTGCACCAGTATTGTCACAAAAGATTTTCATTGGACCCGATGCACTAGGTATGACACCTAGATCGGATATGAACTCCTTCATCCAGACTCCTTCGTTCACTGCTTCCGAAGCAGCTATGTACTCCGCTTCACATGTAGATCCCGCTATGACGCTTTGTTTAGAACTGCACCAACTAACGGCTCCACCGTTTAAAGTAAACACATATCCGGTTTGCGATTTAGAATCGTCCGGATCAGTGTCAAAGCTTGCATCAACGTAACCTCTTACGGTGAGCTCTTTGTCACCTTCATACTTTTGTTGTAGTTGCGGATGCTTGCAATAGAGGTTAATCATAAGTGGGATGCTTGTCCGAGTAAGGGCAGCACCCAAGCATCGGTCCACCCACATATCAGATTATCAAAGTACCGAATGCGGATCATATGAACGTGATGAAACTAGCTTGACGATAATACCCATGTATCCTCGGGAGCGTTTTCCTTTATATAAGAAATTGTCCAGGCTTGTCCTTTGCTACAAAAAGGATTGGGCCACCTTGCTGCACCTTATTTACTTTTATTACTTGTTGCTTGTTACCGTTTACCTTATCACAAAACTATCTGTTACCGATAATTTCAGTGCTTGCATAGAATACCTTACTGAAAACCGCTTGTCATTCCCTTCTGCTCCTCGTTAGGTTCGACACTCTTAATTATCGAAAGGACTACGACAGATCCCCTATACTTGTGGGTCATCAGGACTCTTTTCTGGCGCCGTTGCCGGGGAGTGAAGCGCCTTTGGTGAGTGGAACTTGGTAAGGAAATATTTATATAGTGTGCTGAAATTTACTATCACTTGTTACTATGGAAAGTAATCCTTTGAGGGGCTTGTTCGGGGTATCTTCACCGAAGAGCAAAGAGTTTCTCCTCAACCTACTGAACTTGCTGAAAATGATTGCTTTGAAATTCCTTCGGGTATGTTAGAGAAACTGCTAGCTAAGCCTTTTGCAGGAGATGGAACAATGCATTCTGATTCACACCTAATCTATGTGGATGAAGTTTGTGGATTATTTAAGCTTGCAGGTATACCCGGTGATGTTATTAAGAGGAAGGTTTTCCCTTTATCTTTGGAGGGAGACGCATTGACATGGTATAGGCTATATGATGATATGGGATCTTGGGACTATAAACGATTGAAATTGGAATTTCACCAGAAGTTTTATCCTGTGCATCTTGTTCATCGTGATCGCAATTATATATATAATTTTTGGCCTCGCGAAGGAGAAAGCATTGCTCAAGCTTGGGGGAGGCTTAAATCAATGTTATATTCATGCCCCTATCATGAGCTCCCAAGAGAAATAATTATTCAAAAAAATTATGCTCGGCTTTCTGAAAATAATCGCACCATGCTCGATACTTCTTGTTCTGGCTCTTATATGATGAAGACAATTGAATTCAAAAGGGATTTATTGGAATGAATTAAACACAACTCTGAAGGTTGGGACCTCGAGGAAGGTAAGGAGTCAGGTATGACACCTAAGTTTGATTGTGTTAAATCTTTTATGGACACCGATGTTTTCCGTAAATTTAGCACTAAATATGGACTTGACTCTGAGATAGTAGCTTCTTTTTGTGAATCATTTGCTACTCATGTTGATCTCCCTAGAGAGAAGTGGTTTAAATATCATCCTCCCATATAAGTAAAAGTAGTTGAACCTATTAATGTTGAAGAAAAGACTATCACTTATAATGATCCTATTGTTCCTACTACTTATGTTGAGAAACCACCTTTCCCTGTTAGAATAAAGGATCATGCTAAAGCTTCAACTGTGGTCCGTAAAAGCAATATTAGAACTTACACACCTCCTGAGCAAGTTAAAGTTGAACCTAATATTGCTATTGTTAAAGATCTTTTGGCTGATAATATTGATGGGCATGTTATTTACTTCTGCAATGAAACTGCTAGAATTGCTAAACCTTGTGCTAAAGATAAGCATAGACCTGTTGTAGGCATGCCTGTTATTTCTGTTAAAATAGGAGATCATTGTTATCATGGCTTATGCGATATGGGCGCTAGTGCTAGTGCTATACCTTTTGACTTATACAAAGAAATTATGCATGATATTGCACCTGCTGAGATAGAAGATATTGATGTCACAATTAAACTTGCCAATAGAGATACTATTTCACCAATGGGGATTGTTAGAGATGTTGAAGTCTTGTGTGGGAAAACTAAATATCCTGTTGATTTCTTGTCCGTGGTTCCCCACAAGATAGCTTTTGCCCCATTATATTTGGTAGACCCTTCTTGAATACTGTTAATGCTAAGATAGACTGCAAAAGGGATGTTGTTACTATTGGTCTAGATGATATGTCTCATGAGTTTAATTTCTCTAAATTTAGTAAACAACACCGTGAAGAGGAATTGCCTAGTAAGGATGAAATTATTGGTCTTGCTTCTATTGTCATACCTCCTAATGATCCTTTAGAACAATATTTGCTTGACCATGAAAATGATATGTTTATGAATGAAAGAAGGGAAATAGATGAAGTATTCTTTAAACAAGAACCAATTCTGAAACACAACTTGCTTGTCGAAATCCTAGGGGATCCCCCTCCACCCAAGGGTGATCCCGTGTTTGAGCTCAAACCATTACCTGATACTCTTAAATATGCTTATCTTGATGAGAAAAAGATATATCCTATTATTATTAGTGCTAACCTTTCAGAGCATGAAGAAGAGAGATTATTGAAAACTCTGAAGAAGCACCGCACTGCTATTGGATATACTCTTGATGATCTTAAGGGCATTAGTCCCACTCTACGCCAACACAAAATAAATTTGGAGAAAGATGCCAAACCAGTTCGTGATCACCAACGATGGCTGAATCCTAAGATGAAGGAAGTAGTAACAAAGGAAATATTAAAGCTTCTGGAGGCAGGTATTATTTATCCCGTTGCTGATAGTCAGTGGGTAAGCCATGTCCACTGTGTCCCTAAGAAGGGAGGTATTATCGTCGTTCCTAATGATAAAGATGAATTGATCCTGCAAAGAATTATTACTGGTTATAGGATGGTAATTGATTTCCGCAAATTAAATAAGGTTACTAAAAAGGATCATTACCCCTTACCTTTTATTGATCAAATGCTAGAAAGATTATCCAAACATACACATTTTTGCTTCCTAGATGGTTATTCTGGTTTCTCTCAGATACTTGTGTCAGTTGATGATCAATCTAAGACCACTTTTACTTGTCCTTTCAGTACTTTTGCTTATAGACGTATGCCTTTTGGTTTGTGTAGTGCTCCTGCTACTTTTCAAAGATGCATGATGGCTATATTCTCTGACTTTTGTGAAAAGATATGCGAGGTTTTCATGGACGATTTCTCCGTCTATGGATCTTCTTTTGATGATTGCTTAAGCAACCTTGATCGAGTTTTGCAGAGATGTGAAGACACTAATCTTGTCTTGAACTAGGAGAAGTGTCACTTTATGGTTAATGAAGGCATTGTCTTGGGGCATAAAATTTCTGAAAGAGGTATTGAAGTCGATAAAGCTAAAGTTGACGCTATTGAGAAGATGCCATGTCCCAAGGACATCAAAGGTATAAGAAGTTTCCTTGGTCATGCCGGTTTTTATAGGAGGTTCATTAAGGACTTCTCAAAAAATTCTCGGCCTCTGACTAATTTATTACAAAAAGATATACCGTTTGTCTTTGATGATGATTGTGTAGAAGCATTTGAAATACTTAAGAAAGCATTGATCTCTGCACCTATCGTTCAGCCACCTGATTGGAATTTACCCTTTGAAATTATGTGCGATGCTAGCAATTATGCTGTAGGTGGTGTTCTAGGGCAAAGAGTTGATAAAAAACTAAATGTTATTCATTATGCTAGTAAAACTCTAGACACTGCCCAGAGAAATTATGCCACTACCGAAAAAGAATTTTTAGCAGTTGTATTTGCATGTGATAAGTTCAGATCCTACATTGTTGATTCTAGAGTAACTATTCACACTGTTCATGCTGCTATTAAATATCTTATGGAAAAGAAGGATGCTAAACCTATACTTATTAGATGGGTTCTCCTGCTATAAGAATTTGATTTGCATATTATTGATAGAAAGGGAGCTGAAAACCCCGTTGCAGATAACTTGTCTAGGTTAGAAAATGTTCTTGATGACCCACTACCTATTGATGTTAGCTTTCTTGATGAACAATTAAATGTCATAAATACTTCTCGCACTACTCCATGGTATGCTGATTATGCTAATTACATTGTTGCTAAATTTATACCACCTAGTTTCACATATCAGCAAGAGAAAAAGTTTTTCAATGATTTAAGACATTACTTCTGGGATGAGCCACATCTTTATAAAGGAGTAGATGGTGTTATTAGACGTTGTGTACCTGAGCATGAACAGGAACAGATCCTATGCAAGTGTCACTCCGAGGCTTATGGAGGACACAACGCTGGAGACAGAACTGCACATAAGGTATTGCAATCCGGTTTTTATTGGCCTACTCTCTTCAAGGATGCTCATAAGTTTGTCTTGTCTTGTCTTGTGTTGTGATGAATGTCAAAGAATTGGTAATATTAGTAGACGTCAAGAAATGCCTATGAATTATTCACTTGTTATTGAACCATTTGATGTTTGGGGCTTTGATTATATGGGACATTTTCCTGCCTCCAATGGATATACACATATTTTAGTTGCTGTTGATTATGTTACTAAATGGGTAGAAGCTATTCCAACTAGTAGTGCTGATCATAACACGTCTATTAAAATGCTTAAAGAAGTTATTTTTCTGAGGTTTGGAGTCCCTAGATATTTAATGATTGATGGTGGTTCACATTTTATTCATGGTGCTTTCCGTAAGATGCTTGCTAAGTATGACGTTAATCATTGAATTGCATCTCCATATCATCCACAGTCTAGTGGTCAAGTAGAATTGAGTAATAGAGAGCTCAAATTAATTTTGCAAAAGATTGTTAATAGATCTAGAAAGAATTGGTCCAAGAAACTTGATGATGCATTATGGGCTTATAGAACTGCATATAAGAATCCTATGGGTATGTCTCCATATAAAATGGTTTATGGAAAAGCATGTCACTTACCTCTCGAACTTGAACATAAGGCATATTGGGCTATTAAAGAGCTCAACTATGATTTCAAACTTGCTGGTGAGAAGAGGTTATTTGACATCAGCTCACTTGATGAATGGAGAACCCAGGCTTATGAAAATGCCAAACTATTCAAAGAAAAAGTTAAAAGATGGCATGACAAAAGGATACAAAAGCGTGAATTTAATGTAGGCGATTATGTTTTGCTATACAACTCTCGTTTAAGAGTTTTTGCAGGAAAACTTCTCTCCAAATGGGAAGGCCCTTACGTTATCAAGGAGGTCTATCGTTCCGGTGCCATAAAAATCAACAACTTCGAAGGCACGAATCCGAAGGTGGTGAACGGTCAAAGAATCAAACATTATATCTCAGCTAATCCCATAAATGTTGAAACTAATGTTATTGAAACCGTAACCCCGGAGGAATACAAAAGGGACACTTTCCTAAACGTTTCAAACTCCGAAAAGGAATAGGTACATGGTACGGTAAGTAAACCGACTCCAAAACAGTTCAAGTGGCAATTTTTCTCTGTTTTGGAATATTTAGAAAAATAGAAAAATAAGAAGCAGTCCAGGAAGGACACGAGGCCTCCACGAGGGTGGAGGGCGTGCCCTACCCCCTAGGCGCGCACCCCTGCCTCGTGGGCACCTCGTGCACTCTCCGGACTACGTTTTCTTGCACGATACGTATTTTGGTCGGCAAAAATTCATTATATAATCTCCCAAAGGTTTTGACTACTGTATCACGCAATTATTCTCTGTTTTCGTTTCGAGCTGTTTTCTACCAGATTTGTCAAGGCCAAGCATCATGTCGTCCCCCTCCTCCAACAATGGTACAACGATGCTTTGCTAATGAAGATAGAGCTGAAGAGAGAAGAACCCAGGGAGATCAACAAAGATGATGGGATCAAGAAGGCCATGGAGGAGCAAGCTCCTGCAGCAGAAGACATCCTTCCACCTCTTTTCACCCCGACTGAGATTGAAGCTTTCAAGATGATTGAGTTAGCTCGCATACAAAACAAGTATCTCACAAGTGAAAATATTTTATTGAAGGAACATATCGTTGCACTCAAGGGCATCATTCGCAAGTTGGAGGGTATCTTACGCTCGATGTGCGACTATCCACCATCACCACTATCTTCTCCGCCCCCGAAGAAGGAGATATAATCACATGGGTATGGGCACTCCCCTTGGCAACTGCCAAGCTTGGGGGAGATGCCCCGGTATCGTATCACCATCACACTCCTATCTTTACCGTTTTTCTTAGTTCGATCCTTTTAGTAATATTTTGATCTAGTAGAATAAAGTTTTGGTATGATCTAGTTGTGAGTTTTGCTTTATGATCTCTCTATGTAATCGAGTCCGTAAGCTATATAATAAAGATTAGTGTTGAGTCAAGGGCTTGATTTTCTTGCTATGATCTTGAGTGAATGATAAAAGAAAAGAAAGAGTAAAAATAAATAAGGAGATCATATTGATCTTATGGATAGTAATGACTTCACATAAAAAGAGTATGATGATTAAAAGTTGTTGAGAGTTGACAAACATAGTTTTGGTCATCGTTGCAATTAATAGGAAGTAATAAAGGATGAGAGGTTCACATATAAATATACTATCTTGGGCATCTTTTATGATTGTGAGCACTCATTAAATATGACATGCTAAAGAGTTGATGTTGGACAAGGAAGACAACGTAATGGGTTATGTTTTCTTATATCTGAGATAAAGTATATTGTCATGGATCATCCAACATGTTGAGCTTGCCTTTCCCCCTCATGCTAGCCAATTCCTTGCACCAAGTAGAGATACTACTTGTGCTTCCAAATTCCCTTAAACCTAGTTTTGCCATGAGAGTCCACCATACCTACCGATGGATTGAGTAAGATCCTTCAAGTAAGTTGTCATCGGTGCAAGCAATAAAAATTGCTCTCTAAATATGTATGATTTATTAGTGAGGGAGAAAATAAGCTTTATACGATCTTGTGATGTAGAAGTAAGAAAAGCAACGGACTGCATAATAAAGGTCTATATCACAAGTGGCAATATAAAGTGACGTTCTTTCGCATTATGATTTTGTGCATCCAACACTTAAGCACATGACAACCTCTGCTTCCCTCTGCGAAGGGCCTATCTTTTACTTTTATCTTCTACCCTATGCAAGAGTCACGGTGATCTTCACCCTTCCTTTTTACATTTTATCCTTTGGCAAGCATAGTATGTTGGTACGATCGTGATATATATATATCTAATTGGATGTGAGTTAGCATGAACTATTATTGTTGACATTTACCCTTGAGGTAAGAGGTTGGGAGGAAAAACCATATGCCCCTATCTTTCTCTGTGTCCGATTAAAACTCCGTAACCACAAGTATCGCGTGAGTGTTAGCAATTGTGAAAGACTAAATGATAGTTGAGTATGTGGACTGGCTGAAAAGCTCTTACATAGACTCTTTCTGATGTTATGATAAATTGCAATTGCTTCAATGACTGAGATTATAGTTTGTTGGTTCTCAATGAAGTTTCTGATTCATACTTGACATTGTGAATAGATTATTACTTGAGCATAAGAAATCATATGACAATATCCATATATGTTGCTGTTATGAGAATAATCATGATGCCCTCATGTCCGTATTTTATTTTATCGACACCTCTATCTCTAAACATGTGGACATATTTATCGATCTCGGCTTTCGCTTGAGGACAAGCGAGGTCTAAGCTTGGGGGAGTTGATATGTCCATTTTGCATCATGCTTTTATATCGATATTTATTGCATTATGGGCTGTTATTACACATTATGTCACAATACTTATGCCTATTCTCTCTTATTTTACAAGGTTTACATAAGGAGGGAGAATGCTGGCAGCTGGAATTCTGGCCTAGAAAAGGAGCAAATATTAGAGACCTATTTTTGGCAACTCCAAAAGTCCTGAAACTCCACGAAAGTTATTTTTGGAAAATATAAAAAATACTGGATGAAGAAAGTCCAGAGGGGGCCCACACCCTGGCCACGAGGGTGGGGGCGCGCCCTGCGCCCCTGGGCACGCCCCCTGCCTCGTGGGCCCCCTGTTGGCCCTCTGGTGCCCATCTTCTACTATATGAGGTCTTTCGTCCGAAGAAAAATCATAAGCAAGCTTTTGGGACGAGACTCCGCCTCCACGAGGCGGAACCTTGGCAGAACCAATCTAGGGCTCCGGCGGAGCTGTTCTGTTGGGGAAACTTCCCTCCGGGAGGGGGAAATCATCGCTATCGCCATGAACAATGCTCCTCTCATCGGCAGAGGGCCATCTTTATCAACATCTTCACCAGCACCATCTCCTCTCAAACCCTAGTTCATCTCTTGTATCCAATTCTTGTCTCTAAGTCTGAGATTGGCACCTGTAGGTTGCTAGTAGTGTTGATTACTCCTTGCAGTTGATGCTAGTTGGTTTACTTGGTGGAAGATTATATGTTCAGATCCTATATGCATATTAATACCCCTCTGATTATGAACATGAATATGCTTTGTCAGTAGTTACGTTTGTTCCTGAGGACATGGGAGAAGTCTTGCTATTAGTAGTCATGTGAATTTGGTATTCGTTCGATATTTTGATGAGATGTATGTTGGCTCTCCTCTAGTGGTGTCATATGAACATCGACTACATGACACTTCACCATTATTTGGGCCTAGAGGAAGGCATTGGGAAGTAATAAGTAGATGATGGGTTGCTAGAGTGACAGAAGCTTAAACCCTAGTTTATGCGTTGCTTCGCAAGGGGCTGATTTGGATCCGTATGTTTCATGCTATGGTTAGGTTTACCTTAATACTTTTGTTGTAGTTGCGGATGCTTGCAATAGAGGGTAATCATATGTGGGATGCTTGTCCGAGTAAGGGCAGCACCCAAGCACCGGTCCAGCCACATATCAGATTATCAAAGTACCGAACGTGAATCATATGAACGTGATGAAACTAGCTTGACGATAATTCCCATGTGTCCTCGGGAGCACTTTCCTTTATATAAGAAATTGTCCAGGCTTGTCCTTTGCTACAAAAAGGATTGGGTCACATTGCTGCACCTTATTTACTTTTAGTACTTCTTGCTTGTTACCGTTTACCTTATCACAAAACTATTTATTACCGATAATTTCGGTGCTTGCAGTGAATACCTTACTGAAAACCGCTTGTCATTTCCTTCTGCTCCTCGTTGGGTTCGACACTCTTACTTATGGAAAGGAATACGATAGATCCCCTATACTTGTGGGTCATCAGGGGGTCCCGAATTGTGCGTCTAAGGTTGATGGTAACAGGAGATGGGGGACACGATGTTTACCTAGGTTCGGGCCCTCTCTATGGAGGTAATAGCCTACTTCCTGCTTGATTGATCTTGATGAATAAGAGTGTTACAAGAGTTGATCTACCACGAGATCGTAATGGCTAAAACCCTAGAAGCCTAGCATGTATGACTATGGTAATGAGTATCTCCTTTCTGGACTACGCCCTCCGGTTTATATAGACACCGGGGAGATCTAGGGTTACATAGAGTCGGTTACATAAGAAGGAATCTTCATAGTTAGTCGCCAAGCTTGCCTTCCACGCCAAGGAAAGTCCAATCCGGACACGGGTACAGTCTTCGGCCTTCATGTCTTCATAGCCCATCAGTCTGGCCAACGGATAACAGGCCGGATGCCCGAGGACCCCTTAGTCCAGGACTCCCTCATCCTTCCTTCCCTCCCACTCCTACTCTTGGAAGGGGTGGAATCCTACTCCCGGTGGGAGTAGGACTCCCCTTGGGGCGTGCCTAGGAGGACGGCCTCCTCGCCCTCCTCCACTCCTTTATATACGGGGGAGGGGGCACCCCATAGACACAAAAGTTGATCATTGATATCTCAGCCGTGTGCGGTGCCCCCCTCCACCGTAATCCACCTCGGTCATATCGTAGCGGTGCTTAGGCGAAGCCCTGTGTCGGTAGCTTCATTATCACCGTCATCACGCCGTCGTGCTGACGGAACTCTCCCTCGAAGCTCTACTGGATCAAGAGTTCGTGGGACGTCACCGAGCTGAATGTGTGCAGATCGCGGAGGTGTCGTATGTTCGGTACTAGGATCGGTCGATCATGAAGACGTACGACTACATCAATCGCGTTGTCATAACGCTTCCGCTTACGATCTACAAGGGTACGTGGACGACACCCTCTCCTCT
Source organism: Triticum monococcum (assembly GCA_034509565.1). Classification (NCBI taxonomy): domain Eukaryota; kingdom Viridiplantae; phylum Streptophyta; class Magnoliopsida; order Poales; family Poaceae; genus Triticum; species Triticum monococcum. The sequence continues at coordinate 793,688,717 of CM067847.1, forward strand.
CGTTGCTACGCATTACCATGATCTTGCGTGTGCGTAGGAAATTTTTTGAAATTACTACGTTCCCCTACTCCCTCCGTCCCAAAATACGAGTACAAAGTTGGGTCATCTATTTTGGAACGGAGGGAGTAGCAAACAGCAAATTGATACTCACTAACTCACTGACACGACAACAGGAAAACAGTGAAGCGGTCAAGACAAAACCGGTAAGAAAAAAACCATGTTGAAGGCACCAGCAAAACAAGGGGAATTCACCCCAAAGGGGCTAGCTTAGCCGGCTTAATTTTTCTATATACAAGAAGTGATACATATTGGATGGTCCACCTAACATGACACAGTTTTGCACATGCTGCGGGGAGGATCACCGAGGATCTCCATGAGGAAGAACCTTACCCACGGCGTCATGTATCGTCCCTAAAGTTGATGCGGAAATAGAGGCGGCAATCCACGGCGTCCACCCAGCGGCAGGAGAAGCCATGGCTGTCCACCGGATGCAAATCCTTGAGATCAGACATGTACGGAGCTAGATGAGTACATAGGTGTACATCTCCCATTATTCTTTTTAAAAAGATTATATAGGTACATTGTTAAACCATATGGTTTGGAAAATATTTGTTAAATATATGGTTAAATTTGTACATGAGTGCTATAGAAACAAGTATATCTCAAGCAGACCCTCACATATGATTAAATTTATACTCTAGAATTTTCTACAGATGTATGCCTAATCATATAATACAACCACTATTAAAACATTATGGAACTCATATGTTTTAGATAAAACTAACATATATATGTATAAACTACATAATTTACACAAGTATAAAATAATAAAAATAAATTACAAAGTATAAATTGAATTTAGCAATGCATAACTATTTTTAAGGATATATATTACAAATATATAATAAATAAATGATACAACTAACATTTAACTTTGTTTTGTTTTTAAGTATGCCAAATAAATAATGAAAAAGTATACTCCTTAACACAGTAGTATAGTAAGTATAAAATTTCAGTATAAAATATATGTGTTCTTTTCGAGCAAATTGTCTACTTGATTTGCTTTTAGTGCAAATCATAAAATTTGATCCTATTTTCATTATTTAATTTTTCCGTATGTGGAAAATGCAAATTTTTGGTGTTCCTTATTATCTTAAGACAGTGTATGCTTATAAATTGGATAATCTTAATGATATTAGGCAAGCTCTACATATGCTGAGTGAATGTGGGTATTGTAGCAAAACTTCCAATTGGAAATGAGAAAAGGCAATAACACATGCAATAATCGTAATATCATTTGCCCTTGAGAATGGGCCATTTTTACATTGTCATGACTCGAAAAACTTTACCCATGGTGAAGGTGGCTTCCTTAAAGTCGTTGTTATATCAAATAAAGGAGCTATATGCATTCACGATAAAGTAATTGACGTGATCTAATTACCATTTTAATCTTTCGTCACCTAGAGTCATGCTTTCCTATATTGTAAGATTACCATTCTGTTGGAATTTTTTGTTAACATGACTAGAGTAAAAGCCAGAAGTTTTAAAAGTGATACAAATGAGTTATGAGATAAGCATGATGTCATAACCAATAATTGGTTGTTTGTATTTGTTTGTACCGAATGATTAATGCTCTTATGGATACATAATTTTAGTCTTTGAGAATAACAATTCTGGAGCCACTCATAATATCTAATTTCAACTCCGAGGTAGTTGGCTGTTGTTGGATTTTGCTCTGTATTTTTGTATCACCCTGAATTTCTGAACTCCATGGGCTAACTTGAAATATGAACTTAATACCAAGGAAATTATTGGGCATCTTTTTCCTGTTTTGCGGAGGTGCCCTCTGTGGGTCGTGTCTGACTCTTGTCAGTTGCAAAGTAAATAACTATTGCATATTTTCATGGCACACCTAGTGTGTTAAAAGTCAAAAATGACTAGTTTACTATGCTCAAAATCGATAAATTAGAAGTATACCGACTGTTCTGCTCTTTATGTTTTAGCCATATAACATTGTATCTTTCCACCTTAGTCACTACCTATCCTTTTTTATGATTAACGTAACTGTCTGGGCTAATCAACATCAATGTCCAGGACCTACTAGTAAGAACATTGTTGTTGATTTCTCTCACTTGACCCATACGTTCAGTTAACCTACTCAAAAGGAGGTCACTATGTTATGGTGAATTTACCTCCCCCCACGCATCGGTGTAACCTTGTAATTGTTGCTATGTATTGGCTACTTTGAATAATATTCCGGTGGGGATCCCCCCTAATTGTTCAAAATAAGTAGCTGACTAGCTACTAGCATGTTGATGATTCATGAGTAGTACAATAGTACCACTTTATTATATACCTTGTGAGCCGCGTTGGTGGTGGTGATAGTGGACGTGGTGGTGGACGGGTTGGATGTCTGTTGCTTGTTGCTCTCAGGCCTATTTTCATGCATGATCCAGTTGGTTTTCTCCCCCCTAGGCGCCCGACACTTGTAGAAAAAGGTGTCTTCTTGATGACGATGAGCATGAGAGGTGGGTGGTAGAGCTCCTTGTCATTTCCGGTGGCCTTCCAATAGCCGACATCCATCTCTCGATTCATTTGTATCCCGATGGGGTACTTGTGATCCTTTCGGCAGTAAAAGTACCACTCCTTCTCCCCCATATACACATTCTCTACTAGCTCCCATGGCTCATACTTGTTGAATTTCACATCCTCAATCGCCACAGCGGCAAAGTTTGCATTTGCACCTCGGGGACCACACAAAACTGGATGATCTCCTCATTCGTCGGGTGGATCATAAACTCCGGTGGTAGCTCCAACTGTTGCTGCTGAACTTGAAGGTAGTTTGCCATGGTGGAGGCTTTTTGTGCAATGGATCCTGGGGTGATGGAAATATTGGACGCAACCATAAAGATGTATATAACCATGGAAGTAATTTAATGAGCTAGAAATATCCATCGAGGCGCTTAAATAGGAGTAAATCCGTGTACTGGTAGGGCTCTTGCAAGAGAAGCCTCAACATTTCCAAGCCTTTTTAAAATTTTGCATCTAGTGGCACTGGCTATGGGTGGATAGATATATATCTTCGTCTTTACAAATGTGCGTTGTTTGCCGTGTTAGAGGCGCATGCCCTTGTGGTGACAAGTAGCAAGGTTTCTCGAGCTTATCCAAGCCATGACATGCCAGGCCGGCCCAGCAGTCATTCGCAGGCTTACGCTTTGATGACATCACAAACGATTTTCTTTTGTTTATATTTTATTTTTTCAATATACCAATTGCATGTATTTAAAAATATATTAAGTTGCTTCCTCCTATCCATATCAGTTGTCGCTGAATCATATGTATATAGAGTGTTCAGCACACATTAAAAATATGGTCATGCAGTGTAACAAAATTGTTGGCTCAACTTTTAGAAAAAAATTGTACCATACAAAAAGAATGTTTGTATCATTTAATAATATTCACACGTTTCACAATTGTAAGTGGAATTTTGAAAACTGGTCTACAATATAAAAAATGTCTGCATAAATTTTTGAAAAATGTTTCGAGCCACTCAATAAATTTTGCATTATATTTTTTGAAATGTTCACGCGTTTCAAAGTTATGTTTGTGTTATTAAAAAAAGTTCATACAATGCAAGGAAATGTTTTCATATCTAAAAATAATATTAGTATCATTAGATAAAGAGTTTAAAGTACATCTGAAAATTTTTAAACGTATTCAAAAAATAGTCAAAAACATGTATTTGAAAAAATGTTAAACATCCAGAAAAAATGTTTAGATTATACAAAACATGTAAATAATGTGTGAAAAAAAAGTAGATAGCAAAACATGTACTTAGAAGAAAACAAATGTCAATCATGTATTGGAAAAAAATTAGACGTGCATAAAAAATGTCACATGCTGCATGCTGCATGTGTCAAACTGATGGTGTAGAGCATGTTGCTCCCTTGGACATCGCCACAAAAGTTCGCCCTGGATTAGATGTGGAATAAAATTACTAGCACACATTTAAAAGTGTAAGTAATAGTTTATTGGCACACATTTCAAAGTGTAAATAAGTGCGTATGTCGTGGATGGAACTCCCTCTAGGTCGGTGCACGCCCAAAATTCATTTCCAAATACTATGCACACATGTGATCAAATTCACATTAATAAATTTAATGGAAAAATATAATTTAAAAAATAGTTTATTCTACATGGGTTTAAAAGATGCATGATGTACACCCGGTAGTATTTTACAACACATGCATATGTAGCTAAGTGAAGCCCGGTGGGTAGTGCATATAAAAGCTAATACACATACACTCAATTGAAAAACTAGTACAAGAGAGGCATGACAAGCCATGCCATGCATGCAAACTCTCTAAAGGTCACACTAAAAATTAAAATGCGGTCCAAACTAATACACTCGTAGGCATATATCGACCGACTGTCTGTTGGATGATTCATTTATGCACGCGTGCACACACACACACACACACACACACACACACACACACACACACACACACACACACACACACACACACATGTTGTCTTGGGTTATCTGATCATCAGTACTGCCAAATATCTTCCATACCCAAGTTCACTGACAAGGTCTCGCCAACTACTGTTGTGTTGGCGTTCCCCGGGAAGTGGTTCCTCAGCCCAGCCACGGCGTCCTCCCGTGACACCATCGATGATGGCGCACTCCCATGCTTAGCGCCGACCATGAATCTCTGATTTGCACCCATATGAATCATCATTTGCTGATGTTGTTGTTGGCACTGCTAGAGCGGTAACGACAGCATTGATAGTAAGTTGCACGACGTCTGGTGGTGTTGGCTCCCAAAGTAGTGGCCATTCATCATAGGAAGCGCCAAACTAACTATCACCGATTAGCCTGCCCCGACGTCGTGCAACTGGTACGAAGCTCCAGGAAACAGCGGTGGATGGGACAATGTTGACCACATGTCATAGTCCATGAGAGGAGGCAATGTATCAAAGTCGACGAAGCCCTGCTTATGTTCTGCTCCCATGGACATTGGCATGGCATATGACGGCATCACAACCTTCTCTAGTCCGGTGCTCTTATGGAAGATCTTGCAAACCACCCACCGTCCCTACAAACATACATAAATTAAATAAGTGCAAATCAACTACGATCAGTAGCACGCGCCGGGTGTGATGTTGTTGTCCTAGATGCCAATCATACTTTGTCATAAACGGCTCACATTCCGCAAATATGTTGCATAACTTGGGTATTTAGGCACCCCTGTACAAGTGCCCATGTCACAAATTGGGGACACAGAGACTCCGCTAGGCTTCGATTCCAACATTGGGCTCGGTCAACCATTCCATCCTTTAGAATATTTAGGACTCATGAAACTCCACGACCTACTAGTAAGAACATTATTGTTGATTCTTCACTTTTGACCCATACGTTCTCGGAACCTACTCAAAAGGAGGCCACTTTGTCATGGTGGCTTTACCTCCACTCACGCATCGGCGCAACAATGTAATTGTTGCCATGTATTGGCTACTTTGAGTAATATTCAGGTGGGGACCCCCTCTTGTTCAAAATAAGTAGCTAACTACTACTGGCAAGTTGATGATTCATGAGTACAAGTATACTATCAATTTATTATATACCTTGGAAGCCGCATTGGTGGTGGTTATAGTGGAGATGGCGGTGGATGGGTCGGATATCAGTTGCTTGTTGCTCTCGAGACTATACTCATGCATGATCAAGTTAGTCTTCTCCCCCCTAGACGCCCGGCCCATGTAGAGGACAATTGTCTTCTTCATGTCGATGAGCGTGAGCGGTGGGTGGAAGATCTCCTTGACCTTTCTGTTGGCCTTCCAATCGCCAACATCCGCCGCCCGGTTGGTTCGTATCCTGGTGGGGTACTTTTGATCCTTTCGATAGTAAAAGTACCACTCCTCCCCATATTCACCTTCTCTGGTAGCTCCCATGGCTCGTACTTGTTGAGGTGCACATCCTCAATCGCCACGGCGGCAAAGTTTTCATCCAGTACTTGGGGACCACATAGAAGTTGATGGTCTCTTCATCCGTCGGGTGGAACTTAAACCCCGGTGGTAGCTCCAACTGTTGCTGCTGAACTTGAAGGTAGTTTGCCATGGTGGCGGCTTTCTGTGCAACGGATCCTGGGTGATGGAAATATTGGACACAACATAAAGATGTATATAACTATGGAAGGAATTTAATGAACTAGGGATATCCATATGGAGACGCAACCATGCATGGAGACGCTTAAATAGGCGTAAATGTGTGTACTTGCAGGGCTCTTGCAAGAGAAGCCTCAACATTTGCCAGCTTTTTTTTTTGTGTATCTAGTGGCACTGGCTATAGATGGATAGATAGATTTCTTCCTCTTTACAACTTTGTGTTGTTTGTCGTGTTAGAGGGGACATGCCCTTGTGGTGACAAGTAGCAAGGTTTCTCGAGCCAATCCAAGCAATGACATGCCAGGCCGGCTCAGCAGTTATTTGCAGAGTGATGCTTTGATGATGTCACAAACTTTATTGGACAGCAGGTGCGGCCAGACGAAACCGACGCAGACACTCAGAGATGGCTGGTCGGGCAAAGCCGAGGCGGTGCCGGTGATGCGCTGTTGTGGTGTTGCACCTGTCCAGTTTGTGGTGTTGAAGAGGAAGATAATTTTCACCCCTTTGTGCGTTGCCAGTTTGGGCGAGACTTGTATCTTGAGATGGCCAAGGTATGAAGGTTACCCAGTATTGATAATCTGATAAATAGTGAGAAGGAGTGGCTGCTAATTGCCCTATCACCATTAAGTGAAATTGAGCGAAGCAT